>CM031617.1:86328-113828 GCA_018398815.1 Conus ventricosus
AAAGCGCACAGCCCGCTTTGCGACCAAAAAATCAATACAGCACACAGGTGGCGCGTTAGGCCTAGCGAATGCTCTAGACTGTCACGTGTCACTCCGGCCGCCACGTTAGCAAGACCGGTTTGTATTGCCAGCGGCATTGGAGCTGTAAAGGTGTGTGCGTTGTAGTGAAAAGATATTTACGGGTTTTGTGCAGGTTGGTTTTGTAACGTTACTGAAGAACGGTTTGTGCATTCGTGGCCATAAGTTTTACTTTAACAGCATGTTGAGTATTTGTTGAAAGAATTAGGCGAAGCATGTTGTGAAACCGGAGAGATTGTTTTTCTGGAACGAAAAAGTGAACTAGCTTTGAATGAACGCTATCTAAGGTTTGTTGGAAAGAATAACAAGATGCAGTTTTTGTTTGTCATTCTGTCTGTTGTCTTTTGGTCCTCTCTTCTCCTCTCTTCTCTCTCTCTCTCCTCTCTCTCTCTCTCTCTCTCTCTCTCTCTCTCCCCCCTCTTCCCCTCGTTTATGTAAAAAAAACCTAAAATGTATTTTTGTGGAAAATGAGTACGTGACGTTTTAAGGGTTCTCCCCGAATTTTTTTAAAATTTTTTCTTAAAGGAGGACTTTTTAAGTCCCCGTTTTTGTGACGACCTTTTTTGCCCATTTTTTGAACCCCCCCAATCTGCCCCGTGTTTTTGACGTAAAAAAGGGGGTTTGCAGTGCGGCAAAGGGTTTTGAAACGGGGTTTTTCCCGTTTTTGGGGTGCTTTCTAAACTGTTTTCCCAAGTGACCAAAACCTTAAACCTTCATTCACCTGGGGTTGTGGAAGTTTCATTTCTTGTGTGTATCCCCAAATTTAATCTCACGATTGACTCTGCTTTGATTTTTTTTTCTCCTTAAGGGGTCATTTTCAAACACAGTCTTGTGTGTGATGTTTTTTGAAGGCTGTTCGGATTCAGTTTTGCTTTTGTGTAGCTTTGTGTATTTTTGGCTTATATTGAAATAATCAAAATCTGCTCATGTTTTTCCTCAGAGAGAGAAAGAAAGAAAAGCGGTCTGCGCCCGTCCCCATTACAAGAGGAAGGGGAAAAAAAACGATTTGTGCTTGTTTTCCCGATGGGTGCAGGGGTAAAACTTGACGGTGATGGACAGATCTTTTAAACCCCGACTTCCTCCTGAAATCTGAGGGACATAAAATGGGACCCCTAGTGCATTTATTCCCCCTCAAATTTTCCCTTGTTGATGAACTCAAAGGCTCCCTTGGGTGACCCAAACTTTTTGGGAAATGATTTCAAAGTCGGTCGCTGCCCAATTTTTGGGAAACCACTCCGAAATGGGGTCCCCCGGTTTTCATTAAAGATTAAAGAACCCCGGAAAAATTTTAAAGAAAAAAGGAAAAAACCCTCAAACTTCGGATAAAGTTGAGGGAATTTTGGAGCAATACGGAAGCAAAACTCGGGTTGGGTTTTACTTCTGTCCCGGGAAAGGGAAAAAGGGAAAATCCAGGGACAGAAGTCGTTTGGGGGAAATAGGTAAAGAGTTAAATTTTGGGGAAAATCACTGGGGGAAATGATTGATAGAACCCCGTGTTGGGGGATGTCTGCAGAGGGTGACGCCAGGGGTGTCCTATCCTTGTAAAAATTCACGTGTATCGTCCAAGGCGGAGCTGGGGAGCGAAAATGAGTTTGGGCGCCCAGTCGAAAAGAAAAAGCTGTTCCCCGGGCTGACTGGCCGGCCCCTGCCCCGGGTTCTGCGCAACCCCCCTGGATCACCCCTCGGAAGGATCTCGGTTCTTCTTAAAACCCGCCCTTTAAACAAAGGAGCGGTCCGAGGATCGGTGGTTGGCCCGCAGTTACAAGAGACAGAAGAAGATCTCGAACAGGGGTTTAAAACAAAGGAGTTATTTTTGTTTGAACCCAAGGGGGGGACCCGTGTTTCGCTTCAAAACCCAAACGAAAAATTTAGACTTTTGGGTTGGTTTAAACCCTTTTCACGATTCTTTGATTCAGGGTTATTTGACTTTTTTTTTTAAAAAAACTTCGGCCACAAATTTTTTGATTTGTGGGGGAGGGGGAAAGAGGGGGAAAAGGAAGGGAGGGGGAAAAAAAGTTGAAGGGAAAAGGGAAACGTAGAGAACGTAAAAACCCCTTTTCGCCCTCATTGCTATTTCCACCACGTTTTTGGGGGGAAAGGGGCCCTTTAAAAGCCCCCTTTTCCTGTTTTTTTGGGAAAGGGTAACCAAAAAAAAAAACACCCTAAAACAAATATATTTGTGTGGGGTTATTCTTTTTTTAATACTTTTTTTATTTAACTTTTCAAGGGAACTTTGGAAAAAATTCCCAGAGGGAACCCCGCCCCATAGAGAAAAGTAGGGAAAAGCGGCCGTGCTGAACGCGCCCATATCCCAGGTGGGGGCATAGGCTACCCGTTACTTCCCAGTTTTGTTAACGGGGCCCAGACAGAAGCAGCAGAGAAGAGGGACAGGAGACAGACGGGGACAGGAGGCGGGGCACACAAACACACCACCACACACCCCCACACTCTCTCTCTTTTTTCTTTTCACACCCCACACACACAAAACACATAAAATTTCCACACCCCAACTCACTAAACTCTCTCTCTCTTTTTTTCTCTCTTTTTTAAAATTTTGACATAAAATCCGCCCCCCACTTTCTTCTGATTTAATTTTTCCCTACAATTTTGGGAAAACGGGGCCAGCAAAAACGGGGCTAAACCCGTGCGCCTTTGGTCCCCAAAGCGCCCAGCCCCCCTTTGCGCCCCAAAAAATCAATAAGCACACAGGTGGCGCGTTTGGCCCTTTGCGAATGCTTTTTGGGGGGCCCACGTGTCACCCCGGCCGCCCTTTTAGAAAAGCCCGGTTTGTTTTGGGCCAGGGCCCTTTGGGGGCTGTAAAGGTGTGTGCGTTTTTGTGAAAAGATATTTCCCCCCCCGGGGTTTTTTTGCAGGTTGGTTTTTTTAAAACGTTACTGAAGAACGGTTTTTGGGTTTTCGTGGCCAAAATTTTTTTTTTTTTACTTTAACGCATGTTGGGTTTTTTTTGTTAAAAAAAAAATTAGGCAAAGGGCATGTTGTGAAACCGGGGAAAATTTTTTTTCCGGGAAAACAAAAAATGTGAAAAAAATTGTTTTGGGGAAATGAAGGGCTACTTAAAGGTTTGTTTTTTAAAGGGAAAATGAATAAAAGGATGTAGCCATTTTTTAAATTCCCGTGTTTGACTATCGGGGAGAGGGTTTTCCCCTTATCAAATTAAAGGGGCCCCTGCTTTGGGTTTAAAATTTTGGGGCTGATGCAAAACAAAAAAACACGCTGTTGATATTTGGGAGTGGCTTGAGCCCACTAAAGCCTTTTTTAAAAAAACCCAGGGCGTTCTTTTATTAAGGGGGGGGTAAACCGGCTGTTTTCTTTAATTTAAAAATTTTTTTGCTGTTCTTCCCCAAGTAAAATTTCCAGTTTGTATCAGACTTAAATTAAATTTTTTTAACTACAGTTTCCAGTGTTCATGTAGCAAGTTTGACCCTGTGTTTTAAAAGATGGGGGGATATTTTTTACTTTTTTTTCAAACCCCAGTTTATTTGCCTTCATGTTTTCCCCTTATCCCTTTTGAATGGCGATTTTCGAAGGTTCTGGAAAAAATTTGATGGGGGCTAGGCGATTTGTACTTTTTACTTCTGCAGAAAAATTTTTCCCTTGCTGACTCCGATAAAAAACCGTTTTTGGGGGGTTTTGAACGCCTTTTTTTTTGTAGAAAGGGAGGGCCTGCGGTAAAAACCTTTTTTTGCTAAAAAAATAAACGTTCATGGGTGAGCCTATTTTTAGTAGAAAGGGGGCTGGGGTTTTAAACCCTTTTTTTGCTATAAAAAAACCCGTTCTGGGGGTTAAAGGGCCTTTATTTATAGAAAGCAAGGGGTACGGTACGGCCTATACTTGCTTTGTGGGGCATTTAAGGGGGGGTAATCCCCGCCCCCCCAACCCCCACGCCCGCCGTCCCCCCACCCCCACCCCACGCACGCAGGGTTCCCCACCCCAACCCCCCCACCCCAACGTCTCCCCCCCCCCCCCCACGCACGCACATTTAAAGTCTTTCCTCAAGTCATTCACAAGTCTCCTCAATTTTTTTCACAATTTACCCCTAAAGTCATTTAAAAAGTTATCCTAAAAGGCATTAAAAAGTCACCCTTTAAAGGGTTTTTAAAAGTTTTACTTAAGTCTCCTAATTTCATTCAAAAAGTCTTTCCCCTCAATTTTTCACAAGTCACCCTTTCAAGTCTTTTTCAAGTTTTTCTTAAGTCATTTTTAAAGGGTCCCCCCAAAGTCATCCTCAAGTTCTTCCCCAAAGTTAACCAAGATCTTTGAAAATTTCATCCTCTAAGTAAAACCCAAGGTTTTATTTAAGTATTTTTTAAAATTTTATAAAAAAAAAATAAAAGCTTTGTTTTTATTTTAAATATTTAGAGGGTTGATATTTTAAAACACACGCCTCAAAAAAGCGTCATCTTTGAGGTTTGTCTTGCTCCCCGTTCTCAGCATAGATTTTAAAGGGAAAGGGTTTACCCCAAAGCAACCCCCATTGTTTACTTTTTGGGTTAGGGAAAATTGTCTTTTTTTGACTCCTTGCCCTTTTTTTAAATTGACTTCTAAATTTTATAATACCCCAATGACTTTTTTTCAAAAAAAAAAAAATTTAAAGTTTTTTAAAATATTTTTTCCTTTTTTAAAGGATCAAAATTGTTGTTTTGGGTTTTTGGCGGTTTTGGGTGCAGGGGGGTTCTTTTTCTGTTTTTAAAAGGGTTTTCAGGTTTTTTTTTAATTTTCTTTCGTTTCTGTTGCCATTGTGTATATTTTTATAGTTTTAAAAACTCCCCCCCAACAGCAGCAAGGGCCCCAAAAAATTGGCAACGTTTTAATTTTAAATTTTTTCCATGAAGACTTTGGGGCCTTGAATCACAGGGATTTTTTTTAAAGGGGCCCATTGAATTAAACCCTTGTTCTGGCGCTGGCGGTTTTTTGTTTTCATGATGAGTCATTTTCTGTAACTTTAATTTTTTTTTGTCTTTTCCCACTCTGCAAATTTTTTCTTCCTGCTTCCACGCCCAGGTTTTTTAAGGGGGTCTCCCCCTGTTCAGCGTTTTCTGGTGATTTTTGTTTGGTTTATTTTTCCCCACCTGTTCGTGTTTTTTGGTTCTGTGATTTTCCGATCGTTCATTTTAAAGGGGAAATTTAAAAATTTTTTGGGAAAAAAAAGGTTATTAATCCCATGTTTTAATGGCGATAAAATGTTCCAAATCTGTAATATAGATCACGGCCTAGAGACTCTAATGGACTTTTTTTTTAAAACGGATTTTTGGGCCTTTTAAACAAAATTTAGTTTTGGGTTCAGAATCAATGGGAGCAATCAAATGTTTAGTTTGTGTACAAAATAAAAACCGTTTGCCCCCATTTTTTAACCATTCTAGCCCCAGCTGCGCTTCATATTTGTTATGTATTTTTAAAATGTTTTCCCCGGGGGAAAATTTTTTGAATTGTTCAATGCTTAAATTTCATTTCCGAGGAACTTTTTTGTTTTTCCCCAATGCCCCAAAAAATTACAATTTTCCTTTTTGGGGGCCAAAATTTTTAAAAGCTTTGTCTCAATTTGGTCATTCATAAGTTCGGGAAGGTTTAGGCCCCCTTGTGCTGTAGGAGTTTTTTTCTTTGTTCATGTTTTTTAAAAATTTTTAAAATTTATTTTTTTTTAAATAAAAATGAGACTAAAAAAAAAACTTTAAAAAACCCTTTGTTTTCCTTTTGCTGTTATTGGGGGCCCAAAGTTTTGGATACAGATGCTTTTTTAAAAGCTTTTTAAAAAAATAAACCCGGGCGATCTTGGCAAACTGATTTTGAGGATTCGAAAAAAGCTGATTGCTATAATTGCAGTTTCGTTTGCTACAAAAGGGGATTTTCTAGTCAAGAAAGGAAAATTAATTTCCCGAAAATTTTTAATTTTTGTAAAAAAAATACATTATAAAAATTGGCTTCACTCGCAATAATGATAGGCGGGGGCTGTGGTGGAATGCGCTTGTTTTTTGGGAAGAAATTTCGCATTTAGAAAATTTTGGGGAAGGGACAGCGGGGGAAAAAAGGGAACATAACAAAGCTATGGGCAACTAGCGCTGAACAAGACCCCTATGAAGGCCCGAAAATTGAGCGGGTTGTTTTTTTTAATGACCACTAAAAGACGGGGCATGCAGTTTAAACCATTTAAAATGTTGATTCAAGCAAAAAAACCAATTTTTCTTGTAACAGGAAAACCAGTCCGGGAAAATTGCCCCCCCCAAATTCATTGACTTTTATCAAATCAGAAAAAAAAAAGATCCCAAGGGAAATGGGGTTTAGGGTCTTTGGGGTTTGCCCGTTTTTGTATTTTGTTGCCCCTAAATTGGTAAATAAAAAATGAACAAAATTTTATTATTCCCCCAAAGGGAATTTTGGGAAAAGGGTTTTTCACAGTTTTCAAAAGCGGGGGCCAAGCGGCAGGAGTCAGTAAACCCAAACAGCAAAGGAATGGTTAAATTAAACAAGAAATTTTGGAAAATTTTTTTTCCCTCCCCCCTAGCGAATACAGAGACCAACTTTTTTAAAATACAACCCCAAAAACGATACCCATAAAATTGGATCTTCTAATTTACCCTCTGATGGATTAGACGAAAAATTTTTTTGTACGCACCCCACATTTCATTGCCCTGGTTTCAAGTTAAAAAGATGCAAAAATTTTTAACAAAAAAGAGTGCTTCGCTTTTGCTGTTTTAAACGGGTTGATATCCCAGCGAGGCCCCTTAACTTTCCCTCGCAGGGTTTTCAAGTCGATGAGGGAAAAAGAATTTAAAGGCCAAGTTAAAATTAAATTTATTTTTTAAAAAACATAGATTTTCCTTAAAGGGGGCCCTTTTCCAGGAGTTCACGACCAGGTTTTATTTAAAAACTTTAACAAAAGTTAGCCGAAAGACTTTTCCCCTTACCAGTATCACAGAGTGCTGTTTGAAATTCTCGCAACACAGAATGGGTCAAAAGGGACTGCCCTCATTTTTGCGCCCCAATAAATTTAATGAAAAATTTTAAAAGGGGGACAAAAACCCCAGTTCAAGCAACCCCAAAAAAAGAAAAAAAAAATTTAAATGTTGTTTGAAGGAGAGTTTCATCCGGAAAATTTTTAAACCTTTTGGGTTTTAAAGAAAGGGTCCCTTTTTTTTCCCGGGGGAAGCAAAAGGGGGAACTCGCATCAGGGAAACAGATCCATTTTGGGGGTTGCCCATAGGGGAAATTTAAAAAGTTTTTTTAAAGATGAATCCGCCCGTGTTTTTTTTCGAAAAAAACTGGCAAAACCAAAAACAAACTCCTCCCAAAGTTCTTTTGTGAAAAAAGAACTGCAGTTTAATTCCCCCAGACACAGTTCCGTTTTAAATTTTTTTTTTCGGTTTTTCCTGTGCCCAATTGAATTTTAAAAACCCGGGGGTTTTAACAAACACCTTTTGTGTTTGTTCTATTTTAATGACTTCTTTGTTAAAACCTGTTGTGTTGACCTTTTGTAGATTAGATCGTATTTTTAAACTTTTGTCATGATAAAAAGTTTATTGCCAAAAAATGCTTCTTTGTAGTTTTTCTGTGATTTGTTTGACCCCAAAAACACTGCGAGTTTTCCCCTTTGCTTTTTTAAATTGTTTTTTCTCCGGGCTCAAAATTTCGGTTCTTTTTTGCCCTTTAAAACCAAAACAAAACTCCTTGATCCCCTTTTCCCTGTTAAATTCATCCTTCATTTTTCCCTTTAAAAACCTTTTTGTTAGTTTTTGAATTAAGGCAAATCTTTAGGATAATCAGATGTTTTCTTTTCCACCCCGCTTTCCCCTTTGCCACTTCCTTTTTCCATGTCTTTATAGAGGGTCCCCAGTAGGGATATCTTAAAAAAAACTATCTGTATCTGTTTTAAAGTACTCTGGACTCGGGGATACGGGGGTTTTTAAGTAGTCATAAAAAATTTTTAAACTAAAAGTTTGAAAATTCAAAAAACAGTAAACCCAAAAAATACAGGTTTGTCCAATTTGACTTTCTTTTTTTAAATCATTTCCCAAAAAGGGGGGATCTTTAAAATTTTCTGAGCCCTTTTGTTTTTGGGTTTTTGAAGTAGTTTAAATTTTTCTTCGTTCTCTTTGGGGGGATTTAACTGACTTTCTTTGGCTTTTTGCGGATTCTCCATAGTTTTTCCCAAAAACAGCTGTGTTCATCGTTTTTAAAAAAGTTTTTTTTCTGAGGCTCTGTGGTTTTTGTTTAAGTCAGTGTTCTTCATGTTGTTTTGGTTTCATGAATGTTCTTGATAAAAAGCAATTATGCGATGAATTTGTTTTCCCAACTTAAAACCTTTGGCTTAAAAAAAATTTTGGGAAAAGAAGTCTGTAATGGCGGGACATAATTTTTTTTCCCTCAAAGGTTAGGAAATTTTTAGGCGGTTTCTCTTGGATCCATCTTTAGACTTTCTGTGCAAAGGGGATAGTCTTTTTGGGCAGGCCGGGATTTTTAATGAGGTATTCTAAGTCAATTCTAAAATTTAAAACCACGCTGCTGATCAGGCTTTTAAATCCCCAACCCCCTTTTTGCTTTTTGGATTTTTTTTCGTCCCTGTGAAAATTTTTAAGTTACTTTAATGGATGTGTTGTGCCATACCCCCATCCTTCCCGATTGTTTGCATCTAAAAAAATTGAGTTTTTGGGCCCTTTTTACTGGATCTGTCGTCCTTTTTGTTGTTTGCTTTACATTTAATTTTTGGGGGACGTTTTTACAAAATTCCTCCCGCAATCCCGTTTTCTTAATCTGAATCTTTTGGTTTAAATTTTGAAAAAAAATTCAACCCTGTACCCAGTAAATTTTAAGAAAGCGCCCCCAAATCATCCCGGGCGCAAAAAAAATGAAAATGCGTGGGACCCGGCTTTAATTTTTCTTTGCGGTCTTTCTGTAATTTTAAAAGGCCTTTCCCCCAAAAAAATCATCTGCCTTTTTAAATAGGGTCATGATAGTCTCCCTCTTTTTTTTTTTAACAATCAAAATTTTTTGAAAAGCTTCTTGAGCTTTGGCGGGTTTTCGGTGCGCTGTTTGCCCTTTTTCCTCTAAGACTAGAAAAGAACGCCCCTTTTGGGGGGGAAGGGTATCTTCATAAAACCCTTTTCCCCAAATGTTCTTGTACTATGGGGTTAAACGCCCTTTTCTAAAAAAGATTTGGGGTCAAAATATTTTTCCCGGGTTTTGGGCAGGATTTTGGGGGGGACTAGCCAGTCCCTTTTATGACCCCATAATGTGTTGCTTTGAGTCGAAAAAGGACATGTTATTTAAAGTGAAACAAGGGTACTTTTCTGTGATTGAAAATGTTGCTACCCTGAAGGGGGGGGGTTTTACTGCTTGCATTATAAGGGAGATTTCAAAACCCTCGCAAGTTGTAAAAAAAGGAATCCGGGCGCTTCCATGTTTTTGGATCAAACTTTAGTTGAAGATTGCATTTGTTATGCGCCGCCCCTCGAACTTCCCACTAATGTGATCATGGTCTTTTACTTTTGCTTCTTCACGGATTCAAAACCCAAACAACCCAAACAGTGAGTGGTGGGGCTTATGTTTTTGGTCTTCAGGCTTTTTTTGGTTTTAGAAAAAATTCAGTTTATTAAAAACCCAATCATTACGCATTTGGGCGGGCCCACCCCTGTAAAAAATTCTTTTTGCCGCATCGGGTTTCCTTTTGTTTAATTTCTGGCGTTAAAATAAAGCACCATCCGACCTAACAATAATAAAGGGAAAAATGAACCAAAATTGGTTTTAAATTCTCATTAAGGGCTGTTTTTCGGTTTTTGTGGCGCTGGCCCTTTTTATAAGGAACCAAATGAGTGGTTCAAGTCTGCGGGAAACAAATTTGGGGAATGTTTGCAGCCCCTTTAAATTCTTTAAAACTAATTTGATCGGGGGGGGGTAGTTAGTTTTGTTTTCAGTTTAAAATGGGCCGATTTCAATGTTTTTTTATGTTCGCTTGCGGCTTTTAACAGGGTGGCATTCTTGTTTTTAAAAATTTTTCTGCGAATTCTTTTTTATGCCCCCTTTTTTGAAAATATGGGCCAATAATCTTTCTTTTTGCGTAAACAATGTGTAAGGGGGGCGCCCTTTTGGGGAAAACATCAGCGTTAAGTCAAAAATGTTTTTTTTTCGGGGTCGCCAATCGTTTTGGGGTGTTCTTGGGGCACTTTTAACGGCACCAAATCTTGTTTCCTTATCCCCGGTTTTAGGAAAATTTTAAAAGTTATGGGTTTTTTTTGTTCTTCAAAAAGGGTCAATTTGTCACAATAACAGGAAAGGGGTTTTCCAAAAGTTTAAAATCATTTTATGTAAGGGCTTAGTTTGACACTTCTCTGGTTTTTTCGGGCGTAATGCGCCCTTTCAAGGAAAACACCCATGAAACATTTGTTGTTGAATTCTTATGTTTAGAAAAATGCTCTTTTTTTGACTAATGCGGGGGGTAGTGGAATGTAAAACCTTTCCAACAATCGGGGGCATTCTTAGCCTGTTTTAATCGATCTCTAAGGGCTTCGGCCCCCTGACCAGCCGAGCCTTCTTTTTTGCTTTTCAGCGGCCACATCAAACGGGTAAGCGTTGGGGCTGCCCCCCCCGGGGTGTTAAGTCAATTTTGAGAAAGAATTTTTTTTTGCTGTTTTGTTGAGGAAACCCCGACTTTTTTGATTTTCTTAATTTTTTGTTAACAAATCGTTAAAACAGCTTAAAATTTTCTTTAACTGGCGGGTTTTAGTTGGGTTTTTTGGGAAATTGAGAAATAGCATGTACAACGCTTTCCCGCAAGTTTGTGGGTTTAATGATTTAGATCAAAATTTTATTCAGTGCTTTTTGTTTAAAAGCTCTCTCTCAAGCATTCCCCTTTAAAAAAATTTCGCCTTTTCCCCCTTTAATATTTAGCCAGTTGGCTTCTTTTCTAACTCCAAAAAAATTTTTTTTAAATTTAAAAAAAAAAAATTTTCAGTTTTTTATCAAAGGTTTTTTTTGCTTGGGGCTCTTTAAAATAAAATTTAAAAAACCTTTTGGTGTTGTTAATGTGAGGGTGTTTTTGAAAAGAGTTTAATGTCTCGTTTACTTTTTTTAAGCATCCCTTTTTTTTCTGTCGGGGTCTGGCTGTTGAGAAAAACTTGCCACCGCCCCTTTTTTTGAAAATCAAACTTTTTTTTTTTTGTTGTCATCAAAAATGGCCTGTAAAATTAAATTCTTCATTTCCCGGGTGTTTGAGGCCCAAAAAGCGCTTTTTATTGGGCAGTTTGGGAAAGTGCTAAAATTTAGCTGTTATTAGTTGAACCATAAACTGTGTGCTTTTGGAGTTTAGTTTTTATTTTTTTTTCTAGCGGCACCAAAGCTAATGAAAAAAGGCCCCAAAAGCTAAAGGGGCAAACCTCCAGAGGTAAAGCTGGGGTTTCGCCTTTTTGCCCGTTGCTAAAAGGGCCAACAAAATTTGTTTCCCGCTGTTTGAGCGGGTTTTAGGCGATGCCTTTCCCGTTTTAACATATGTAACGCTTTAAAAGGGAAACGAATACCTTGTTTTGGGGGTTTCTGTATTTTTAAGGTTTCCCGCTCTAGTTTTTGTTTGGGATTTGGAATTTTTTGTTATATTTAAGGTTTTTACTTCAGGGGTTTTCCCATAACGCAGAAAATTTCCTGCTATCCCCTTTTTTTGGCGGGGTGCTGTGGCACTTTTGGATTTTAAAAATGAACAGACATGCTTTTTATTAAAAAAGAAAAAAAATTTAGTATAATTAAATTTCAAATTTTTTTTCTGAAAATTCAGTGCGGGATCAAAATTTAAAAAAAACAAAAGTACATTAAACGGTTTATGGTTCTTTTTTTCTTTTTCAATTTTAATTTTTTATTACGTCTCTCCCTTTCCCCGCTTTTCCCTACAAAATCATTACCTTGTTGCCCTTTTTTCAAACCATAAACCCTATTTTGTTGTTAAAATTTAATTTATCGAGTTAACACTGTTTAAGAGGGGAAATCTTTAGCATAGGTCTGCTTTTGGGTTTTTACCCCCCCACCCCCCAAAAAATTTTCTTATTTGTCAAAAAGTTTTTAAAGGGGGTAAGCCCGCTAGCGTGGGTTTGGTTAGGATGCCTTGTCAATTGTTTCATTGCATTTCGTTTTTTTTTGGATTAAAAAAATTTTCAAATTGTCTTTTGAAAAGGTTCTTCATCTTCCCCACAGGGAAAAAAATACCTTTAAGCGATCTTGCTGCGACGCCCCAAAAATAAAATTTTCCCTATTGTGTCTGCCCCCGCTTCTAGGAGTTTTTTGTATTATGAATCACTCTTTGTTTTTTATTTGGTTTTTTTTGGGCTGATATTGTTGTTCAACAGCCTTGCTAAGTGAAGGTTGCTAACAAGTCAAAAATCTTTAAAGAGAGTCAGAAAATTTCTTTTTACTTTGCTTCGGTTTTCTGATGATTGATAAAAGCGTTTGTATTCATTTTTTGTTAGGGGCATATGGGGAACTTTTCTTTTAAAGCTCTTGAAAAATATGGTGCATGCGCTTTTAACAAAATCAAAATTTAAGGGAATGGAAAAAAAAAAGATTTTTTCCTTTCGCAAAAATTTTCAGTACGCCTTTTTGTGCTTTTTGGGACCTGAGGGGGAGTTCGGCGCCTATTTTAAGCTTTTGTGCTTTTCATTTTCAATTCCTTGAAAGCAAGTTTAGCCCCTTTTGTTCCCCCCGGGTTTGCCATTTGATCAGAAAGGTTAAAAATATGTCTGCCCTTTTTGTAAAAAAAATTTTTTTTTGCCCTCAAATTTTTTAGAAATTTTTTTTAAAGATTGCCCGCCCCAGATTTTGCACAACTGTCCTGTTTGGGTCTGTTTTTGAATCGGCGCTATTTTTTTAAATAAGGGCGCGCGAGCCCGGCACAATTTACTTCATCCCCTTCCTAGGTTTTGGAAAATTTTTCAGTAAGAATTTGATCCGCATCATTGTAGATGGATTATTTTTGGAAAAATAAAAATTCCGCCTTTTTTCCTTTCACGCCAAGGGGGTTTTTTTTCAAATTTTTTATTGGGTCAAGAATTTGGGGCCATGTGCTGGTTGTGGCATTTTTATGAAGCAAAATAAAAAGTTAAATTTTTTAAAAAAATGGGGAGGAATTGATGGCAAGAAGATTTTGTTGGGTTTTTGTCTTGGGCGGCATGAGTGAAATGTTTCCCTTTTGACACAGCAACGCTCAACGCTTTTCAATGCGCGTGAATTAAAAAAAAAAGTACCCGGTTTGGAGCATTTTACAAAAATTTAGGTCAAGAAAACCCCCCGGGAATTTATAGACCCAAATGATTTTTTAATTGAAGATGGTCATTTGTTTTTTAAAAAACGATCAAAGGGCAAAATTGTTCGGCTTTACAAAATAAACCCGACCCATCAAGTTTTTAGTGTGGGTTTTAAATTTGAAAAGACTAAATGTGAAATAAAACGCCCCTTGGCATTTTCTTTGACCCAATTTAAAAGGGGGGAGGCAGGGTTTCTAAACTTCAAAAAAAACCTACAAGAACTCCCGACAGATAACCAAATTGGGGAAACATGGAACTTTAAAAAATTAAATCAATCAGCAGGCGAATTAATAAAAACAATAGAAGCAAGGGAAAACCCGGGTTTTTTTTGAAGAAACCCGCGTTTTTTAAAAAAATTTAAAGATTCCCCTTTTCCCATGCGAGAACTAACGGCCCCCCTTTTTCCCTGCTTTAAGAAAAACCCTTTGAGGGGGAATTAACAAAAATTTAGCAAAACTAGGTGAACTGATGGGGGCTTTTTAAAAAAAGGAAAAAAAAAAACTCGTTTGGGCTGATGACGCCAAATTTGGGGATGATATTAAAGGAAAAAAATAACCCCAAAAACTTTAAAAAATCTTGAACAAGAAAGATCGCCCAAAACTAGAAGTGCTGTCTTTTAAACCCAAAAACAAAAAAAGAAAATCAAGTGAGCAGAATAAGAGAAACTATCCCAAAAAATTTTTTATGAAGACCGGGCACTTGCCGAACGAATACGAAACTGTTTAGAGAGCAAAGGAAATAAAATTTTGGGAAACGTTTTAAAAGCCTTTTTTATTTTCTTAAGTACACTTTGTGATGGCATTTCGGCAGCGGTGGAGGTCAAGTTTAGTGCCTCCGTCGCCATCCCTGATAAAACATTTTGGGGAAAAAAAAAGCTTGTTTATCTTTCGAAATTTTTTTAAAAAAAATTTTTTTGGTTTTAAAACGTGGGGCGCCCTTTTCCAGGAATTTGGGGGGTTTGTCAGTGGCTTTTTTTTACTGCAAGCCCAAAATAGTTGGCCCTTTTTGGCCCGGGGAATTTTGGTCATTAGTTTTGTTAAAAGTTGGGGTTTTTTTTGTTAAAATAAAGACCAATTTAAACCTAGGCCGGGTTTAAACCAAGGGAAAAAGGCTGTCTTTCTTTTTCCCTGGTTTAAAAGCGAACGAGTCCGCAAAAATTTGCTGAGTCTTCAATGGGCTTTGGGGGTTTTGGGCTTCGGGAAAATTTTTTGACTTAAACTTGGGTGGTTTTTTTACTGCTTGTAATATTAATGGCTCAGGAAAATTTTTGTCGTTTTTCCCAACCCCTTTTGTTTATTGGGCCCGCTATAAGAATTTCATTTTTATAGTTTATTTTTATTTCCCACCTGGAGTTAAAGGGCAGAAGGCAACCCTGGGTTTAAAACCCGTGCCCAAAAGCAAAGTCTACTTTCGATCTTGCGTATTGTAAAACATTTTGGGATCTTTTAATTTTGAAGGTAAATCAAAATGTAGGAAATTTTTTTTGGGGGTCCTTAAATTTGGGTAAAAATTTTTTTTTTGCCCCGTCAAAACCAGTAGAAGGATCAGTTATGCTCGATTTGCCGTGCTTGCGCCCCCAGCCCAAAAACCAAACTTAAATACGATAGAGGTTTATTGTTCATTCCCGCCCCTTTTTTGGCCCTTTTAAAATGGGTTTAAAATAAATTTTTGTCCTTTCTGTTTTATGCTCTTGCTCTATGGACCCCAAAGGGGGAAGCTGTTGCGTTTTAAAAGGGAAAAATTGGGGTAAGGAGGATTCCGTCAAATTTTTAAAATTTTGTGCATGCCCCCAAAAAATAAGGTTTCCCAGACCCTGAAATTTTGATCCCAAATTTTGTTTTAAAGTCCCCTTGGGGTTTTTTTTTGAATTTTGTTTTAAAAATCCCTTTTTAAAAACCTTCATGTCTTTTTATGTTGCTGAAAGGGTTTTAAAAGTTTGTCATTTGGTAATGGCCGCTTTGCAGTTCAGTCAAATAGCCTTTAAGGTTTTAATAAAATGAAATCTGTACATGACCCCACCAAAGGTCGGATGATTTTAAGGGGATCAGCATTTGAAATCCCACCCCAGGTTTATGCACCCCCAAAACGCCCCAAAATTTAACTGGTTTTGAAAAAAACTGGGATCGGATGACTTTTAAACCCGCTTTCGCGATGTAGTCTTTTTTTAAAAGGGGGGGTTTTTGATTTGCTTTCCCAAAGGGGTACTCACCCTTTTTTTGAAAAGCGCAGTCTGGGTCACAGAAATGTCGAGGGGCCCCAGTTGTTATTTTTTAAATTGTAGTGCGGCCCAAAAGAATATTTTGGGATCAGTTTTATTTGAATTTCAATCATTTTTAATTTTTTTTTAAAAAAAGGGTTTTTTAACCCAAAAAACAACTCAAAACCGCCCTTCGTTTTTGAACATGCTTTTAAAAAAGAATTTCAAAAAACAGAAAAGGTCCGCGCTCCATGAAAAATTTTTCAAGTCGTTTGGTTTAAATTTTTTAAACAAAAACCCTGGGAAAAATAATTTAAAGGGTTTTTAAAAAAATTTAAAAAGAGCAGGGACCAAAATGAGCCAGTTAACAAAACCTGATTGGGGTTTTTACGGGTTTTTTCTTTACTAAAAAAAAGCAAAGGTAACTTTTTACATTACTCAAACTTAACAATTTCAATCTTTAAAAAAATTTTTTAACATTTAAACTTGAAGAAAAAGGAAAACATTTTTACTTTTTTTTATAGAGAGCTAGCTAAAAAGTTGGCTTTACAACTAGCAATTTTTCCCCCCTCATAGTTTTTTTTTTCCCGAGCCAGGGCAAAAATACTTAAGAGGGGGGAAAATCCGCTCGATCTTGCATTTTCATTCATTACTCTATGTTCATTTTTGGGTGAGCTGAAACATGATGAAAACTTTTATGAGGAAGGCCCCCAAATGTTTTAAGAAACCTTCCCTCAGGGGAAAGGAGGCCCTTTGCGATTTTTTAAATTTTTCAATTCCCTTTAAATTTTCAGTTTTAAAAAAATTTTGGGTTTTTGGGGGGTCGGATCATTTAATATTTAAAAAAAAAAGACAAAACAGGGGGAAAATTGTTGAAATGTGTTAAACCTGCAAAAGTTTTTTAGAAATAAAATAATACGCTACTTAAAAAAAAATGGGGGTGGGCCCGAAAAACCCGGAGTTTTCTTTTGCGCCTGTTTTTGGGGGTTTAACTTTAGAATTAAAGGGCCCTTTCAGACGTTGCGGCTTTGAAAAAGAATGGTGTGATAGGCATTTGTTTTGGGTTTTGGGGTACACTTTTTGATGGTGATTTTTAAAAGCAAAGAGGTTGACGGGGCAACAAAAGGTTTTCCCAAACTAGCAAATTCGCAATCTTGAAGCAAATTTAAAGTTGGCCAGTAGTTTATTAAAAGTTCGGGAAAAAAGCCTCAAATGGGGACTTTAAACATATTTGGATGGGGAAAAAAAAAATTTGAATTCATAAAGCCCATTTACATATTTTTGCCGTCAAAAAAAATTTCAGGAAAAAAATTCCCTCTGGCCCTTTTCATGTAAGTCTTTTACCCGGGGATAAAAGTCGGAAAGAAATTGAAAAAAACGCCGTATGGGAAAAAAAATGTACTCCTCCACAGAAAAGAAACAGTTTTAAAAAAAGCTTCTACCCAAAAAAAAAGTTTTCCCAAACGAAAATTTTGGGACACGGGTTTTCCCAAGGGTTTTTTTGAAAATTTTTTGTCTTTTTAAAAATTTTTTGGGGGGAGGGATGGGGTTGTGGGCGTTTGTTTATGACCTTATAAAAAAGGAAATTAAAATTTGCTGGCAAAAAATTAGACGTTTTTTAAAGCCCCTTTAAAGTTTTCCATCGTCGTTCTTCCCAATGGTTTGGGGTTTAAAATCATAACAACAAGCCCAAAAAAAATTTACTGTTGACCTTTTAAAAAGAAACAATCTTTCCGGACCTTAAAATTTGGGTTAATCTTACCATTTAGGGCCTTTTTTGGGTTTTTTTATATGCAAGTTTTGACGGAGAGTATGTTTAAAAAATTAAAACTGAAAATTTGATTAAACTTGTTATAAAACTATGGAGCCCGTTAACTTTATGACAAAAACCCCCTCATTGGGTCCCTTGATTTTTGGGCAAAATTTGGGTTTTGGAAAAAAAAATATTTATCCTTGACCTGTTACAAACAGTTTTTCGTTTTTAAATTTTTAAACTTTTTGTGGTTTTCTGTCCAAAAACTTAAATGGAATTTTTTGCATTTCATAATAGGGGTTTTTATGGAGATGATTACAAAATTTTGTTAAACCTAGCAATTTAAAAAAAAGAGTGAGTGTTTTTTGAACAGTTTTATAGACTGTTTGAAGGAACGCAGACACTATTTATTATAGATGACTGTTCGGCAGAAAGAGACATAGTTTAAAAAGAGAAACACTTTGTCGAAACTAGCTTTCAGCGGAAGGCATGCTGGGATAAGTGGTGTGGATTTTATGCCAGAAATATAAACTCGGTTTTAAAAGACTTTAGAGAACAGTTAAAGACTGTAGTTTTATTTCACATGAAGACAAAGACTCATTTGAAGAATGTTTGCGCGAAAATGATGTTATTGAAAATGACCAGGAAAAACACAGGATTAAGCAAAAATTAAAATCTGAAAAGTTTAGTAAATTAGTATTGAAAACGGATAACCCTACACAGTATGTTTGTTGTAGGGTCGTTATTTTTTGGTTACTTGTCAGAGAACAGGAATAGGCGGCTTTTAGGCCACTTTCGCCCAAAAACGTGGTGGAGTAGCAAGTGAGTCTGAATCGGTGTTTATACGTTCTCTACAGTGTGTGTGTGTGTGTGTGTTGTGTGTGTGTGTGTGTGTGTGTGTGTGTGTGTGTGTGGTGTGTGCGTGTGTGTGTGTGTGTGTGCGTGCGTGCGTGCGTCGTGCGTGCGTGCGAGTGTGTGTGTGTGTGTGTGTGTGAGTGTGTGTGTGTGCGTGTGTGTGTGTGTGTGTGTGAGTGTGTGCGGTGCGTGCGTGCGTGCGTG
Organism: Conus ventricosus; assembly: GCA_018398815.1. Taxonomy (NCBI): domain Eukaryota; kingdom Metazoa; phylum Mollusca; class Gastropoda; order Neogastropoda; family Conidae; genus Conus; species Conus ventricosus. Next base: position 104,711 of record CM031617.1, read on the forward strand.
CGTGTGTGTGTGTGTGTGTGTGTGTGTGTGTGTGTGTGTGTGTGTGTGTGTGTGTGTGTGTGTTTGATAGTAAAGGCGTAAACATGCAATATATACTTGTGCGTGCTGTGCACATTCTCTCGTTTTCAGAAGTGTCGAGGTATTTGGAGGTGGTTATTTATGTATTAGAAGAGTGATACCATCTGCAGCCTGATGTTATGTGAAGAGATATTGGTGTATGATAGTGCTGTGACAAGTTTTTATAACTATGAATTGGTGTCATATTGAAATGTGTGAATTTGTGAACTCGGTATCATACGTATGTATGTGTGTGCTTAAATACAATGTGGAATTTTTGGGTGCAGGAGTGTAGTTATTGTTAATGATTGGCATTGTATGTGTGTATTTTTATATTAAATTGTTGTTGTGTTGTGTGTGGGGTTGTGTGGTGTTGGTGGGTGTGTGTGTGTGTGTTTTGATAAAAGGGCGTAAACATGCAATAATACTTTGCGTGCTGTGCACTTCTCTCGTTTCAAGAATGTCGAGGGAAGCGTCGACAAGGGGGCATGCAACAAAGAGGGTAGTTAAATTTGCACGAATTTGAAGCCGGGTTTCTTTTTTAAAGAATAAATGGGTGCTTGTGCTGAGCTAAAACACGTAACACTTTTCGATTCGAGCTGTCAAGGGCCACCAGTATTGGGGTTGGAAAAATAAGGGGAAAAGCATTGTGACAGATGTACATTTTTGTAGGGTGTGGGGATGAAAAAAAGGGTATGGGGCTGTTTGTGTTTTTTTTTGCGTTGCTTTATGTGAGTGTGTTCTCGTGAGTGGGGACTCTTATTTGGAGGTGGTCATTTTTTTATTAGAAGAGTGTCCTCTGCCCGGGTTTTATGTAAGAGTTATTGGTGTATGTAGTGCTGGAAATTTTTATAACTATAATTGGTGTCATTTGAAATTGTGAATTGTAAACTCGGTATCTACGATGTATGTGTTGCTATACATATGTGGTATGTTGTGGGGGCGGTTTGTGTACATGTTATGTTATATGTATGTGTGTTGTGTATGGTGATGTAGTATGTATATGCGTGCGTGTGTATGTGTTTTGGGTTGCTGTATGTGTGTGTTGCTTGCAATGTGTATAGATGTTAGTATATATATATCTGCATAATTTGGTTTGCTTGTTTGTTGAGTGTGGTGCGTGTGAGTGCTGTGAGTGGTTTTGTTGTGGTTGCGTGTGTGTGTGGTGTTGTGTGTGTGGGGGCGTGTGTGTTGGGGTGTGTGTGTGTGTGTGGTGTGGGTGTTGTGTGTTTTGGGTGTGTGTGAAAGATGAACTCGACAATTTTAAAGTTCGACCCCCCGGTTTTCTTTCCCCCCGGGGGGCGCACTACTGGCCCCGGGGTTTTTTTTTTCCCCCCCCCCCCCCCCTTTTTTTTCGCGTAGCGACGCATCATTTTTTGGGAAATCCACGAAGCCGGGGGTGTTTGAGTGATTTTTTTTTTCTTCTCCCTTTTTCTTTTACATTTTTTTAATCAACAGTTTGAATTTTTTTGTTATATTTGCATTTTAAGCGTTTCGTTTTTTTCACTCGAGAGACTTTGGGAGTTTTTTTGTGTGTTATTTTTGTCTACCCTAGTCACTTTCTTTTCTCTTGTGCAGGTGCAGGACTTAGTAAATGAGTAAGACCGGGTACTATCGTGGGGGGTAGGCCGTTACTACAAAAAAATCTTTGTCTGCTACCAGAAACTGTCTTTTTTGAACATACTAATGTTAACATTTTGTAATTTTTTTCATGCCTGGATTCTCCTCACAATGTTACCCTCTTTTTTTTTTCATTGTGTTACCCCTTTCGTTGTAAAGACTTTGGCAGTTTAGTGAAAGAGTTTCTTGTCTCTGACGTCACGTCAACTTTCGGGAACAGTAGTACGATTTTTTAACACCACATATGTGTCATCTAAAACCTTGTGTTTCGGTGATGTTAAAATTAATCGGCCCTGATCCATAACGATCTAATTAATTATGAAATGTCAACAGTTTAAGAAACAAAAGGGATATCTTTGAAGCAGAATAAATGATTGCATTATCAAGTACAAAAACATGGCACAATTCGAAGAATGACTAAATACATAGAAAAATTTTTAACCCCACCAGTCAGGTGTGACAGCCCAAATTGACCCACAAGGGGGAGTTGCTATTTATGTTAAAAAAAACTTAGTTTCAAAAAACCTCGCCCAGACCCTTATTTTAATGCCCTTTAAAAGCTGTATGGGTCGAGACAAAGCGGGCCCCAAAGTACATGGTTGGGTCATTTTATCGACCTCCAAGTTCCCCTGTAAGTTACGGGGATCAGATAGAAGAAAGATTCGTAAGGTAAATAATATTTCAAAAAAATTTATTATTCTTGGTGACTTAAATAGTGATTTCCTTACGACACCCTCACCGTACTTACTTGGAATCTTTAAATCGATACGGGCTCCTCATTTTTTAATGAACCCCAAGGTTTACAGAGTCATGAATTTTTGGATCTGGTTCTACACAATGCCCAAACTTTGTAAATCCATGAGTTTGCCACTATTTGCAGTGATCTATGTTCCGCGCTATGATTAGACATCTGGGCAAGAACCACCTTTTAAAAAGGGGCCCATATTTAATTATAAAAGCAAAAGCAGTCGTTTTGTGCCCTGTTAGGCACGTCACGGGACACGTTCTCCAACAGATCATGTTCAAAGTGCCGAAAGTTTTTCAAAAAATTAATGAAAAACGAAACATGCTGCCGTCTAAAGTATTACTGTACGCCCGACGACGTCCCCTGGATGACTGATGAAATAAACTGTTAATAAGGAACGAAAAACAATACACAGTATAGCTAAACATACCAAGACCAGAAGATTGGGGCGGGTTTCGTCTTTTTCGGAATTACGTGACACGAGAAAGACAAAGACAACTTGACATGTTGCTGAATTTGACAAAAAGTTCCACCCCAAAATTTTGGGAAAAAAGAATGGTGGATCGTAAAATCTTTTTTTAAAAAAAAGATTGACTCGAACGAAAACCTCCAATTGTTTGTAATCATTGAAACTATAGCAATACGGACAAAGCGAACGCTTTTAATAAATATTTATTGCTCAGCCACTTTGGAAAAATGAGATGTGAGTACCCGATGTACCATTCATGTTTCCGAGATTACAAACCTTTTACAGCTACTAAGTTAAGGATTCACTTGAACTGAACAAAAAAAAAGCAGTAGGGGCCTGATTGGTTCACAAAGGGTTTTTGATTGCATCTCTTCCCCGTTATTTGGACCCTTGCTACCATTTTTAACAGAAATATGATTGAAACAAAGTTCCAAACGTCTGGAAAACACCCCTGAAGTCCCCTACATAAAAAAGAATCGAAGGAACTTTTTAACAACTATCCCCAGTCTCTTGCTCAGCCGTGGAAAGGTTTTTTGGAAAAATGTACCCAAACAAGGTTTTTTTTGATTTTTTTTTGTCAAATGATATCATTTCACCTTCCCAATCCCGGGTTTATCCCCCTGATTTTCCCCAGTCAATCAGTTATTAGCATCTAAAACGTTTATGTTTCCCCATTGATAGTGGAATCACAAAACAACTGTGACTTTTGATATTTCTAAACTTTTTACCCTGTTGGCATTGAGGGCTATCCGTAACTTTAAGGGAATGGCAACGGGGGTTTGGGATGGTTCCACGATTTTCCCTAATCGCTTTCAGGGAGTTTTTTAATCAAGGGTGACCAATCAGACAGTCAGAATCCCTGAGGAGTTTCCCCAAGTTCATTCTTGGCCCCCTTTATTTTTATTACATTAACCATTACAGATGGAAAGATCAAAGTTAAATTTTTGCGGGTGTACCCGCATGTCCTTCTCACTTAAAGATCCCATTTCGCACAGAAAAAACAATTCTGATCAAAAAAAAGATACACTTTGGGGGCAGCGCTGGAAAATAAAAAATTTAGTGAAGGAAAAAAGAATTTCTTTAAATTTTTTCGGGGGGAATCATCTGTTTTACCCCTTATAGGGGAAAAAGTATCTTCAAGGGAAAGAAAAACAAAAAACTAGGGCTTTTACTTTAAAATAATTGCAAAGGGGGTAACATATTTAAGGAAACGAAACAAATAAAATTCTGCTTTCCGATGAAAAATTTTAAATATAGATTTAGTAGAAGCCCTTTAAAAAAGTTTAAAACTTTCGTATTACCTAACTTTGACTAGCAGATTTGTGTGGGACAACTGCCCCCAAATTTCAAACCAATTCTCTTGAAAACTTCATTGAAGCAAAAGAACAATTTTTGAGCTGTTCGTGGAAAAAGTCCAAAAATTAATAAGAACTGTTTTTCCACTCAAGGAAAGGAGGGGAAAAAACAAAAATTATATATTATTAAAAAAAGATAATGGTTGTGTCCGGATTATTTACTTGATCTTCTGCCTGGTCTTGTTTGGGCAGGAATCCACAAGAGAAACCGTTAGAGCGTACAATTCCCAAAAAGAACACGAGATTTAAAACGGAAATCCCTTTATTCCTTCAACTACATCTTTTTGGAAAAGTCTCCCAATCAAAATTTAAAAACCCGTTCATCTTTAAGCGTAATCAAACATCATTTACGGTGAGATCCCTTCATACCACCGTACTTTTACCTTGGGGAGAGAAAAACCAAAACAAACATTCCGTCTTGTCTTGGAATCATGATCTGAATATGTATGTTAACCGCCATCTACTTAACGACCCACTTGTTAGTTGGGAATGGGGGAAAAAAATCAGCAAATTTTTGTTGTGTCCCGTTTTTAAGAAACCCCCGCAAATACTATTTTCCGATCTCCCCTCACCTACGAAAATTTCGAACTCGTTAAAAGGGACCGAATCTGCGGAAGGAATCAAGTATTTATTTTTGAGGGTGTTCAGGGGTTTTATCTCTCGAAGCAAAGGGGTTTTAAAATGTGTTTTCCTTTTGGGGGTTTCAGGGTGACAAGAAGGATTGTGCGGGGGGGTTGCCATTGTTTCAGGTTGTGATGAGGAAATGATGTCCGTGGGGTGTTCTCACGTCTCTCTTTATTTATCTCCGTTCTTTCTTTCTTTCTTTTCTTTCTTTTTTTTTAAAAATTTTTTCTCTTCCGGAAAAAGGTGGGGGGCGGGGGCTCTTTTTGATTCTTCATCGATTTATAAATTTAAAATGCAATTTTTTTCATATAAATAAGTAATATTTTTGTTTTCTGTGCGCCCGGTAAATTATTTGTATTGTCATTTTGCGAGACACAAAAAACGTTCACTTTTTGCTGCTCACTTTGTATGTGTAAACATTTTACTACCTTGTGATTAAAATTTGTTTAAACAAGAAACCTTAACTCGACCCTGAATACAATTTAATTTTTATTTTTTCAAAAAAATCTTTTCTAAAAACAAGGAACTTCCCCGTTTTCTCACACATTGAGAAAAACATGCAAGCATCCCCCCCCCCCCCCCACCCTACCCCCCATCTCCCCACACACACACACACCACACACACACACACACACACACACACACACACACACACACACACAGAGAAACCCCACCCCCCCATCACGCTTTCTCTCCGTCTGTGCAAAAAGGGTGAGTTCCAAGAATGTGGTGGGTAACAGAGCGACACCCAAAGTAACCAAACCTTAGAAGAAACATGACAAAGGGGGGGGGGGGGGGGGGGGGGGGGGGGGGGTGGGGGGGGGGGGGGGGGGGGGGGGGGGGGGGGGGGGGGGGGGGGGGGGAAGGGGGGGGGTTCAACTGTCTGTTGTTATCACTGTCAACGATGACACCGATGTTTCTTTACGACCACCTCCCCTCCCACAAACGACAGTCAGTGTCAACAATGAAGAATGACACTATTTCATTTTCTGCAATTTCTTCATGTAAAAAAAAATGTTTTTTTTTTTTTTTAAATTAAATAAAAGAAAAAGAAAGGAAAAGAAGGAAAGACATACGCGAGGGAAGGCGGGAGGCTTCAAACCGCTGGATCCTAGATGAATCATCGCCTTCCACTCAGGGGAAGTAATAGTCGTTGCAAGCTGAAAGAGTTACTTCCCTTTGTTAAAAGACGCAGACTCAAAAAATGTATACTCTGTCTGTCCATCTGATCATCCGTGACCCCCACGTTCGACTCCCGTCCACAGTGACAGTCTGTCCTGTCTGGCCACCGGCCATCCACAGTGACAGTCTGTCCTGTCTGGCCACAGCCCCGGCCACCGGCCATCCACAGTGACAGTCTGTCCTGTCTCGCCACAGCCACGGCCACCGGCCAATCCACAGTGACAGTCTGTCCTGTCTGGCCCACAGCCCCGGCCACCGGCCATCCACAGTGACAGTCTGTCCTGTCTCGCCACAGCCCCGGCCACCGGCCATCCACAGTGACAGTCTGTCCTGTCTGGCCACAGCCTCGGCCTTCCACAGTGACAGTCTGTCCTGTCTCGCACAGCCCCGGCCATCCACAGTGACAGTCTGTCCTGTCTGGCCACCGGCCATCCACAGTGACAGTCTGTCCTGTCTGGCCACAGCCCCGGCCACAGGCCATCCACAGTGACAGTCTGTCCTGTCTCGCCACAGCCCCGGCCACCGGCCATCCACAGTGCAGTCTGTCCTGTCTGGCCACAGCCCCGGCCACTGGCCATCCACAGTGACAGTCTGTCCTGTCTCGCCACAGCCCCGGCCACCGGCCATCCACAGTGACAGTCTGTCCTGTCTCGCCACAGCCCCGGCCACCGGCCATCCACAGTGACAGTCTGTCCTGTCTCACCACAGCCCCGGCCACCGGCCAAACCACAGTGACAGTCTGTCCTGTCTGGCCACCGGCGATCCACAGTGACAGTCTGTCCTGTCTGGCCAAAGCCCCGGCCACCAGCCATCCACAGTGACAAGCTGTCCTGTCTGGCCACCGGCCATCCCCCAGTGACAGTCTGTCTGTCTGGCCACAGCCCCGGCCACCGGCCATCTACAGTGACAGTCTGTCCTGTCTCGCCACAGCCCCGGCCACCGGCCATCCACAGTGACAGTCTGTCCTGTCTGGCCACCGGCCATCCACAGTGACAGTCTGTCCTGTCTGGCCACAGGGCCCCGGCCATCCACAGTGACAGTCTTGTCCTGTCTGGCCACAGCCCCGGCCACCGGCCATCCCCCAGTGACAGTCTGTCCTGTCTCGCCACAGCCCCGGCCATCCACAGTGACAGTCTGTCCTGTCTGGCCACAGCCCCGGCCACGGCCATCCACAGTGACAGTCTGTACTGTCTGGCCACAGCCCTGGCCACCCGGGCCATCCCAGTGACAGTCTGTCCTGTCTCGCCACGCCCCGGCCACCGGCCATCCACAGTGACAGTCTGTCCTGTCTCGCCACAGCCCCGGCCACCGGCCATCCACATGACAGTCTGTCCTGTCTCGCCACGCCCCGGCCACCGGCCATCCACAGTGACAGTCTGTCCTGTCTCGCCACCGGCCATCCACAGTGACAGTCTGTCCTGTCTGGCCACAGCCCGGCCACCGGCCATCCACAGTGACAGTCTGTCCTGTCTCGACACAGCCCCGGCCACCGGCCATCCACAGTGACAGTCTGTCCTGTCTCGCCACCGGCCATTTCCCCAGTGACAGTCTGTCCTGTCTGGCCACAGCCACCGGCCACCGGCCATCCACAGTGACAGTCTGTCCTGTCTGGCCACAGCCCTGGCCATCCACAGTGACAGTCTGTCCTGTCTGGCCACAGCCCCGGCCACCGGCCTCCACAGTGACAGTCTGTCCTGTCTGGCCACAGCCCCGGCCATCCACAGTGGACAGTCTGTCCTGTCTCGCCACAGCCCCGGCCACCGGCCATCCACAGTGACAGTCTGTCCTGTCTCGCCACAGCCCCGGCCACCGGCCATCCACAGTGACAGTCTGTCCTGTCTGGCCACCGGCCATCCACAGTGACAGTCTGTCCTGTCTGGCCACAGCCCCGGCCCGGCCATCCACAGTGACAGTCTGTCCTTTCTCACAACAGCCACAGTCCCGGCCATCCACAGTGACAGTCTGTCCTGTCTGGCCACAGCCCCGGCCACCGGGCCCTTCCACAGTGACAGTCTGTCCATTTCTCACCACAGCCCCGGCCACCGGCCATCCACAGTGACAAGCTGTCCTGTCTGGCCACAGCCCCGGCCACCGGCCATCCACAGTGACGTCTGTCCTGTCTCGCCACAGCCCCGGCCACCGGCCTCCACAGTGACAGTCTGTCCATTCTCACCACAGCCCCGGCCACCGGCATCCACGTGACAAGCTGTCCTGTCTCGCCACAAGCCCCGGCCACCGGCCATCCACAGTGACAGTCTGTCCTGTCTCGCCACAGCACCGGGCACCGGCCATCCACAGTGACAGTCTGTCCTGTCTCACCACAGCCCCGGCCACCGGCCATCCACAGTGACAGTCTGTCCTGTCTGGCCACCGGCCATCCACAGTGACAGTCTGTCCTGTCTGGCCACAGCCCCGCCATCCACCAGTGACAGTCTGTCCTGTCTGGCCACAGCCCCGGCCACCGGCCATCCACAGTGACAGTCTGTCCTGTATGGCCACCGGCCATCCACAGTGACAGTCTGTCCTGTCTGGCCACCGGCCATCCACAGTGACAGTCTGTCCTGTCTGGCCACCCGGCCATCCACAGTGACAGTCTGTCCTGTCTGGCCACAGCCCCGGCCACCGGCCATCCACAGTGACAGTCTGTCCTGTCTGGCCACCGGCCATCCACAGTGACAGTCTGTCCTGTCTGGCCACAGCCCCGGCCATCCACAGTGACAGTCTGTCTTGTCTGGCCACAGCCCCGGCCACCGGCCATCCACAGGGAGCAGTCGATGCCAAGCCGTCCTGAGGCCACCCACTAAAGGAGACACTGCACTGCTGCCGCGTCACTTCGGTCACGCGTGTTCAGTGGAGTTCTGATGCAACATACAAAGGGGGAAAAAAAAAACCACCTACTACTCTCCCCTTTAGAGACAATCATTGCGTAGTTGCGGAGCCAGAGTGAGTGAGCTTCTCTCTCCGGTTGGCACTACCGTGTGTGTCCAACGACAGTCCCCGTGAATGGGCCGACACTGGCTATCTCCACATCAACTACATGTATATATACGGATTGATGAGACTGTT
>CM031617.1:138145-165645 GCA_018398815.1 Conus ventricosus
AAGGCAACTAGAACTCACTCAAGACTTCATAAAGTCACGGCCTCCACAAAACATTGGCCCACAAAATCCAGACCAGGAAAATAAATGATTCTCTCACTCCTTGATGCTATGCCTGCATCCGAATTACGACTCGCCTCATCCTTTCAGGATTCCCTGTCTCTCTCAGACATCATCTCGCCCCCTCGATTTCTCCCGTCCTGGAGATATGACTTCTGACTCCTCTCCCTCGACTCTTCTTGTCACTGGAGAGATGAGTTCCAACTCCTCTCCTCGTCTTCTCCTGTCCCTGGAGAGATGACGAGTTCCCGACTCCTCTCCCTGGAGTCCTTAATTCCTGGGGCTGCCTACCGGTGTGTTCCCCACACCATGGCCATCTTCAACCACCTCACGGGTGAAAGGTGAAGGGTGAAGGGCGAAGGGTAAAAGGTGAAGGGCTGAAACACGAATAAGGTTCGTGTAAGTAACTGCTTCCCAATTTAACATGAATTCTTTCTTCCTCTTTTCTTTGGGTTTTCCCCTGTAGCTTTCCCCAACTATCTATCGCTCACCTGGTAATGACTGGTCAGCAGAGAGGACCAACGTCCTGACAGGTTCGAGTCTCTAGGCCATCTGCTGGGGTTAAAACTGATTCTTTCCTTCCTCCTCCTAGTGAGTGCATACTCAGTGTTCAAAACACATGACCAGCACCTTACCAGCCCTTGTTAAACTATCTCTCAGTGGTCACTTTCACCCAATGACCACGTTTGTTTCTTTACCGAGTCATACTCACAATTATTTGGGGACGCCCGCTACACTAGTCAAGCCACATGAATATTCTTCCTTTTCAGTAGTGGCATGGGGAAATGATTCATATCACTAACTACATGTGATGGAGCGTCACATGCCTTGATGTGAGGCTACGTCACATGACAGACAGCAGGAGAGTTGTTGAAGTTCGCAGAGGTGTATAGAGAGGCACGTTTGGGCACTAAGGTGCAGGAGAAACAGGTGCCAGGCACAGGGAGAAGAGTGCAAGGAGACTAGGGGAGTTTTCTGCAAAGTCTGCAAACCCAGTGGTGGGGCAGAAGGAAGGGCAAAGGGACATTAGGTGTTCATTTGTCACAAGAAGGGACATGTGGCGAGGGATTGTCGCATGAGGTTCCAGAAGGCAGCAGCCTTGCAAGAGGTGGATAAGGGTCGTCAAGGGAAACGACCTGCAGTGGAACCAAAAGGGATTCAGTCTGAAGAGGGTGGAGTGCAGCCTATGGCTAGCACTGGACAGCAGTCAGTGTCAGGGATGGAGGGCACTAGGCTGAGTGGTTCGTTACCATGGAAGAAGGGGGGATTGGCCAGAAGGGGGTAAAAAGTTACGGACAGGGTTGTTCATGGGGTGTAGAAAAAACCTGGTCAAAAAGGGGGATTTGACGGGGCAAATCCGCCCCTGATTAACGAGGAAATGTGGGAGTTTCCAGTTGCTAAGAAGAAGACCCCCCTTATTTCTCAGGGGGTTTCTGCGTTGGTGGGGAAAAACCCCTTTCACGATTTGATCATTGGAAATTTTCCCGGGCGCAAGGGACCCGGGGGGGATCCATTTTGTTACTGTCAGGGGCAGCATTCAAACACGGAGCAAAAAAGGAAAAAAAGGTTGATAAACGTTAGTCTTTCCAGCAAGGAAGCAGGCATAATTGCGTATGGTTTAGGCACCGGGAACAAGACCCTTCGCTCTAAAGTTTTTGGGATTTGGCAAAGGTGGGAAAAACGGGAGTTAGGGATGGGACAGAATTTCTTGGAAAGGCGGGCTTTTTGTCCCGAGTGTTCCCCAAGGGGAAAGACAGGTAAGGTGACCACTCAGTTAGGGTACCCGGGGTTATCTGACACTGTCATGTCAGGGGGTCACGAGTCGTCATGGCGGGTATCCGCCCGCAAAACGCAAACCGAATCTTTGATGACTTTCTTTGGGCCCGGGAGCAATGGCAGACATCAAGCTTTCCATGTCAGTCGTTGCAAAGGTCACACAAGAGGGGTGGAGAAGCCCTCTTAAACCCCCTTTAACTGACACACCTTTCAGGAGAGTGGCGTTGATTGTTGCCAATCTCGCCCCTGTTCCAAAGGGTGGGCAGGGGTTGGAACATGAAAGGGTTGCAAGGAAAGTTTCAGGGTGGGTCTTTTAAAGAACAATATAAAGGGAAGGTGAGGAAGCAATTAAAGGGGGGAGATCAAGCCCGGGTATGTTCCCCAGGGGTCACAACAATGCTGAGCAGGGGAAAGGCCCTTAATCACTAAAAAGGGTGGTCGGATTCCCGAATTATGTGAAGGGAAACTAAAACTTTTCATGATTTTCCCCGAAAATTTCCGTGAGACTCAGCCTAGGCACGCAATCTTTGATGAGGTGAAAAGACCCAGCAAAAGAAGGGGAGATTTTTTTGTTTTTTCCAGGAGAAGAGTCTACAGGGATTGTCATGTAGAAGGGCAAAGAAGTAGGAGACGGGGGAAAAGTTAGGGGGCCCCCTAAAGGTAAGGGCGCCCCTGAGATAAACCAGCAGGACAACTTAGAAACTTTACGGGGAGTTAACACGCAAAAACCCGTAATGTAAAGCCAACCCGACCCCAATGCCACCAAGCAATGATCGGGGAGGGGTGAAAAAGTTGCCCTTGGGGGTTAACCGCCCCAAACAATATAGTGCACCCTGTCTTAGTGGGGAAAAGTCAGGGAGCATGATTCTTGTTGACTATAGACGTCTGAACGTGTCACCAAGGCGATGCAGGGGTCATCCCAAAGGGAAACCCTTTTCGCTCAGATGCCACAAGCAAGACCCAGTATTTCACGGGAAATCTGAGAAGGGTTACGGGAAAATAGCCTTGATGGGGACTCAAAGGAAACAGCTTTCCCACTCCTGGGGGGGGCAAACCCAGGGCGGTATTTTTTTGGGATGGTCAACGCCCTCTTTTTTGGGAAATTGGGGAAGTTTTTGAGGTTTGAAGGGCGTTGTAAATTTTTCAGGGGATGACATTCGATAGACCCGAGACAGGGGGGAGCATATGGGGCAGCTAGGAGTTTTTTTAGAGGGTTGAAAAGCCAATCTCAAAGCCAACAAGTGCCGGGTGGTTTTCCCAAAGCTGGAGTTCCTATTTTGTTGTCGGAGGCGCACAAGAGCCAAAAAGAGGAAAGGGGGAAAGATTGATTCAAGAGACCAAAGACCAAAACAAAGCGGGATCTGCTGGGTTTTATTGGTTCTAAGGGAGTTTTTTCCCAAATTTTTGCGCAATCACGAGTCCCTCGGGATTTGGTAAAGGGCAGGGAAACCGGCATGTCGGGGTCAGACGTGCAGAGCAAGCAGCAGACGGTGGGAAAGCTAGGGTTTCCCCTCCCTCTTGAAGCTACCAGTATGTCCAAAATTTTTTTTGCGGACAAGCATGGCGTGGGGTAGGTGCAGTATTGTTCGAGATGAAGGGGTCGAGTTTCCGTAGTATGCAGCGGGGGTTGACAAAGTGGAAAAGGGGACCACGTGGAGAAGGGGTGTTTAGCCGTGTGTGGGCCCTGCAGAATTCCACAAATACTTTTATGGGAAGAGTTCGTGATAGAGACAGACATCAAACTCAAAATTCCCGCAGGAGGGGCAGTTGAAAAACACAGAGGCTGCGTTGGCAATGGGATTGGCCCTACAGGTACCGAGGGATACATTTCCCGGTCAACATAAAAGTCGGGCTGATATTTAAGTCGCGAGTTAGCAAGCTGCAATCAGAGGAAGTCAGTCAAATCCGGGGGGCTTTTTTGATAATAGTTTTGTTACATTATGTTGATTGGGAAAAGGGTTCATTCCCAGTTGGGGTATGGTTCTATTTTTGTGTGAGATTTGTTATTAAAAGTATTTTTGCTTACAAAGTCGCTGGGAGTGATGCATTATTTTCAAAAAGTAGGATGAGATTCCTATGAAGTGCATGGATCGTGCAATTTTTATTTGGGTTTCCAAAAAATTGTAAGAGGAGAGATGCAAAACCCCAGGTGGGGGATTGCATAAGTGGCACAGAGGGCTTTTAAATGAATTAAATAACGCAAGAGCGCCCCAATGATAACCATTTGGGGTGGATTACAATGATAATTTTAAATTTTTAAAACCCTTGGGTTTTTAAAAATTTTTTTTAAACTTTGCACGTGTCTGTTTCAAAAATTCGTTGTTTTTTTTTTACTGGTTTGGACGATGCGGGCATTCTTTTTCAAGGGGAAAGCACGTCAAAAATAGAACAAACCCGGCGGGCAGGGGTTTTTGGGGGCATAAACTCTATCAAAATTTTGGGCCCACGTAAAAGGGGCCCCGGTTCGGATCCAGCCAATTTAAACATAGGGGGAAAGGCCCCACAAGCGGGCTTTTCCGGGCCCAAGGGGCTAAGCACTTTTACCGACCCTCGATGTCGCGGACGACGTACCCCTGGTCAGCTCATTAGCCAAATTTTTTTGGGCCACGCCCTGTTAGTCGACGCGCGGTTAAAGCGAAAAGGGGGAGGGGGAAGGGGGCGGTGGGGGGGAAAACTAGCTAATCAATAAAAAGACAAAATTGACCCCCACAGAAGTAAGGGGTGTAGGGATTTCTGGATATTTGAACACCCCTGGGAAAGAGGGAAAATTCGATCGAGCAGAAAAAAAAATGACCCAAAGGTTCGTTTTTTACAGACGGAAGGGATAAGAAGGTTAGATGAGAAACGGGGAACGAGGGAACGAAAAGGAGACAGGGAGAAGTCTGATGAATCTTAGGAAAAAAACAGAGAGTTTAGGGGGGAGAGAAGAACCCAAATGGGGGGATTAGCACGAATGTTGAGAGGAAGGGGCTTAGGAGGATTGGGGGAGAGTTGCAACAAGAAAAAGGAAAAAAAAAGAAGAAAAAAAGAAAAAAAGAACCATGTCCATTTTTATAAAACAAAGAAAAAGAGAAAAGAGTGCAATCGTTAATGCAGGAAGAAAGAAAGGAGAACAGATCGATGTTGATAGTCACTGTTCTATCTTCACTGGGGTTCGACCTCATACTTGGCCAGCGCCACTTTCATCGACAGACCAACGCCAGTGCCAACAGTCTCACCTGACCAGGCGCCAGCAGACCAAGACCAGTGCCAGCAGTTGTGTCGTGCTTGTGAAAGTGACAGTGAAAAGAAAAAGAAAAGAAAAGAAAAGACAGTGATTCGTGAATAGTTAAGATCACCTGGCCAGGTAAAGTAGAAATCTATTTATACCCGGGTTAGTTAATGCTGATTTAGATAAATGATTTTGTGAAGTTCAGGAAAGAGAGAATGTTTTATTTTGTTTGATTCCATATGCATTGATGTTTCGTTCTATGAACATGTGTAGTAAAGTTATAGACTTTACTAGTGGTTTGATGTGACGAATGCAGGATATATGAATGAGATTGTAAGCAAGCTGTGAGTGTGTTTGGGCTGTGCACTAGTCCTTCCTCCACTGACATCACCCGAGGTTGACAATGGCGCCTTGACCAAGGTCCACAAGCGCAGGCAGTGCCACGGCCGCCAGAACCTCGTCCCGGTACCGGACCCCGTTCAGGATGCCGTCAATGGGGAGCAGGGGGGTCGGGTAACAAGGCTCATGCCACCCCACACCATCACCGACCCGCCGCCGTACCGGTTATGCTCTTGGACAGTGGCGTCAGCGAACCTCTCCCCTTGACGTCGCCACAACCCGAGCCCGGCCATCGTTAAAGGTCAGGGTGAACCTGGACTCATCCGAAAACAAGACCCGGGCCCACTGTTGCCTTGTCCAGGTCACGTGCTCCCTGGCCCAGGTCATGCGGCGCACTCTGTTGACTGGTGACAGCATGGGTCGGACGGCCGGTCTCCGTGACCTCAAGTTTGCCTCATGTAGCCGTCTTCTCACCGTGCTGCAGCTGATGTTAGCACCTGTTGCGTCCCTCAGCTGACCCCTCAAGGTCACCGCAGTGAATGCCCTTTCCCTCAGGACGGAGAGGACAAGGTAGCGGTCTTGCTGTCTTGTCGTTACTCTGGGTCGACCCGTGTGACGCCTTTCCTGGACTGCTCCAGTCTCATTGAAGCGCTCCAGCAGTCTCTGGATTGTGGAATGCGACACTTCAAGTCGTCTAGCAACTTCCTGCTGCGCTAGGCCTTCATCAAGCAGAGCGAGGGCTCTCCCACGCTGCTCATCCGTCATCCGTCGTCTTGCAAGCATGGTTAAAACGAACCAAGAACGGGTCCATTTTATCCTCGTCTGCGGGCAACTTTGGCTGGAGTAGTGTTCAAAAAGGGCTTGCCTTGCACGTGCAAAGCGAATTTTGTCGCTACCTTGCCTGCGTCGTCAGAGAGACCCTGCTGAAAATTCGACAATTTCGTGTGGAAATTGTGTTCCTTGGGCCGCCCATTGCAAATCGCCAAATTCCCAAACACGTGCCAAAAGGAAACTGCAATGTTGTCTGAGCTCTTATCCATTCAGTTACGGTAACGAATTGGAGAAAAGTGTAAGAGAAAATAGGTTATTTCTCCTTTCAAAAATTGACTCAAAAACGTTCCTGGCCCTTCAATAATGATGTGTAGATATTTTTTTTTGTCGGGGTCACCTATTCGCCGTATTCTGTTAACTTTCCTGCGATTGGTAGCTGATGAGACAGTCATTCAGCTGTTGTTGATGTCATCTTAGAAAATCATTTTTTTCTTCTCTTTGGTTTCTTTTACTCTTCTGCTGTTCATAAAACAGAATTCAGCAAAGTGAACACAATGAATTGAATAAGCAATAACATGAGGGGCAAGATAACACCGGCTGAAACATAAATCTAGAAACTGGCGTTGTATCGTAATTAATGAGTCAATAGAAGTTATCATTATGAGAATAAAACAAACCAAACGCCCCAAATCAACCTTTTTTAAAAAAATATTCTCATTGTAAAAAAAAACAAACAACACCGCTTAATGCTATTCGACATAAACGATGGACAGTTTACTATTCATATGTACTATATGTTCGTCAGTAGTATCAAAACACATTTACCGTTGTCTCTGATAGACATTTACGAGTGGTATGCATTTTCATGTGTGCATATGTAAAAAAAAGAAAAAGAACATAGACTCTTATTCTTATTCTTTTGGGGCACGCTATCTGTAGAAAGAAACTCGTGGAGAGCGTGGCAGCAGAGAGTCCTCAGAAGAGAAGCCCCCTTCAAGCAAGTGTTTCGGCCCTTATCTCCTGACACTCTAGGGGGGTTTGGGCCACACCCGGTTCATGACTCGGGATGTCCCTCTGCTGCCCCTTTTTTTGTTTCCCCATCTTGGGACGAGCCATGGCTGGGATTCGAACCCATGACCCTCTGGTAATGCTCATGTTCCACTTAATGACTCGCGCTTTAACCACTGAGCCACAGGGACACTGATATTTGTAGGGAAATTAAGCCTTATGAAGTTCACTTTTGTTCCTCCTTGACCAGATCCAGCTTGAACACCTCTCTGCCGCTTCTGCCATTGCTTTCAGGGCTCTGGTTTTTTCCTTCCCTGCAACTGAGAGCTGTTTCATGAGGCTGTATGCAGACGTTCCTACAAATCCCCTAGCTCCAATTTCTGCAGTGAGGACTTTGACCAGATAGCCTTCTCTCCTCAGGCTGTTTGCCAGATCAGCATACTTTTCAGTCTTGTAGATTTGAGCTGCCTCCATTCTTTTTTCCCATATGGCACCGTGAGCTCGATCATGATCAGCTGCTTGGTTGACTTAGAGTGGATATATGTCTGGTCTCATGCCACTCTTGCTGATGATCTCTGGGTGACTCTTCCATTCTGGGAGGTCTGCAGTGCACTCCCAGTCATCTCCCCCGTCCAGCAGACTCTGCCTGCATGTTTCGAGTGGGCACTGTTGTTTTTGGCCATGATTTGCTGCCCCCTGCCGTGAAGAATGTTGCGGGTGCTTTTGGAGTCCTGATTCCCCCCTTTTGTGGTGTTGGTACTAGCCCAGACTACTGTACAATCTCTTTGAGCACTTGGTTGTGCCTCCATGTGTACCTTCCTCGAGCCAGGGCTACTTTACATGAGCTTAGAACATGCTCCACTGTTTGTTTTTCATCGCAGAGGGGGCATGCAGGATCGTCTGTTTTCCCCCACTTCACCAGGTTTGCATTTGAGGGCAGAAGGTCATATGCAGATCTGAAAATGAAGCTGATCCTGAAGGGGCCATGTGCCAAATGTCATTCCAAGTGAGACTTCTTTGGAGTGCATTCTTCCACGTTGTCCATTGCCCTTGCTGGCTCTGCTGGACTGCTTTTTGGAGTCTTTTTTGGTCTTCTTCTTTTCTCATCTCCTGAATCATCATGTCTCTTTTGGCTTTTCCTTTGGCCTTTGACCACCATTCAGTTTTGGTCACCCCCAGTCCTTGTCTGTTGGTCTGTGTGTGTCCTGTTATTTCTCTGATCTTGAGACTTTCTTTTGCAGAATCCATCGCCTCTTGAACTTTCCATTTTCTGCCTGTCTTCAGCTGGGGCTTGATTGCTTCTACCACCTTGTCTCCCGAGTCCTCCAGCATGCTTTGAAGTCTGATCTTCCCTGCTTTGTATTCCTCCAGGATGGATTTCAGTGGTAGTTTCAGCTTTGCTTGGCGACAGTACAGCGCGACGTCAGTCAGACAGGGTGGGACACCAAGCCATTTCCTTGTGAACTTGTTGATTTTGGCTTCCATTGCCTCCACTGTGCTGGTGCAGATGTCGTATATCATCAGAGGCCATAGGAGCTTTAGTATCAGCATGAACTGCAGACACCAGACCTTGTATTTGCCAGGGAGCCCACACTGGTCAATGGTCTCCAAGCCTTTTTTCCCCCATCTGCTTGGTTTGTTTTGCTCTTTGTGTGTCTTTCAGCGTATCATCATACCATCTTCCAAGGCTCTTGACTGGTTCTTCTGTGACTGTTTGGAATGGCCGGGTTGGCAACACTGAAGACCACAGATTCGGCCACTTTTCCTTTCCTCAGTGAGAGACTCCGTGATTTCTTTGGTTTGAACTTCATTCTGGATGAGGCAACTATGTCGTCCAGCCTCTCCAGCACATGACGTGTCTCGTCTTCTCTGGATGAAATCACTGTAGTGTCATCCATGAAGGCCTTGAGAGGAGGCATCTTGTATCCATCGCCAAGGTCTGTTTGTCTCGCGTTGTTTGTTGCTGCTTTCAAGATGAGTTCCATTGCCAGCACGAACAGTATTGGGGAAATTGCACAGCCCATTGATCCATTGATCCAATCTGTTGTGTAGTCCTTGGTAGAGAAACCCCATTGAGAAGCCATTGAAGTACTTCTTGAGCATGTCGCGGATGTTCTTTGGCACATGGTACATCTCAAGAGCCAACTGTATCATCTCATGGGGCACAGATCCATATGCGTTTGCCAGATCAAGCCACACTACGTCCAGGTCTCTCTTTTCTGTTTTTGCTTTTTGGATTGCGTCCCAGATCATTGTGGCGTGTTCTACACAGCCAGCAACGCCTGGGATGCCACCTTTCTGGACTGACACATCCAAGTACTTGTTTTCCATCAGGTACTTGGTCAGCCTTGCTGCCATGACAGAGAAGAAGATTTTCCCTTCGACGTTCAGTAGTGATATTGGCCTGAACTGGCTGATGTCACTTGAGTTTTGCTCTTTGGGGATGTACACACCATCCTTTTCCGTCATCCACTGGCCGCTGATTTCTGGTTTCTCCAAGCCGATCGCAGCAGCTTGTGGACCCACTCCCCGCCCTTGGGACATTTCTTGTAAAGCTGGTAAGGTATTCCGTTTGGCCGTCGTGATGATTTGGCTCTGGCTTTATCGACCACCTTCTTGATTTCCGCCAACGTTGGAGGCTTGCCATTGAACAGTTCCTCAGGGTTGGTTGGCCACACCAGACCTTGAATGTCGAGTGGTGCTTTGCTCTGTGAGTCAGAGTATGTTTTCCTCAGATGCTGCTCAAGAACTCCTTTGTCCACACTTAGGGTCCCCGATTTTGGCTGCTCAAACAGTGTTCTGGCAAACTGGAAGGGGTCTCTGAAGAAGCGCTCTTGTGTCTTCTTCTTTTTGCTCTTCCTCTTCCTCGCAGATTCCGCTTTGCTGAGGGCGCTGTGTTTTTCTTTCAGGTCTTCCCACAGTTTTTCCAAGCCTTGTTTTTCAGCTGGCAGTGCGGTCTTCATTTGCTTCTTGAGGTTGTTCTTTTGGACTCTGATCTTGTCCATCTTTTCTTGGCGTCTGGATTTCTTTGGAGGTGTTTCTCTTTGGGTAGTTTTACTCCATAGGCGTCTCTACATGTGGCATACACAATGTCCCCATATGTGGCTAGTTTGTGTTCCAGGGTGCTTTTCCCCATCAGTTGCATCGAGTCTTTGGACGATTTTTTGCATCCAGTTTCTCCCAATCTTCAGTTTCGTTTGCTCGTGGCAGGTTGAGTTTCAGGCGCCTGGCATCGAGGCCTGTGCAAATTCCTCATCCGAACCAACAGCGTGGATGTCCTTGGCACTGTGGTTTTAAATCCTGGCCTTGGTCTTCCGACGTCTTATCTGCTGATGCAGTGCGCTGCTGCTCATTCAAATGAGTCTTCACACATCCCCTCTTTGTTCTGTGATCTTCATGCCACGGGTGGTAGCGAAACGCTTTCCACAGACACATGGATATTCCATTGGTCCATGTTCATAGTCCGTTTAGGATTTGCAGTCGTGATTGGTGAGCACCGATGGATTCATCATTCTCTCCCCCTTTCGGTGAATCCTGGGAGGCATCTTTTCCTTTTATTCTTAGTAGCCACATGTTTAAGGCAAAGTGGGGAGCCAGTCCTCAGAGCCCTTGGTTCTGGTCTTTCCCAGTGTCCTCCGGTCTTTCCCGGACGTCCTCCGGCCTATTCCCGGAAGTCAATGGTTTACCCATGCATCAGTAGAAAGAAACTCGTTGGAGAGCGTGGCAGCAGAGAGTCCTCAGAAGAGAAGCCCCCTTCAAGCAAGTGTTTCGGCCCTTATCTCCTGACACTCTAGGGGGGTTGGGCCACACCGTTCATGACTCCGGATGTCCCTCTGCTGCCCCTTTTTTTTTTTCCCCATCTTGGGACGAGCCATGGCTGGGTTTCGAACCCATGACCCTCTGGTAATGCTCATGTTCCACTTAATGACTCGCGCTTTAACCACTGAGCCACAGGGACACCTGATATTTGTAGGGAAATTAAGCCTTATGAAGTTCACTTTTGTTCCTCCTTGACCAGATCCAGCTTGAACACCTCTCTGCCCTTATGCCATTGCTTTCAGGGCTCTGGTTTTTTTTCCCTTTCCCTGCAACTGAGAGCTGTTTCATGAGGCTGTATGCAGACGTTCCTACAAATCCCCTAGCTCCAATTTCTGCAGTGAGGACTTTGACCAGATAGCCTTCTCTCCTCAGGCTGTTTGCCAGATCAGCATACTTTTCAGTCTTGTAGATTTGTCTTTTATAGCGTGCGGGACCTGATTCCGTTTTCTGCATGTGTGAGTCGCTGCACGTGTGTCTGTGGTTCTTGTTGGGGTCTGTTCAGGTGGAGTGTGCTAACAAAGATTTCCATTTGTGCCTGCAATTGTTTACTATTTCTACTTTTGTATTCAAGGTTGCTAGGTGTGGTTTACATAATATTAACCATTTTTCTGTGGAGCATAGATTGCATCTTTTTGACATATTGTTGTATGATGTTGCTCTTTTTATGATTTTCCATGATATGTTGTAGTCTATTTTTTATCTTTGAGTCTCCAAATGTATTTGCTCAGCTCTGTTTGATTTTTGTATTTTTCATTTTGAATGACTGTTTGTGGTTTGCGTATCTGGTTTTGAAAGTGTTTTCAGTGATCTCTATATATGTTTCTTTTTCATTTTCTGAAGTTACCGTAGCTTGGTATACAATGTTGCTGTGAAGGCATTTGTTGCTTAGGGGCACTGTTCTTTTTTAGTGCAGTTGCAAGATGTCCTTTCAGCACCCTTCTCTTTTATGTTGCTTTTCATTTTGTTAGATGAATCAATTATGTTTTTGAGGTTAGGCATACATGAGTATGATAGTTTGATGGTGTTTTTGTTGAATATTTTGGGCAGTTTGTGTTCTTTTGGAAATGATGTTGCCAAGATTTTAAAGAATTCTTTTCCTACATTTGTTTTTACTTGTCCATCGTATGGTGGGTTGTTACCATATGATCTTTCTTTTCCTATTTTTCTTATTTCTGTTCGTGTTATTGTCTGGACTGTAATTGTAGTTTGTAATTGTAACCACTTTTTTGTAATGCTTCTTGATATTCTGTTGCTGCGTCATTGAATGCGTTTTCATTGCATGACAGGTTGGATAGTCTCTTGTTTATACCATTGGGTATTGCTTTTAGTATGGATGGTGGGTGGTTGCTTTTGATATTTACGTAGATTGGTATGTCATTGGGTTTTTTGTATGGTTTGTACACATGGTCATTGAGGTCTAATGTTATGTCTAGGTAATTCACTACTTTTTTGTTTGCTTCTATTGTGATTTTTAAGTAGTGGTTTTTAAAGATTTTACATAATTCTTTTTTCTTGTTTTCAATGGTCTTGGATTGTTGTTTAATGCAGCAAGGCCGTCATCTCTGTACAAACCGACCTGTTTTCCGAGTTGTTTTGGATGTTGGATAGCATGAATAGTCCGACTAGTTCACATGTTTTGGCACCATCATACGATCCCATGGTTACATCAAATGTGGAGTTTTTGCTCGTTTTTTTTTTAATTCCAAGTTTCATTTCTGCTATGCAGTAAGGTTTTCTTGGTGTGGAAAATAATCTCCATTTCTGACTGTTATATTTGTGTATTTGTTGGCAAATTTCAAAGCTTTGTTGAGTAGTTCTTCATCTATGGATGGATAGAAGTCTACTATGTCAAATGTGATGAACATTGTATTTCTCTGTTTATTGAGTTTCTTAAACCATTGTATGACCTCATAGCTGTTTTTCCAAAGGTTGTATTCAGTGTTTGATTTTTACATCTTCTGTAGCCTTTTCCAAAATTCTCTTGCTTATTTTGCCCAGTTCGAATTTAGATGGGTTTATTAGTCTACATGTTGGGTTGTTTTGGAAGTTAGAC
This sequence comes from Conus ventricosus, assembly GCA_018398815.1. Taxonomy (NCBI): domain Eukaryota; kingdom Metazoa; phylum Mollusca; class Gastropoda; order Neogastropoda; family Conidae; genus Conus; species Conus ventricosus. The sequence continues at coordinate 151,180 of CM031617.1, forward strand.
TTGTGGTCTTTGAGTGTTATGAAGGCTTCTTTTGTTGCTGTTGCCTCTACCCTGTCGCTTAACTCCATGCGGTGTGCAAGCTCGTTTTCTTTTTTGCGGATGTTGCTGTGTGTAGTTTTGTCAGCTTTCTTGTAGTTTTTCTGGATGTTTTTGTTTAAGAGTTGAGAGTATTCATTAGGTTCCATACAAAAAAGTGGTTACAATACAAACTACAATACAGTCCAGACAATAACACGAACAGAAATAAGAAAAATAGGAAAAGAAAGATCATATGGTACAACCCACCATACGATGGACAAGTAAAAACAAATGTAGGAAAAGAATTCTTTAAAATCTTGGCAACATCATTTCCAAAAGAACACAAACTGCCCAAAATATTCAACAAAAACACCATCAAACTATCATACTCATGTATGCCTAACCTCAAAAACATAATTGATTCATCTAACAAAATGAAAAGCAACATAAAAGAGAAGGGTGCTGAAAGGACATCTTGCAACTGCACTAAAAAAGAACAGTGCCCCCTAAGCAACAAATGCCTTCACAGCAACATTGTATACCAAGCTATACGGTAACTTCAGAAAATGAAAAAGAAACATATATAGGGATCACTGAAAACACTTTCAAAACCAGATACGCAAACCACAAACAGTCATTCAAAATGAAAAATACAAAAATCAAACAGAGCTGAGTAAATACATTTGGAGACTCAAAGATTTAAAAAAATAGACTACAACATATCATGGAAAATCATAAAAAGAGCAACATCATACAACAATATTTCAAAAAGATGCAATCTGTGCTCCACAGAAAAATGGTTAATATTATGTAAACCACACCTAGCAACCTTGAATACAAAAGTAGAAATAGTAAACAATTGCAGGCACAAATGGAAATCTTTGTTAGCACACTCCACCTGAACAGACCCCAACAAGAACCACAGACCACACGTGCAGCGACTCACACATGCAGAAACGGAATCAGGTCCCGCACGCTATAAAAGACAGATAGCGTCCCCCAAAAGAATATCCTGAGGAGAGCGAGAGGTTCGAAACAAGCTTGTTGATTTTAATACTTCATTTTTAAAAAATATTCTTAACAAATATATAATATATATATATATATATATATATATATATATATATGTATGTATGTATGTATGTATGTATGTATGTATGTATGTATGTATGTATGTATGTATGTGTTGTGTGTGTGTGTGGTGTGTGTGTGTGTGTGTGTGTGTGTGTGTGTGTGTGTGTGTGTGTGTGTGTGTGTGTGTGAACACCTCACTGGAATATTCTAAAGGACATAGCCATTTGAATCTCTTGTATTGTTACAAAACCTATACACTGTGGTAGACTTTATACCCGTTGCGTCTAATGCAATCTTTGTGGCTAGTAATCTTTTAATAATCTTCAGCAGTAGCCATTTAATGTAAAGTCTCTGATTTCAGGTACTTAAACACTTTCCCACACAGTATGGCAATATTCAATAAGTCAGCCCATTCTGAACAACACCTTGGACAGCAGTTATCGTTTGTCAATGTGCCGAAGTATGTTTCTCTTATTCCATGACATGTGCAGACAATGCTTTTCAATGCACTGTTTGCAGCTTGAGCACGGACACAACAGTCATTTAATTTCTTGTTTATTTGTTTAACACATCGCTTCATTGCATCCACGCAACCAAAGGAAGTAATGGAATTACCATATCTAACTCTTTGGGCAGTGGATTCATCGTGCGCTTTAGATTCTTCATTACGGTTTAAGAAATGACATAAGAAACATACCCTTCTTTAATCACTTCGTTTTGTCTAAAGACTGCTGATTTTTACTTAACAATGCCCCCTTATTCTAAATACAAGCAATAAACAAGAACACCAAACTGATTTTATTTTTAATTCATTTATGTTTCTAGGTTTGACACATTTGTACAATGACCTATAAATACAAATGTGTGGGCCCCAAGAAAATTAATTATACTGATTTTTGTCAGAGGTGTTACTGATATCCACTGTGTGTGTGTGTGTGTGTGTGTGTGTGTGTGTGTGTGTGTGTGTGTGTGTGTGTGTGTGTGTGTGTGTGTGTGTGTGTGTGTGTGTGTGTGAATTCATGCGTAATGGTCATCATCTTTTTTTCCCTCGCCCATTTCCCTCCCACCATCCCGACCCCCCCCCCCCCCCCCCCCCCGCTCACCCCCACCCCCTTTCCCACCACATTCAACTTTCCTGCCTCCAAATGTTTCACATAATAACTTTTTTCCTCGCAATGTTGTCGCTACGTGCGTATGGGTGTCTGCCTTCCTCAGCTGGGAGTGTGGAGACTGGGGGATCATATACATCATCATGGGTGTCTGCCTTCCTCAGCTGGCAGTGTGGAGACTGGGGGATCATATACATCATCATGGGTGTCTGCCTTCCTCAGCTGGCAGTGTGGAGACTGGGGGATCATATACATCATCATGGGTGTCTGCCTTCCTCAGCTGGCAGTGTGGAGACTGGGGGATCATATACATCATCATGGGTGTCTGCCTTCCTCAGCTGGCAGTGTGGAGACTGGGGGATCATATACATCATCATGGGTGCCTGGGGGTCATATACATCATCATGGGTGTCTGCCTTCCTCAGCTGGCAGTGTGGAGACTGGGGCACCATATACATCATCATGGGTGCCTGGGGTCATATACATCATCATGGGTGTCTGCCTTCCTCAGCTGGCAGTGTGGAGACTGGGGCATCTTATACATCATCATGGGTGCCTGCCTTCCTCAGCTGGCAGTGTGGAGACTGGGGCATCATATACATCATCATGGGTGTCTGCCTTCCTCAGCTGGCAGTGTGGAGACTGGGGCATCATCTACATCATCATGGGTGCCTGGGGGTCATATACATCATCATGGATGTCTGCTTTCCTCAGCTGGCAGTGTGGAGACTGGGGGATCATGTTCGTCATCATGGGTGTCTGGGGAATCATATACATCATCATGGGTGTCTGCCTTCCTCAGCTGGCAGTGTGGAGACTGGGGCATCATATACATCATCATGGGTGCCTGGGGTCATATACATCATCATGGGTGTCTGCCTTCCTCAGCTGGCAGTGTGGAGACTCGGGGATCATATACATCATCATGGGTGTCTGCCTTCCTCAGCTGGCAGTGTGGAGACTGGGGCATCATATACATCATCATGGGTGCCTGGGGGTCATATACATCATCATGGGTGTCTGCCTTCCTCAGCTGGCAGTGTGGAGACTTTGGCATCATATACATCATCATGGGTGCCTGAGGGTCATATATATCATCATGGGTGTCTGCCTTCCTCAGCTGGCAGTGTGGAGACTGGGCATCATATACATCATCATGGTGCCTGGGGGTCATATACATCATCATGGGTGTCTGCCTTCCTCAGCTGGCAGTGTGGAGACTGGGGGATCATATACATCATCATGGGTGTCTGCCTTCCTCAGCTGGCAGTGTGGAGACTGGGGGATCATATACATCATCATGGGTGTCTGCCTTCCTCAGCTGGCAGTGTGGAGACTGGGGATCATATACATCATCATGGTGCCTGGGGGTCATATACATCATCATGGGTGTCTGCCTTCCTCAGCTGGCAGTGTGGAGACTGGGGCACCATATACATCATCATGGGTGCCTGGGGGTCATATACATCATCATGGGTGTCTGCCTTCCTCAGCTGGCAGTGTGGAGACTGGGGCATCTTATACATCATCATGGGTGCCTGCCTTCCTCAGCTGGCAGTGTGGAGACTGGGGCATCATATACACATCATGGGTGTCTGCCTTCCTCAGCTGGCAGTGTGGAGACTGGGGCATCATCTACATCATCATGGGTGCCTGGGGGTCATATACATCATCATGGATGTCTGCTTTCCTCAGCTGGCAGTGTGGAGACTGGGGGATCATGTTCGTCATCATGGGTGTCTGGGGAATCATATACATCATCATGGGTGTCTGCCTTCCTCAGCTGGCAGTGTGGAGACTGGGGCATCATATACATCATCATGGGTGCCTGGGGTCATATACATCATCATGGGTGTCTGCCTTCCTCAGCTGGCAGTGTGGAGACTCGGGGATCATATACATCATCATGGGTGTCTGCCTTCCTCAGCTGGCAGTGTGGAGACTGGGGCATCATATACATCATCATGGGTGCCTGGGGGTCATATACATCATCATGGGTGTCTGCCTTCCTCAGCTGGCAGTGTGGAGACTTTGGCATCATATACATCATCATGGGTGCCTGAGGGTCATATATATCATCATGGTGTCTGCCTTCCTCCGCTGGCAGTGTGGAGACTGGGGCATCATATACATCATCATGGGTGCCTGGGGTCATATACATCATCATGGGTGTCTGCCTTCCTCAGCTGGCAGTGTGGAGACTGGGGGATCATATTCGTCATCATGGGTGTCTGGGGAATCATATACATCATCATGGGTGCCTGGGGGTCATATACATCATCATGGGTGTCTGCCTTCCTCAGCTGGGAGTGTGGAGACTGGGGGATCATAGAGGCTACATCATCTTCGCCATCATGCTGCACCCTGCGCGCTTCCCTCCCCTTGTCCTACCAATCGATCGGACGGGCGGACGGAGTCTCCTGGCGGCATGGCATTAGTCTGCAATACGTTGGCCCCTGGCCTCTGTGTGTGGATGAGCATTACTCTGCAATACGTATGGCCCCTGGCCTCTGTGTGTTGATGAGCATTAGTCTGCAATATGTATGGCCCCTGGCCTCTGTGTGTGGATGAGCATTAGTCTGCAATACGTGTGGACCCTGGCCTCTGTGTGTGGATGAGCATTAGTCTGCAATACGTGTGGCCCCTGGCCTCTGTGTGTGGATGAGCATTAGTCTGCAATACGTGTGGCCCCTGGCCTCTGTGTGTGGATGAGCATTAGTCTGCAATACGTGTGGCCCCTGGCCTCTGTGTGTGGATGAGCATTAGTCTGCAATACGTGTGGCCCTGGCCTCTGTGTGTGGATGAGCATTAGTCTGCAATACGTATGGCCCCTGGCCTCTGTGTGTGGATGAGCATTAGTCTGCAATACGTGTGGCCCCTGGCCTCTGTGTGTGGATGAGCATCAGTCTGCAATACGTATGGCCCCTGGCCTCTGTGTGTGGATGAGCATTAGTCTGCAATACGTGTGGCCCCTGGCCTCTGTATGTGGATGAGTCCGATCCGCAGGAAACGAGAATCGTTGTGGGATGAATGTTCGTTCTCATCTTTTCTTGGTTTACGTTTAGCGTTGTTGATGTGTGGTGTGCGTGTGTGTGTGTGTTTCTGGTGATGATTTTCCAGACAGACATGAGTTAGAGGGGACGGGGAGGGGGGTGGGGGGGGGGGGGAGGGAGGGGGCGGAGGATAGAGGGAGTGTGCAGATCTGGGGCAGGAGGCAGTGAGGGATTGAGATGCGGGGCCATACGGAGAGAACGAACAGGGAGCCAAGGAGGGGTGGGGGGAGAGTAGATTAGGGGGAGGGGGAGAGCAGAAGGAGAGGGGGTAGGGAAAGGAATGGAGGAGGAGTGAAGGGAGGGTTGCGGAGAGGCGGGAGGCTCGAAGCCCCTCTCACTCCCTCATCCCTATTCACCACCACCACCATCTCCTCCGATCTCCTAACCCGAGTCTATGGGCATAGCTCAAAATCAATAACATACGATACCTTCTCGGTCCCCACCCTCACCCACCCCGCCCCCTCCCATCCCCCTTTACCCCTGCCTCAAACCAGCCCGGACTGAAAGAGTTTCCCCGTTTCAGTGTGTACTGGGTCGGCGGTCTTGACAAAAGAGTTCAGAGGTCGCCCTAGCTGAGTGTAACAAGGCTCACAGCAAGACAGGCCTTCACAGTGAAGGGTGGCCGGAGACGCCTGCTTGGAATACCGGCAGTTCAGACCTCATAATGCACAGCCCCCCCCCCCCCCCCCCCAAAAAAAAAAAAAAAAAAAAAAAAAGAATGCGCCAAGGCCTTGCTTAATAAGAAGTCGAGTATTTATAGACTGGCGCGATTAGATTGATTTGAGAATTTTCATTGTGTCTGAAAGTTGATTCTCCTCATTTTCCTTCATATGGCGATCGAGGTACACGCCAGATAGTTCCAAGCAGACAGATGAAAGTCAAAGGAATCGAACTATTTGGGGGCTTCCAGCTGGCGCAAAGAGAGAGACACGGTTGAGTGCAAAGGCCTGAAATGTGACGTCAACTAAGGGAAAGGTCATGTATTTGAAAACTGTATGTGATATCATCGGTGAAGATCCCCCCCCCCCCCCCCCCCAAAAAAAAAAAAAACAAAAAAAAAACACGGGACATGCTCGGTGGGGAGTTGATCGTTTGATCAATGATCAGTTCAACATCAAATGCTGGCTCACACGTATAGTAGGCCTGAAAACGCTTGCGTAGATTACATAGTGTGTTAGTGCCGAATCCTAACTGTGGCGTGTAGCCAGGTCCGACCTAACATGCACAGACTCCAACCTGCAGTCTCCACCACACATGTCGTCCTGGATCAGTCTGTCCTGACCTAGTGTCAGACCTAACATGCACAGACTCCAACCTGCAGTCTCCACCACACATGTCGTCCTGGATCAGTCTGTCCTGACCTAGTGTCAGACCTAACATGCACAGACTCCATCCTGCAGTCTCCACCACACATATCATGCACAGACTCCATCCTGCAGTCTCCACCACACATATCATGCACAGACTCCATCCTGCAGTCTCCACCACACATAACGTCATGCACAGACTCCATCCTGCAGTCTCCACCACACGCATCATGCACAGACTCCATCCTGCAGTCTCCACCACACGCATCATGCACAGACTCCATCCTGCAGTCTCCACCACACGCATCATGCACAGACTCCATCCTGCAGTCTCCATCACACGCATCATGCACAGACTCCATCCTGCAGTCTCCACCACACGCATCATGCACAGACTCCATCCTGCAGTCTCCATCACACATAACATGCACAGACTCCATCCTGCAGTCTCCACCACACGCATCATGCACAGACTCCATCCTGCAGTCTCCACCACACATATCATGCACAGACTCCATCCTGCAGTCTCCACCACACGCATCATGCACAGACTCCATCCTGCAGTCTCCACCACACATAACATGCACAGACTCCATCCTGCAGTCTCCATCACACATAACATGCACAGACTCCATCCTGCAGTCTCCACCACACATGTCGTCCTGGATCAGTCTGTCCTGACCTAGTGTCAGACCTAACATGCACAGACTCCATCCTGCAGTCTCCACCACACATATCGTCCTGGATCAGTCTGTCCTGACCTAGCCATCTTTCCTTTTTTGTTGTGTCGCTTTCTTACATAACTCCCCAAACAGCCTTTTTTGCTTTTCCCTTAAACAGGAGTGAACGATGGCAGAGGTGATAAAAGAGAGGTTGTTTGGAAAATAAAGGGAGCGAGGAAACACACACACACGCTCGCAGGCACACACTTGCACACGCGCGCGCGCTCCAGCTCGCACACACACACACACACACACACACACACACACACACACACACACACACACACACACACGCGCGCGCGCACATGCGCGAGCGCGCGCATACACTCACATGAACATACACACATGTGCGCACAACACACACATAGACAGACAGACAGACAGACAGACAGACAGACAGACAGACACACACACACACACACGCACACACACACACACACACACACACACACGCGCGCGCGCGCGCGCGCACGCACGAGCACACACACGCACGCACACGCACGCGCGCTCACACACAGACACACACACACAACGCACGCAATGAGAGACAGACAGGCGGACAGACAGAGACATAGAGAGAGACAAGACATACAAAGAGAGAGAGAGAGAGAAAGAGACAGAGACAGAGACAGACAGACCGACAGAGAGAGGACGCAGCAGTCTGACAGACTGAATGAGAGGAAGAGAGAGACAGACGGTCAGACAGTGGAGAAGGAAGAAGAGAGATAGGGGGAGAGAGAGGGGGTGGGTGGGTGGGAGGGCGAGAGAGAGAGAGAGAGAGAGAGAGAGAGAGAGAGAGAGAGAGAGAGACAGACAGACAGACAGACAGACAGACAGACAGACAAACAGATAGACAGAGAGACAGACATAGGCAAAGCGACAGAGAGAGAGAGAAGAGAGAGAGAGAGAGAGAGAGAGAGAGAGAGAGAGAGAGAGAGACAGACAGAGACAGAGACAGAGACAGAGAGACAAAGAGGAGGGTCGATTATAAAACAAAACAAAAACTCCAAGCCCAGACTGCTGCGTGCATATCCCAACAGGCTGTCTACAGCCGCCGCGAGGTTTTTGCCATTTCCGTGTGCTGTGTCTGGTTGAAAGGCCCACAATAACGCCACAGAAAAGGCCCTATCTTCATGTTTTATTCCTGGGCAAAACACAGGAAGAGGAGGTTCAGATTGTACTAGACCATCCCAGTTTTCGTAGAAACAATACACAAGTCCTCTTCTCTCTCCCGTCAACAGTCACGGATGGTTCTAGCTGATAGTGGACACTGATAACTAATGCTTGTTCACACTTATCAAACACACATCCAAACACACACACGCGCGCGCGCGCGCGCGCGCGCACCTACAGAGAGAGACAGGCAGACAGAAAATATAGTCGAACACATAGACAAACAGAGACAGAGACAGAGAGAGAGGAGAGAAAGAGGGTGAAGACAGAGAGAGAGAAAGAGAGAGAGAGAGAGACAGAGAGAGAGAGAGAGAGAGAGAGAGAGAGAGAGAGAGAGAGAGTGAGAGGAGAGACAGAGAGGAGGGGGGAGACAGAGACAGAAAGAGAGAGAGAGCGCGCGCGTGTGTGTGTGTGTGTGTGTGTGTGTGTGTGTGTGTGTGTGTGTGTGTGTGTGTGTGTGTGTGTGTGTGTGTGTGAGAGAGAGAGAGAGAGACAGAGAAGAGAGAGAGAGAGAGAGAGAGAGAGAGAGAGAGAGAGAGAGAGAGAGGGAGGGAGACAGACAGACAGACAGAGAGCTCCTCAAACAGTCTTTTCGGCCCTTAACTCCTCCCATCCCATGGAGGCCGGGCCACAACCAGGTCCTCCTGACTCTTGGAGGCCCTTCGTTCCCCTGTCACCGTGCTTCTCTCTACAGCTGCCTCCAGGGCCACAACCAGGTCCTCCTGACTCTTGGAGGCCCTTCGTTCCCCTGTCACCGTGCTTCTCTCTACAGCTGCCTCCAGGGCCACAACCATGTCCCCCTGACTCTTGGAGGTCCTTCGTTCTCTCTACAGCTGCCTGCAGGGCCACAACCAGGTCCTCCTGACTCTTGGAGGTCCTTCGTTCTCTCTACAGCTGCCTCCAGGGCCACAACAAGGTCCTCCTGACTCTTGGAGGCCCTTCGTTCCCCTGTCACCGTGCTTCTCTCTACAGCTGCCTGCAGGGCCACAACCATGTCCCCCTGACTCTTGGAGGTCCTTCGTTCTCTCTACAGCTGCCTCCAGGGCCACAACCAGGTCCTCCTGACTCTTGGAGGCCCTTCGTTCCCCTGTCACCGTGCTTCTCTCTACAGCTGCCTCCAGGGCCACAACCAGGTCCTCCTGATTCTTGGAGGTCCTTCGTTCTCTCTACAGCTGTCTCCAGGGCCACAACCAGGTCCTCCTGACTCTTGAAGGCCCTTCGTTCCCCTGTCACCGTGCTCCTCTCTACAGCTGCCTCCAGGGCCACAACCAGGTCCTCCTGACTCTTGGAGGTCCTTCGTTCTCTCTACAGCTGTCTCCAGGGCCACAACCAGGTCCTCCTGACTCTTGGAGGCCCTTCGTTCCCCTGTCACCGTGCTTCTCTCTACAGCTGCCTCCAGGGCCACAACAAGGTCCTCCTGACTCTTGGAGGCCCTTCGTTCCCCTGTCACCGTGCTTCTCTCTACGGCTGCCTCCAGGGCCACAACCAGGTCCTCCTGACTCTTGGAGGTTCTTAGTTCTCTCTACAGCTGTCTCCAGGGCCACAACCAGGTCCTCCTGACTCTTGGAGGCCCTTCGTTCCCCTGTCACCGTGCTTCTCTCTACAGCTGCCTCCAGGGCCACAACCAGGTCCTCCTGACTCTTGGAGGTCCTTCGTTCTCTCTACAGCTGTCTCCAGGGCCACAACCAGGTCCTCCTGACTCTTGGAGGCCCTTCGTTCCCCTGTCACCGTGCTTCTCTCTACAGCTGCCTCCAGGGCCACAACCAGGTCCTCCTGACTCTTGGAGGCCCTTCGTTCCCCTGTGCTTCTCTCTACAGCTGCCTCCAGGGCCACAACCATGTCCTCCTGACTCTTGGAGGTCCTTCGTTCTCTCTGCAGCTGCCTCCAGGGCTACAACCATGTCCTCCTGACTCTTGGAGGCCCTTCGTTCCCCTGTGCTTCTCTCTACAGCTGCCTGCAGGGCCACAACCCTCCTGACTCTTGGAGGCCCTTCGTTCCCCTGTGCTTCTCTCTGCAGCTGCCTGCAGGGCCACAACCCTCCTGACTCTTGGAGGCCCTTCGTTCCCCTGTGCTTCTCTCTGCAGCTGCCTGCAGGGCCACAACCCTCCTGACTCTTGGAGGCCCTTCGTTCCCCTGTGCTTCTCTCTGCAGCTGCCTGCAGGGCCACAACCCTCCTGACTCTTGGAGGCCCTTCGTTCCCCTGTGCTTCTCTCTGCAGCTGCCTGCAGGGCCACAACCTTCCTGACTCTTGGAGGCCCTTCGTTCCCCTGTGCTTCTCTCTGCAGCTGCCTGCAGGCCACAACCCTCCTGACTCTTGGAGGCCCTTCGTTCCCCTGTGCTTCTCTCTACAGCTGCCTGCAGGGCCACAACCCTCCTGACTCTTGGAGGCCCTTCGTTCCCCTGTGCTTCTCTCTGCAGCTGCCTGCAGGGCCACAACCCTCCTGACTCTTGGAGGCCCTTCGTTCCCCTGTGCTTCTCTCTGCAGCTGCCTGCAGGGCCACAACCCTCCTGACTCTTGGAGGCCCTTCGTTCTCTCTGCAGCTGCCTGCAGGGCCACAACCCTCATGACTCTTGGAGGCCCTTCGTTCTCTCTGCAGCTGCCTGCAGGGCCACAACCCTCATGACTCTTGGAGGTCCTTCGTTCCACTGTGATTCTCTCTGCAGCTGCCTGCATTCCAGCTTCCTCTCCAGGGCCGCTCGGGCGTCTCGGTTGTCCCGGACACTTGGAAGCTGGGAAAGGGAAGTCTTCTGAAGTTCTCTCTCATTCCTCCACGATCAGATGAAGTCAAAACTCCCCTCAGCTGCCCCCCACCCCCCACCCCCCACCCCCACCCCCCACGCCGCCTTTTGCTGTCTGGTTCACGTCTTGTTGCCAGAAACCTGACATTGTGGGCTGGTTAGCCTACACACTTCCACCTTGCTCAGGTCTCTAAATGGAACACTCTGGCTCGGAAGTCTGACTCTCTCAAGCTGCTGCTTGGACTGGCGTTCTCCTCAGTACTGTAGATACAAGCCTTTTTTCCATTCTACGTTGATACAGAACAATTCAGTTCAATCCGAATAACACATTTTAAAGGATGTGAGTGGAACGCTTGATCAGGTCTCGTGCCGCTCTTGCTGACGATATCTGGGTGTTTCGTCCATTGTCCGTTGTGCACTCCAAACATTCACTCTTTTCCAGTAAATCCCGTTTCTATGCTGCGGACGTCGCAACCGCTTCAGACCATGATGTGCTTACCTCCTGCCGTGTACAATGTTGCCAGAGCCTCTGGTAGCGGTTTTTTTTTTCTCTGGCAGTACCAGTTACATGATGGATCTCTTTAAGCACTTAATGTACCTTCATGTGTAGCACCTTCCTTCAGTCGGCGCTGCTTTGCATGAACCCAGAGCACGTTCAGTCGTTGGGCCTCCAAGAGTGGGCAAGCAGGGTCATGTGATTTTCCTGGTTTCACCAGGTTTGAACTCAAGGGCAGGAGGTCATACCCAGATACAGTGATGTCACTGACCCTAAAGGTGACTGTGTGCCACATTTCATTCCAGCTGAAACTTCTTCGGCGTTGCCGGACTTCATTCTGGGCTTCGTCTTTGGGGGCTGTTTTCTGCCTGTATCTTCTGTGTTACCACGTCTATCTTGGCTTTCCTCTGTGCTTGTCGCTGCCACTTCATGTTTGTCTTGGCTTTCCTCTGTGCTTTTCACTGCCACTTCATGTCTGTCTTGGCTTTCCTCTGTGCTTGTCGCTGCCACTTCATGTCTGTCTTGGCTTTCCTCTGTGCTTTTCACTGCCACTTCAGGTCTGTCTTGGCTTTCCTCTGTGCTTGTCACTGCCACTTCATGTCTGTCCATGTCAGGCCCTGCCTGTTGCTTGTGTGTCCTGTTCATTCCCCGAACATACAGTTTTCATTTGCCATCCACTGCCTCATGAACTTCTTTTTTTACCAGTCTTCAGCTTGGGTTAGCCTGACCTTACAATCTTTCTTCCCGAGTCTCCAATCACAGTTAATAATCACCTTGCCTTCCTCACTCTGTGCTCACCAAGTCTCCAATCACAGTTAATAATCACCTTGCCTTCCTCACTCTGTGCTCACCAAGTCTCCAATCACAGTTAATAATCACCTTGCCTTCCTCACTCTGTGCTCACCAAGTCTCCAATCACAGTTAATAATCACCTTGCCTTCCTCACTCTGTGCTCACCAAGTCTCCAATCACAGTTAATAATCACCTTGCCTTCCTCACTCTGTGCTCACCAAGTCTCCAATCACAGTTAATAATCACCTTGCCTTCCTCACTCTGTGCTCACCAAGTCTCCAATCACAGTTAATAATCACCTTGCCTTCCTCACTCTGTGCTCACCAAGTCTCCAATCACAGTTAATAATCACCTTGCCTTCCTCACTCTGTGCTCACCGATGGATTTGCTTGGCGGCAGAAGAGCGCAGCGGATGTAATGCCTCCGTCGACTTCACTTTTCTGGTGCTGACGTTGTAAACTAACAGAGTGCCAGAAGAGCTTTGGGATCAGCATGAACTGCATACATCAGACTTTGCACTGTCTGGGAGGCCATGGCGTTCTATCACAAGCAGGCCTTCTTCTCTTATTTCGTTTGGTATTGTATCTATTTTGCTTTATCTTTTTAAGAGTCGTACTACCTGCCTAGGCTCTTGAGTAGTTCTTCTGTCACCGTTTAATTGACTACAATCGACTTAAAGCGTCTTCGTTACTAACTATTCCTTTCCGCAGTTTGAGGCTCTCCGTGATTTCTTCGGTTGAAATTCATCCAGTTAGGGGAAAAATCGTCTACTGTCATTATTTGATAGCGCTGATAAAACGTTCGGACCCTTGGGCTCAACAGTAAGTTTGTTGTTTGATAACGTCTTTGTGTTTGTATGTGTGTGAGTTTTTTTGTTTTTTTTATCCGTTTTTTGGTGTCAGTGAAACAAGAAAAAATACTGAACCAACAAGACGTTGTTCTAATGCCACACCCACACACCAAGCCCTTGGGGCTGCTACTGCTGCGACGCGGTTGGTCTGTATCATGGAGGGAAGAAAAACAGTTGCATAACTTGAAGGTACACATATTTTCTATTTTCAGTTATAAAACAGCGTAGCTTGAGAATTGCTTTGGAAAGAATAAATGACTGGTATTTTAGCCGCCCCTGGGAGATGACGGCTTTGAGGACATGTGGTGCTGAAAGGGCGAAGAAGGTGGTGTTCATCTGGACGGTGACTGGTGAGGGCCATGACTGTCGTTACTCCTCCAGGTTATCTAGGGAATTTGTGGAAGCCAGGTAAAAACACAGTTTGAAGGCTTCAAAGTGGAGTGACTGAGGGCGCAGAATGAAGCAAAATTTAGAAAGAGAGGGGGATAGTTACCGCCAAGGACATTGACAAACAAAGCACAGGACAAGACACAATGCATTACGACGGCTCTTGGCTCTTCTTCAGGCAAAAACAGACAACATTTAACATTTAGGACAGTAGGAACAAAGAACGAAGAGTGACTTATCTGTCCATGTGTTCGGCACCCAAATGAAATGGCCGCCAGACGGAAACGACAGAGGGAATTATGGGAGAGGAAACTAACCCCCCTCTTTTTCTACATTTTACAGTTTGAAGGGTCGAACGTTTGTGTAAGTGCTTACATATACTGAGGAGAAAGGAGACACACACTTTGATCTTTTCATGTCATTACCAAAAAAAATGTCTTTTGATTAGGGGGTAACAGGACGATAACTTTTTCCTCCTTCTTTCGTCACGAGCAAATATTACACAGTGAAATCCAGTGTAAATCAAATCAAAAACGAACACAAACTCATAAAACCGGGACATCCCGGATATCCCCGCACACACTTGTACTGTAGTAACATCAGAAAGGAAAACAAACAAACCGAAATTGTAAGATTAGAGAGAGACAGACAGACAGACAGAGACAGACAGACAGAGACAGAGACAGAAACAAAGACAGACAGGCAGACAGACAGACAGTCAGTCACTCATTGAAATGTGGCACTGG
>CM031617.1:178145-208145 GCA_018398815.1 Conus ventricosus
GGGTGAGCTTGAAGTTTGTATGTGTGCCGGTCGATGTTTAGCTGTCTTAGTGACAGACCGAAAGAGAGAGCGTGCGCTGTCTGCTGTGACCGACCGAGATGAGCGTAAGGACGCTAGTAAGTCATGGGAGAGAGAGGCCGGGTAAGTTGAAGACTTAGTGTGTTAAGTTAATTGATTTCATTTTCTTTTACGTTGGTTTTGTTTATGGTTTATGATTAGTATTACGATGATATATGGTTTGCAAGTAATATGAAAATTATTCTTTCCAGTGTATTTATAGATTCGAGATGGTTCGAGCCCGTGTTATGTGAGGAGAAAAGCTGTTGTATTATATAATAAAATTGTCTTGTTTGTTGAAATGAATTGGAAATAATATTATTGTATTTATACTTATCTCCGTGAATTGCCGAGTGGAGACGGAAGGGAAAGGTGGTTGTTTTTCAGGTGGAGACGAAGCTGATACTAATTTATTATTGAGTGTTTAGGAACTGGTGATAGTATGGTGGTGTTGCCTGACTTTGGTTTGTAGGGTGGATGCTCCTCGCTACGGGAGTGCGAAGAAGCTGGAGGAGCTCACTGCCGTCGTAGACGTTGAGGCGGGCACGGGGTGAAGTTGTACAGATGGCTTGCTCGCTACGGGAGTGAGAAGATGGAGGAAGCTCCCTGCGTAGGCGTTTGAGGCTGGCACCACGCGTCGTGAAGACTTATACAGAAGAAGGTTCCGGCTAACGTTTGGGGTAGCGTGGAAGCCAGGACCCAGGTTGGGGGTCGTTTGACGTCGTCCCTGGTGAACTTCAGGGGAGAGAGGCGACGAGGAAGGAATTTGGAGAATCTTTCAGGGACCGTAAAGCTGAGTAAAAAAAACCTTTTAAAACTTTCCCCCATTTTTTTCTATTCGCACCCGGAATTCTGAGTATAGAAATTTCTAATTATTTAATAAAGAAGGGACGGATGGTATTTTACAAGTCTAAGTGTTATATCCCTGGGTAGAACGCGTATGGAGTAGATTGCGTTTTTGGTGATTGTGAGATATTTAGTTTCTGTCTCGTTGTGCTTGACAGTGGTGACCCCGAATCCCACTAGGGTGAGGCTATTGGTTTAGTAACGTAAGATATAAATTTTTGCACACTGATTGCATTTAAAAAGTCCAGTATGTTAATTTTTTTTTTTATTGGGTTTAATTTACTCTCCGTCTCTGTTTACGGGGACACGACTGTGTAAAGAGATAGTTTTCTGTAGTGTCGAGGGTTTGGATGTAAGTTCTTTTTTCTTCCTTTGTTACTGTCTATCTCTCTTGGCTCCTGTTTGATTGATGTCTTTCTTCTTTAATACTTTTATATGTATTAAGTTTATGTAGTGTTACCACCCCTTTGCTGTGTCAGCGGTATTTTGTAATTGTGATAGTGTAGTTGTTTTGTATAGTTTGTGGTGTAATTGTTTGGTGTGTTTTGTAAGTGATACTGAATATATTTGCATTCTGTAGGTTTTCTTTTTCTCTCCCATTGTATAGTCTTTTATAATTTGTTTTGTGTAGTGTGTGTGGGACTTAGATTTAATACATGTTGTGTAGTGCTTAGAAATTTGATACTTAAAGTTAATTTTGATTCAACATGTGTTTTTGGGGACATAAATCGTTATTAAGTTTGATTAAGTATTGTATAGTATTTTCAAACAGGGACTCCGGATATATTTGCCGTTGTTAACCTCACAGGCAAAAGAGTTCGGTTTGGCTGGTCCAGACTTAAAGATTTTTTGGATAAAAATACTTGGAAAGAGAAGAGAAAATAACACTAAACGACTTTGACTTAGGACGCTAAAAGAAAAAGACAAAGAGATTGACAGCTAAAAAGGAAAATGAACAAGCGGACTTTGGCAGCTAAAAAAGAAAAAGAAACAAAGAGATTTAGAAGCTCAACTGGATAGAGAGGAGAAGAAAAGACTGGCTCAGGTGGATAGAGAGGAGAAGAAAGGATGGCTCGGTGGATAGAGAGGAGAAAGGCAGGCAGGCTCAGTTAGCTTAAGAAGAGAGAGATGCAGCTGAAAGAGGAAAACGAAAGGACAGGCTCAGATAGCTAAAGAAAGAGAGAGAGCAGCTGAAAGAGAAAACGAAAGACAGAGCTCAGTTATAGCTAAAGAAGAGAGAGATGCAGCCTGAAAGAGAACACGAAAGACAGGCTCAGATAGCTGAATGAGTAGCTAAAGGAAAGCGAGTGATGCAGCTGAAAGAGAAAGGAAAGATTACTCAATTAGCTAAAGAGAAAAGAGAAATAGCTCAGAGAGAGAAAGTTAAAGATTGGCTCAGTTTAAGGCTGAGAAAGAACAAGGTGAGAGAGAGTTGATGCGATTGATTGAAAGAGAGATCAAAGACAACAGGAAGTGAGAGAGAGGATCGGCTGCTGTTACAGAAAAGAACTAGCTGTACTGGTGAATTAGAGTAGAGAGTAGGATAAGTTTTCTGCAGGGCTCGGTATAAAAACTTGAGCAATGGTGATCTGAACATATGGTTCTCAGTCTGGTACTAAAAGCAGTACGTTATCTAAGATGCCTTATTTTTAATGAATCTAAGGATGGTATGGACTCTTACCTATTTCGTTTTGAACTATTTGCTTGAGAATGTGAAATGGGATGAAAAGTGATTGGGGCGATGTTCTTGGGTTTTGTACATTTACAGGCAGTGCGTTGTCTTTGTATCATACTTGTGTGCAGTGGTCCTGTGGGAATATATAAGACCTCAGAATGCTTTGCTTGCCAAGTTTCAGTGTATCAAAGATGGGTATCAGAGATAAGTTTAAAATTCTAAACCACAGAAAAGATGAATCTTTGTGTCATACGCCACTCGTTTCACGCATTTGTTTGATCGTTGGGTGGAACTTTCAGGACATAGATTTGTCATATGAATGTCTTCGTGATTTGCTATTATGTGAACAAATTTTGTCTTCTCCCCGCTGAGCAAAGAATTGGAAGTTTTTTCTACCGTGAACGTAAGTTTAGAAAACATCTGTCTGGAACTCTTAGAAGCAGCAGAAAGACTAGCTACCGTTGGGTTCATGTCCAAATAAGTGTACTGTCACGCCCCGCCCCCCTGGGATCAAGTTTGTGATTGGAATGTTCTTCAAATGTACCAAATGTGCAAAGCAAGTTTACAGGACAGTTTTCCCGTTCCCAAATACTTCCCTTCCAAAACCCGCAGTCCCGTACCCGCGATGCTCAATACCAGCAGGTTTTTCTGATCGTGCGGTGGGACAATATTTTAGGTTCAGAAGTCGTGGTGGTAGCAGAGGAACATGGTCGGAGGTTTGTACTCGCTAAGATTTGTGAGATCGTTTGAATGTGGTGGGTAAAGTCATTACAGAGGGAATGTCCAACTTTTCAAGAGAAGGTCACGTTATCAATCTCCAAACAGCACAAAGAAGTTGGCGCAATGTTTCTTTTGCGTTGCAGGATTTGTGGATGCAGAGGTGTGTGTTCTTCGTTGACTCTTCAGAGTCTGGTTTCTTACCCATTTGTGATGGATCAGTGAATGGCTTGTCCAGGGGGTCTCATTCTACGCTGATTAAGGCCTGCAACAACTGCTGGAGGTAGGGAGGTCCTTGTTCGTCAGATCAGTATGTGGGAAAGAGCAGAAAGTGAGTGACTTTTGGTGGAAATACTGAGGAGTTCCGGTTCGCATCTGTGGAGGTTGGATACAGTTTTTTTCAGGTTCTCTGTTATGCCGTGTCATAGATGAGCCATCGCAGATCTCTTTTTGGGGGAAGTTTTCAGGTGTTACTCCCATTATCAGGTCTCATCATGAAATGATAGTCTCGATTGCAGCTGCTGTGGAAAACAAGGGCGCAGAAAAGCGGAAACAGAAAGAAGGCTGTGTTAGACATGCCAGTGTCGGATTTGTCTTTGTCAACTGAGAATTGATCAGTTGCATGAAAAAAGATGTTTCATTGGCTAAGTTCCAAAACATGGTTCATGTCTGGCGAGTGTTATTCAAACAAAAACAGAGTTTTACATGTTCGTTTGTGAAGGAAAAAGGTGTTTTGTTTCGTTTCATGTTCCAAGGGGAGATACACACTTGTCACAGATAGTGGTTCCAGAGAAGGTTCGAAGAAGGTGCTGTTTACTGCTCATGAGGCTTTACTTGCAGGTCATTGTCGGTGTCAGGAAAACATTGGCTAGAGTTCGGATTCGTTTCTGGTGGCCAGGAGCTAGTCGAGAGATGTCTAGACTTATGTAGGAATGTGAAATTTGTCAAAAATGTTCTCAAAAAGGGTGTATCTGATGTTCCGGTTGTCTCAGATGCAAAGGATCGAAGAAAGAGCCTTCTACGAGTAGCAGTAGACCTTGTGGGTCCTTTTTCTCCACCTTCAGAGGACTATCACAGGTCTTTGTTGACAAGACTGTAAAGTACAGTAGTTGTACCTTGACAATCGTTCTCGTGTTCGTTCGTTTCTAGTGTCTGACGAAAGTACTTGTAATTTCTTCCTACAACTACGAACAAAACTGTTGATGACATGGAAAGGTACCTTACAAGATTGTAGAAGTACTTGACCTTTGACTATGTGCGTTGACATGGGTGGAAAAAAAAAGGGAAAAATTTTGCATCCTATCATTGCTGAACACTTTCACAGACGAGAAGGTTTGAACTGAGTTGTGAGGTGTGATTGGTTTGACACAACCATTCAGGACATACTTACTCATAAGTTTGTTCCTCAAGATTGAATGTTGAAACTGACAATTTGACATGTGTGTGACGGTCACAAAGTGGAATGTTCCAGTGAAGAGGGTTAGTAGCTGTTTTGACTTCAGTTGTCACTGATGATGATCATTTAGCGAAAAGAATACCACTGTCGGACACATTCTATAGTGAGACGTGCTCTGACGTTCATTACTCTGACAAGTTGTCTGTGAAAGAAACAGAGAGAAATTTCTGACGTTTTTAGCAAGTACGAGTCAATTTTGACATGTAATCTGGTGTTGTTCTCTAAGATTGTGCACGACATTAATCTTGTGACGATTAAACCAGTTTTCAGGAAAAAAACAGTACCCTCTTCCTTTTTCTTCTTCACCCAAGGAAACTATTTAAGAGAGGTACAGATGATGTTGAATTTTAGGAGTCATTGATCCGTTCCAGTCTCCTATTCGCTTCTGTTGTGTTGGTTAAAAAACAGTGGTTCCCCACACTAGATTCTGTTGTGATTACAGAGAACTTTACAAAGTTCTCGTCACGGGATGTGAACGATTCCTGATCCAGAGGAGTTGTTTTCAGGTTGTCTCATGCTCGTTACTTCACCATGATTGATTTAACGAAAGGTTTTGGCAGATTCCAGGTGAAGGAAGATGATAGAAATAAGACGGGCTTTTCAAAACACCCTAGGGTTGTTTCAGTGGGTGCGAATTCCATTTGGCTGGTGACAGCTCCAGCGACGTTGTAGTGGTTATGCGGGCTTTAAAGTTAGGCGAGTCAGCATTGAATTTCTTCGACGACACTTCTACTTCAGGAAGATGTCGGGAATGTGGTCTTTGAGGATGTTGAGGAAGTGCCTAGAGAGCTAAAGCAGCAGGTTTGACAGCTGTCCTTCGATTGCTCTATGTGGCATTCCACAGCTCCTTGCCAATTCTTGGGGACATACAGTTGGTCATGGTTCCTTGCAGCAGACAAGGAAAAGGTTTGATGAAGATTCTTATGTTACTCCACTCCATCTACAAAGAGCAACGTCGCGTGCGTTTAATGGGTTGGTGGAATACTAACTGACGTTTTATCCACAATCTTTGGCGTCGCTTACTGACTACTCCTATCATAGCGATTTGTTTGTCAGGAAAGGCTACAAAGGCGGTTGGATTGTGGTCGTCTGCTTGTCAGTCTGCTTGGGAGAGTTGAAGAAAGGTTGTTTCAAGTCCGGATTTTGCTGTTGCTCAGATTTGGGGAAACCATTTGTGGTCTCGGTCGGATCGCCAGTTCATCGGGATCGGTGGTTGCTTTGTTTCAGGAAGCTTGATGATGTCTTCATTCCAGTCGCTTTCGTGATTCTCGAAAACTTCTCGCCCAGAGAACTCGATACCACAGTACTTTCGAGAAGAGAATGCTTGGCTATTGTGTGGGTTATTACGAGTAGGTAGATATCTCTGGGGAAGGAATTGTTCTCCCGACAGTTGATCGCCCTTGGACTTACTCCAGTCTTGTGTTTTCAAAAATGCAAGGATTATGTGGTTGGTCCCTGTCATTGCAGGAGTACAGTTCACAGTTACTCCATTCTCGGGTCTGCAAATATGTTTGCAATTTTCTCAGCCGTTGAGAAAATGAACTGTGAGTTTTTGAGGTTTTTTTTTGTGATCATGTTTGCAATATGACATGTTTGTATGTTATTAGTATTATGTTTTTACATGTATGATTATTGTTGCGTGTTCGGATCACGTATCATAAGGTTTCTTGGATACTTCTCAAATTTCAATTTCCTGCTATTTTGTTGTTATTGATGTTGATCCATGGATTGAGAATTGAAGGTGGAGTTTTGGAATATTCATGTTTCTATGATAAATTTCAAGGTATGTGAGATTAAAGATAGAAATTTTGTCTTGGAGATTTGTCAGTTTGAGATGTGTACCTCTGGGTTTCCTTATGGTTAAAGATCGCTTGTGCGCTCTTTTTTGTAAGGGGGGGGGTTCCTGTTAAAGAAACATGTTTTAATAATTTTTATAGTTTTATTTAATTGTGTTTAGTATAGAAAATAGAGGATGCAATTATTTATTTTATTGCAGTGTAGAAGCGCACCAAAACTGTGGTATTAAAAAGTTTGATATGCTGATGCAGACATGTGTGTAGCCGTGCTCTGGTTTAGAAGGGAGATGCATGTGGTTCTCGTGCAGTTTTTATAAACGGGTGAGCTTGAAGTGTGTATGTGTGGCCGGTCGTTGTTTAGCTGTCTGTAGTGACAGACCGTAAGAGGGTTGAGCGGTGCGCTGTCTGCTGTGAAAGAACGAGGAGAGCGTAGACGCTAGTAAGTTCCTGGAAGAGAGAGCCCGGGTAAGATGAAGATTAGTGTTTTTGTTAGTTATAATTATTTCAATTTCGCTTACAGCTTGGTTTTGTTTATGGTTTATGAATAGTATACGTGAATATGTTTGAATGTATATGAAAATTATTCATTCACCATTGTTTTAATTGATTCACGGAGATGGTTCGAGGCCGTGACCGGGTGAGGAGACATAGCTGGTGTTATATTAATAAAATTGTCTTGTTTGTTGAAAATGATTGGAAATAATAGTTTTTATTTCTAATTTATTCAGACTTGCGAGGTGGGGAGACGGAAGGAATGGGGGTTAGTTTTTCAGGTGGAGACGAAGCTGATTAAATTTATTATGCAGTGTTAGGAAAACTGGATAGTAATGTGTGTTCCAGACTTTTGTTTGTAGAGGTGGCAACGCTCCGCCTTACGGGAGTCTTCGGTGTGACGCTGGAGGAGCTCCCTGCCGTAGAGGTTTGAGCTGTCACCGGCGGTTTGTGAAGTATGTACAGATGGCATGCCCCGTACGGAGGTGAGAAGTGGAGGAGCTCCTGCGTAGGCGTTGAGGCCTGCCACCGTCGTGAGACTTACTGGAAGGAAGGTTCCGGTACGTTTGGCTAGCCGTGGAGCAGACCCAGGTTGGGGGTCGTTGACGTCGTCCTGGTGAACTTCAGGGGAGATGAGGCGACGAGGAAGAGCCTTTGGAGAAATCTTTCAGGGACGTTAAAAGCTGAGTAAAAAAAACCTTTTAAAACTTTCCCCTTGTCTTTTTATTCTACACCGGAAAAATTTTGAGTATAGAAATTTCCTCAATATTTAATAAAGAAGGTGGTGGTATTTTTACAAAGTCAAGTGTTATATCTGGGTAAGAAACGGTATGGAGTAGATTGCCGTGTTGTGATGTGAGATATTGATTTTCTGTCTCGTCTGTGCTGGACACGGCATGATGCCAGACATTAACAATTTACTGCAGAGCCATGAAAACCTTGTGCAGAGATGTTCCACCTGATGTGACGTTTGGAATTTTCTGTGAAGAGATCACCATTTTTCATGCGACCTAAGACTTTTACAGGGAATAAAGATTGTTTAAACGAAATTCTGATGTGTTTTTAGAAGGGCTGTGTGAATGTGTTTTTTCTTTCTTTTTTTCTTCTTCATTTCGTTCCGAATAGAGTGAGTAGACTTCAATCGCGTGGCACAGCCCTGGCACAGCCCGTTGCGGTCGGATGGCTTTATGAACATTCTCTCTCTCTCTCTCTCTCTCTCTCTCTTCTCTCTCTCTCTCTCTCTCTCTCTCTCTCTCTCTCTCTCTCTCTCTCTCTGCTGGGGATGTGGACCGTTAAACTGTTAAGGTGACGGAGTCACAAAAACGTAGTCGGCAACCAGAATAAAACTGGACTAAAGAAAGGAAAATTGGGGTTGGGTAGCGACGGGGCGAGACTGAAACGTGCACGGTGGGGGCGCGGCTTTCCCACTATCTCAGCCTCAGCAGGCCACGGAAGTTGACCGGCTTCTGGTGGTGGAACGTCCTCAGCACGGTGGTTATCAACAGGCTATGTGGTATGGGCAGAGGTTAGGGGCCTACAGTGTTTACTTTGTCATTAAACATCCGCATCAGGGTTGCTCGCAGGACGTGTACAAACTGGAAGGAAGAGAGTGAACTTCTCAGTCGGACCTGCTTCTGAATGCACCAGGGGGGGGGGGGGGGGGGGGGGGGGGGGGGGGGGGAAAAGAACGAGGAGGATGGAGACGGTGGTACAAACAGAATAGCATAAACACGCAACAGATCCGACGACAGAACACACACACACACACACACCCACACACAACACACACACACCCACACACACACACACACATTCCCACCTACCACACACACACACACCAAACACACACACACACACACTACACACACACACACACACACACACACATCCCCACCACCACACACACACACACACACACACACACACACACACACACACACTACGAGTGACCCTCCACTTCCATCCTTTCGGGTGGGGGGGTCTCCCCACCCCCATCCCATACACACAGGGTATACAAACTCAAACAGCCCCTCCCTCTTCTAAAGAACACCCCTAAACACACACACACGACACACACACACACACAACACACACACACACACACACACTACACACACACAGTGAACACTACGAGTGGATCCCGCCACTTCCATCCTTTCTCCCCCCCCACCCCCATCCACCCAGATACACACAGGTGTATACAAAAACCCTCAAACACACCCATCCCTCTTCTAAACACACACAGCCACAAACACACAATACACACACACACACACACACACACACAATCACACTCTTCACCACACACTCACACACACTCACGACAACACAAACACACACACACACACAACACACAACACAACAATACACACACACCACACACACACTGGTGGCGTGTTTGGCACGGGGAAACAAGGACAATGAAAACAAAACTGCCAATTCAACGCACTCCCCCACTCTGCAGTCGTCAAGGCTCCTACCGACACTGAGGTGAGGATCACACATACAAGTCTCCTTCATATGATGATGGTGATGATGATGATGATGATGAGATGATGATGATGATGATCATGATGGAGATGATGATGATGGTGTGATATGATGAATGATGATGAAAGATTATGATGAATGATCAATGATCTAGATGAGTGTGATGATGGTGATGGTGATGAGATGATGGTGATGATGGTGATGATGATGGTGATGATGATGATGATGATGGTGATGATGGGATGATGGTTAATGAAGATGGTGATGATGAAGTTGATGATGATAGTGGTATGATGATGGTGATGATGGAGATGATGAAGGTGATGATGGTGATTGATGATGATGAGATGGTGATGATGGTGATGATGATGGTGATGATGATGATGATGATGATGATGATGATGTGATGATGATGATGGCTATCCATCCGAAAACAGCGAAAAAGGCACAGCCATCGAAGCCTCACACACACACGCACGAAACGCACGCACGCACGCACGCAGCACGCACGCACGCAGCACGCACGCAGCACGCACGCACGCACGCACGCACGCACACACGCACGCAGCACGCACCACACACACACACACACACCACACACACACACACACAACACACGCGCGCAGATAAAGCTGCCAGGGTGCAGTGCTTACATACAGGGAGTCAAGGATTTCTTTTCCTGTGAAGGTCACCCACCTATCCCTGGGTTTAACCGACTTTTGTGTGTGTAAGGGTAGGCTGTGTGTGTATGTGTGTGTGTGTGTGTGTTGTGTGTGTGTGTGTGTGTTGTGTGTGTGTGTTAGTGTGTGTGTGTGTGTGTGTGTGGGGTGTGTGTGTGTGTGTGTGTGGGGTGTGTCTGTGTGTGCGTGCGTGCGTGTGTGCGTGCGTGCGAGAGAGGGGAAGAGAGGAGAGGAGAGAGAGGGGAAAAGAGAGAGAGAGAGAGGAAGGGAGGGAGGACGGGGGAAAAGCGTGCGTGCGTGGTGCGTAAAATGCGCACGGCGTGGTGTGGTGTGTGTGTGTGTGTGTGGTGTGTGTGTGTGTGTGTGTGTGTGGTTTGCGTGCGTGCGTGCGTGGTGTGTGTTTTGTGTGTGTGTGTGTGTGTGTGTGTGTTTTGTGTGTGTGTGTGGGGCTGTCTGTGTGCATCCCTGCATGCGTGCGTCCGTGTGTATGTGTGTTCGCGCGCACGTGCATGAATGTGTGCGTAAAGTGTGTGTTGTGTGTGTGTGTGTGTGGGGGTGTGTGTGTGTGTGTGTGTGTGTGTGTGTGCACACGTACCACACCTTTGTATTATATAGGGTTTTGTGTGTGCGTGCGCGTTGCGGGGCAAACCGTCTGTGTACCTGGAATATATAATATATATATATATATATATATATATATATATATATATAAATTATATATATATATATATATATATATATAAAATCTGAGTTAAAAAGCCACTCAGAACGTTAAAAGTGCTCAACCAAGTAGGGAGCGACATACAGTTTAAAATAGCACTTGTGTCTTAGGGGATATTTTTTTATATTTTCTATTTTTCACAAAAAAATGTAGCTTGTTTTGCTCTTTCATGATTTTCTTTTGCTTCTTAGATGGCCACCTTTGGTTGGTTTTTGAAAATCAACAAACTACTACGGTATTGCACCCAGCCTTTTCTGGGATTGCATTCTTCTTAAAACTGAAAAGCAGAGGAGTAAAATTTTACCACTTTCCGCGGTCACTGAGGAGAAACAACCAAGTTTCGAAATATCGGTATAGACCGGGGAGTTTATGTTAGTGAGTTTCCCTCCTATTGGGAGGATGTCTCCCCTTGGAGAATATAAGCTTGCTGAAGGCTCATTTGAGAAGCATTTATTTTATTTTTCCCATTCACCCACTCAAGCACATACTGTTAGTTGGGCCCAGAATCATCTACCACTGCAGATATGAATGCGTATCTCCCCTATTTCTTCAATCTAAGACTAAGAGCAAGCTTTGTTTTAATTCAATATTTCTTGCAGTCATTGCAACACCAAGCTGCTCTGTAAGTTGCTGGAAAGGTGCTCGGTACTTATCCTTGGAATTTATTAGTTTCTTGTAAAATATATTATATATACAAGAAACACACACACACAAAATATATATATATTATATATATATTTTATATATATATGTGTGTGTGTGTGTGTGTGTGAGGGGGGAGGGGAGAGAGAGAGGAGGGCGCGCGCGCGCGCGCGTGTGGGGTGGTGAGAGAGAGAGAGAAATACGGATACGGATACGGATATTTTATTCACAAATAGGCCTTGCCCCCCGTGAAGGGGTTGCATCTGGAAATCATTCAATATTTTACACGTTCAAAAACTGATTCAATGCTTTACATTAAGAAACAAGAACAGATCGTAACTTAAATTTCTTTGTATAGGTAAATGGACAGATTTCTAGTTGTTCGTTCATTATTGGAAGCTAGAAGTAAACTTAATCTGAAAAGAATTTGGAAATTGTAGTATTTCAAATGTATATTTAAAGTTCTCTTAATTCGTTTAGTAAAGGAACCCCCACAGAACAAAATGCACTTCATCCCCTTTCTCTTTTTTACAAATGGACAAATCAAATCAAAAGGGGTTATGTTGTTTGTATCGATATCTTGGGACAGCAATATCTGAAATACCAGTCTGAATCTTTTTGTAATAATCTTGATTTTGTCTGTCTAGATTTAACGGTTTAAAAGCATTTTATCTATTCCTATTGTGCAAAAGTTTATATTTCACTAAATCTGTCACTATTCTTGACATGAAAATCCCCTTCTTGCCATCTGAGAGTATAAGTCTTTCTTTAAAGTCAGCGATAAACTGTTCCATTCCCTCAACACCTTGGTTTAACCACATAACCAAAACCAAACATGTATAAATTACAGCGAATATCAGACGCCCAGTTTGTCTTATCCGAGATCTAACTCAAAAAATTTCTATATGCTTTTCGCGGTAATCTTGACCATCCATTCTTGTCAACTTTAACCAGTAGTGCATGCACCTAACGGCAGAATTTATGTAAACAGGGTATCTATTTGTCTCGCCAATACACAAGGTCATTCGGTGTTTGTAAAATGAAAATCCTAAAAACTTTTTCAGTGCAAAGAGATGTACTTTTTCACAAAAGTGTGCCGCATTACTTTGCCCCCACAATTCAGCACCATACTGAACAATGGGTTGTATCTGGGGCTCAAATAGTTTTAAATATAAAGCAAGAGAATTGCATTTTAACTTACGTAATTTTTGCAATAAACATAACAACGCATGCTTTGCTCTGCAGGCAAAAGGTTTTTTACAAAAACAGTAAATCTCAACCCTGGTTGAAAAATAGATGCCTAAATATTTATAACATTTTAAAAACGGCTAAGGATTTCCATTGTAAGTCCCGTGTTCCTAGCTGTAAATACCCACCTTTCTAAATACAAACTATATTGCTTTTTTCATATTCAAAATTCGAGGAGTGCAGTTGTGCCCTATTAGTTGCATCTGTAACCCAACTATTGTTTCCGACAAAAGAACTATGTCATCTGCCAAAGTAATATAAATAGTTCAAATATCATGCATAAATGTTGCACCAATGCCTCCCATTTCTAATCACTTCTATTGCTAAATCATTTATAAATAAAGAGAACAGCACCGGGCTTGTTTGCATCCCTTGTTTTACCCCCGGGTACAGTTTATGTAGTCTGTCAGTTTTGCACCCGAGCGAATTCTAGCTCGGACTGTAGCGTACATGCTTGAATACATCGAAAGAGTTTTCCCTTTTATACCATTTTTACCCGAATAGGCCACAAATAGATTCCTTTCTTAGAGGGCAAAGCTTTCTCAAAGTCAATAAGGCGACATAGAGTTTACGGTTAAGGCAAAACTGTTTTTGTTTTTAAAGTAATAATTTTGTACATGTGATCGATGGTGGAGTATCCCCCTTTTAAACCCCCCTTGATATTCTCCTGTGATATTATGCAGCTCATCCATTCTTGAATCCTATTGTTTACTATAGAACTATAAACTTTATGTTGTATACATTTAAAATATCCCCCTATTTAAATTACCGGGATCGTTACATTCCCTTTTTTTAAATAAAGGGGGGGAGAGAGAGAGGGAGAGAGAGAGAGAGAGAGAGAGAGAAGAGAGAGAGAGAGAGGAGAGAGAGAGAGAGAGGAGGGGGAGGAGAGAGGGGGGGGGGGGGGGGAGAAAAGAGACAATGCAGATATAGTTCACACGCTTTTTTGAACAATGCAAAAGGTAGCTTCTACATTCCTTTGAAGACTGTTATGGCAGTTCATAAGTTTTCTTTGGGGCAATGCAAAGACACCTCACACTTTCTTTGGACAATGAAGAGACACCTTATACATTTTCTTTGAGCAATACAGAGACAGCTCATACTTTCTTTGGACAATGCATAAACAGCTCAAAAAACTTGGATTGGAAAGTGACTTGGGTACGTTGGAGGTAATTCGATCGTTCAGTTTCAGGACTGAAAGGTTTCACCACCACACCGGACAGCAAAAAATCCAGAAAATAAGATATGACAGCATGAACTTTGATTATACACTGTGTTGAAAAAAACCAACAACATGTTTTAACTAAGAACAAAAAATTAACGTCCGGCAAATACTACAGATCCATGCATACTCTCGTGTAAAAACCCACACCACACACACCACCACACACACACAACACACACAACACCACACACACACACACCATGTTTGGTTGAACCAGTCAACACTGAGTAAGCATAGGGCTAAAATTCACTATACAACAACAATTGAAAGCCAGGTATTCATTTTGGGCAAAGGAAAAAAACAAAATACAGCCGTTTAGAGTTTTACAATGTCATCAAATCATCTGAATATCATATTGAATATTACTTGTTGACTGATATGGACAGTACGAAAAAACATGCGCTATGTAAATTGCGTGTTAGCTCGCATGACTTAAATGTTGAGAAAGGTCGCTATGCAGGTATTCCACGAAATCAAAGATTGTGTATAGCATGTAATGAAATAGAAGACGAATTTCATTTTTTAGATAATTGTAGAATATTTTATGACTTAAGAACAAAACTAAAGATACAAGTAGAACAGATGCAAGATCTAACGGATGACCCAGGAAGAAGAATATTTTGTGCCAGTGACTTCAAACCAAGTACTCTATTAAACTCCAGGGAACACCAACAGATATTAGCCAGCTTTGTTTTTGAGGCATTCAAAGCCAGGCGAAATTGATAATCGAAGAACTTTTTTTTTCTCTTTTTTGTTGTAGTCGTTGTTGTTTTGTGCCAAATATCTTTCAAAGGTGACGGCAATAAAGAATTGTTCTTGTTCTTGTTCTTGTTCTTGTTCACACAATCTGAAACATCGGGATGCATTCTATAGTGTATTATTTTAATAGGACCACCAAAGAGGTCAAACAAACCAATCACAGGACTAAAGTGACGCGCGTTTTGACCTTCTCTGCAGAAGTCCATCAGGGTGAAACTCATTCAGGACCTTCGGGTCAACACGCGTTGTTTCTGTAGTGTCCTTTGTTCGTTTCATTAGTTTGGTAGTGTACTAACCCGAAGTTTCATCTCCTCAAACTCCAGTCTGCAGCCACTAAACTTATTCCTGACTTCTGAACACGTATATCATGGAACGGTTCATATTCACTCACCACGAAATTGTGTGAAGGGACAGGCGAGCACAGTGACTGATGACATACAGGAACTTGTGTGCACATTTTGCTGTCGTTTTCCCCAGAAACAGACCACCAGTTTCAGCTTCCCCCAGTCTCCTGAATACCTGACCTTCCCTCTTTCTCCTGCGTTTGTCAGATACCCAGGGTGTGTTGACTACCTTTCAATGTCATATCCAGCAGGACACATAGAGGGGTACACACGTGTACCCTCTCTCTGTGGATCAAAGAGATTGTGCCAGCAGTCTTGCTGCCAGAGAAAACTCACTGGGGAGCAGGCCTGAATGTGAGAAAACAGTGGTCACCGTGATTTTTTTTTTTTTTTTTTTAATGTAAGCATTATTATCTGCCACTGCCACAGTCAAGTTACACATCTTGACATAAACGGGGAAAAAAAAAGAATCGGTTCACATATGTCTTCGCTTGCTGCCATCACCTTCACCTGTTAGCACCGTCTGCCATTTTTTCCCCCCGCAATTACAAGTCAATTATCGTCCACAGGCGTCCATTCCATTCACGGACATTGTGAATTATCATTCGATGCACAGGCAATACGCAAAAACCATTGTTCCATCCACCATCTCCATCCAGTTCTTTCCAATGGCCTGGCAGTGGTTCAAACGTCTGCAGCTGTGAAGCGAGGTGCAGTGAAACAGAACTACATCCTGTCAAACACACAGCGGGTATGAAAGCGTAGAAATCCGGACATCCTCGTCAGCGCTCGCATCAGCCTTCACATCCCCACGTTGGAGCTGGTGACCACAACACTGTTTGGGTCAGAGCAGATGGTGCGGCAGCACGTCAGATCAACCAGCCGACAGCAGAACGTCAGATCAACCAGCCGACAGCAGAACGTCAGATCAACCAGCCGGCAGCAGAACTCGGAACCTAATGTCACTGGATCTCTGCTAGTTTCAAAGTGAGACGACTGCAGGCGGAAATCCAAACAAATCTTAAATCAATGTTAGCGAACCTCCAAGAGAAACGTGGACAAAGGAGTCACAAGACAAAACACGACGCGTTTAGACCTCTTAGGTCTTCTTCAGGCAAGACACAAACAAATAGGACAATGAAAATGAACGAGTTTGTCACTGAGCTTGATCTCTTCAGCGCAAGGTAGCCGTTGAATGAAAACGAGGCTGTTATAAGGGAGATAATATGTGAGTCAAGGTTGTAATGATGATAATTATATTATTGATAGGAATACTAATAAAGGTCAAATATTGAAATAATAAATTAAGACAGGATTACTACTACTTTTGGTGATAATAAGGCAATAGAAGTTGTAGTATGGGAGAAAGGACAGCGGGTTAGAAGATTCTTAAACAGCATGGTTGCCGTGGCAACAGTCTTAGTGGCGATGGTGAGATCAATACTAACAATAGTATTACTGATGATACTGCTAACACCTATTTTGAAGGTAAAGGTAATAAAAGCATGAAGATTTGTTTGGATCTCTGCTGGTAAAACATGTGGATGACATGTGAACGAAACAAAGGATGAAAGACTCGCTCTCATGACTGTCGTCTTCATCAGACGATGCCCCTGTCATCTTACCAGAGCAGCAGTGGTGAACTGCCTTTATTTACATACAGGGTGGACAGATCTACCTGGTCAGCAATACACTATGTACCTCTTATCAGAGCAGCAGTGGTGAATTGCCTATATTCACAGGGTGGACAGATCTACCTGGTCAGCAATACACTATGTACCTCTTACCACAGCAGCAGTGGTGAATTGCCTATATTCACAGGGTGGACAGATCTACCTGATCAACAATTAACTATGTACCTCTTACCACAGCAGCAGTGGTGAATTGCCTATATTCACAGGGTGGACAGATCTACCTGGTCAGCAATACACTATGTACCTCTTACCACAGCAGCAGTGGTGAATTGCGTTTATTCACTGGGTGGACAGATCTACCTGATCAACAATTAACTATGTACCTCTTACCAGAGCAGCAGTGGTGAATTGCCTTTATTTACATACAGGGTGGACAGATCTACCTGGTCAGCAATACACTATGTACTTCTTACCACAGCAGCAGTGGTGAATTGCTTTTATTTACAGGGTGGACAGAGCTACCTGGTCAGCAATAAACTATGTACCTGACCTGCAACACCCTAGCATCGACTGAATCCATGTTGGCATCTATCAAGTGTAATAAAAAGAAACATGCTGAAACACATGATGGTCACAGTAGGCGTGGAACCAGGAATGCGCTAGAACCAAAAAACACAACAACAACAACAACAAAAAACGGTTATCTACACTGCATTCCATGTTCATCTCCTCCAGGTATGCGCACTTATTTTTAACGCCCTGAGGCCACAAGCTCTAAAGTTCGTTTTCATTAAGAGAGAGAGAGAGAGAGAGAGAGAGAGAGAGAGAGCAAACAAAAACGGCCACAGAAATGTTCATGCACTCTAACATTGACCGAGTGTGAGCTCACACTTACATCTATCTGCCTGTTAATTTGATTTCGCCCAAAGGAGCGCTGCTGCAGTATGCTATCTGATTTTGTACTCGCCCAATTTCCACAAAATTTTCTGCGGCCATTTTCGCGAGGAGCAGCTGAGGAAGCGCCACTGAACGGGTCACACGCCCCAATTGTAAAGAAGACCGAAACACATTTGATCATGCACGGAGGCGCCATAATCTTTGCACTCAAAGGTAACCATGAGTCAGACTTCACGGAACGCTTCCCGTCCTACCTTGTCACCTTTTTTCTCTTTTTTTTTCTCTCCTTTTTTTTCAATCACCCAGCAAATTAGTGGAAACACCCACCCACCTCCTCTCTCTCTCTCTCTCTCTCTCTCTCTCTCTCTCTCTCTCTCTCTCCACACACACACACACACACACACACACACACACACACACACACACACACACACACACACACACACACACACACAAAATGCCCTCTAAATCTTTTCCATCCGATCTGCCTTTGCACAAGCCAGGGTTACCCAAACAGTTCCATTCCATTTCTTTTTTTCTTTTCTTTTTTCTCTTTGCTTGAAGTTGCCTCTTTGTTTCGTTTTGTATTGTAGCCAAACTGAGCACATGGGGCCTTTTCAGGGCTATCACAGCATAGGGAAAACTGAGCATATGGGGCCTTTTCAGGGCTATCACAGCATAGGGAAAACTGAGCATATGGGGCCTTTTCAGGGCTATCACAGCATAGGGAAAACTGAGCATATGGGGCCTTTTCAGGGCTATCACAGCATAGGGAAAACTGAGCATATGGGGCCTTTTCAGGGCTATCACAGCATAGGGAAAAACATGTTTTGTATTGTAGCCAAACTGAGCATATGGGCCTTTTCAGGGCTATCACAGCATAGGGAAAAACATGTTTTGTACTGTAGCCAGACTGAGCATATGGGGCCTTCTCAGGGCTATCACAGCATAGGGAAAAACATGTTTTGTACTGTAGCCAAACTGAGCACATGGGGCCTTCTCAGGGCTATCACAGCATAGGGAAAAACATGTTTTGTACTGTAGCCAGACTGAGCATATGGGGCCTTCTCAGGGCTATCACAGCATAGGGAAAAACATGTTTTGTACTGTAGCCAAAGGGAGCATATGGGGCCTTCTCAGGGCTATCACAGCATAGGGAAAAACATGTTTTGTACTGTAGCCAAAGGGAGCATATGGGGCCTTTTCAGGGCTATCACAACATAGGGAAAAACATGTTTTGTACTGTAGCCAAACTGAGCATATGGGGCCTTTTCAGGGCTATCACAGCATAGGGAAAAACATGTTTTGCAAAAAGAAAAAACCCGCAATCGATAAATCAAGTTAATCACATCAAAAGTGATAATCGACACCTTTAAAGTAGAGGAGTCTATGAAACGAGGCCGTGCTGAAGGCGCCAGATACTCCCCTAAATCCCACACTCTCCCCCACCCCACCCCACCTCACTTTCCTCACACACACACACACACACACACACACACACACACACACACACACACACACACACACACACACCACTGCCACCACCATTGAAGTACAAAAACCCCAAATGTGGGAAATACTAAAGTACAAAAAAGATATCCATTGTTTTCAAAAAACCGAACGGGCAATCAAACTCCGCAGAATGGACGACTTTTTCCTGTGGTCGGTGAATACTCTCAATACTTCGTCGCCAGGTTACAACAAAACGACCGTCATGTAAAGCATTAAAATGACAAATGGTGCAACATATTTTTAGATAAACACAAAATAATAGGCTTCAAAGGTAGAAGGATAGTG
This sequence comes from Conus ventricosus, assembly GCA_018398815.1. Taxonomy (NCBI): domain Eukaryota; kingdom Metazoa; phylum Mollusca; class Gastropoda; order Neogastropoda; family Conidae; genus Conus; species Conus ventricosus. The sequence continues at coordinate 197,622 of CM031617.1, forward strand.
AAAACAGAAAAGAAAGACAGGAGAAAAAAACAACAACGAAAAAGCAGAGTGACAGGAAAGAGGAAATAAAGGTCCGAAAGGTGGGGGTCAACATGTGATAGAGCAGGCTTTGGCATCGATTCGGGGCAACTATCGAAAGGTGGGGGTCAACATGTGATAGAGCAGGCTTTGGCATCGATTCGGGGCAGCTATCGAAAGGTGGGGGTCAACATGTGATAGAGCAGGCTTTGGCATCGATTCGGGGCAACTATCGAAAGGTGGGGGTCAACATATAGAGCAGGCTTTGGCATCGATTCGGGGCAACTATCGAAAGGTGGGGGTCAACATGTGATAGAGCAGGCTTTGGCATCGATTCGGGCAACTATCGAAAGGTGGGGGTCAACATGGGATAGAGCAGGCTTTGGCATCGATTCGGGGCAACTATCGAAAGGTGGGGGTCAACATGTGATAGAGCAGGCTTTGGCATCGATTCGGGGCAACTATCGAAAGGTGGGGGTCAACATGTGATAGAGCAGGCTTTGGCATCGATTCGGGCAACTATTGAAAGGTGGGGGTCAACATGGGATAGAGCAGGCTTTGGCATCGATTCGGGGCAGCTATCGAAAGGTGGGGGTCAACATGGGATAGAGCAGGCTTTGGCATCGATTCGGGGCAGCTATCGAAAGGTGGGGGTCAACATGTGATAGAGCAGGCTTTGGCATCGATTCGGGGCAACTATCGAAAGGTGGGGGTCAACATGTGATAGAGCAGGCTTTGGCATCGATTCGGGGCAACTATCGAAAGGTGGGGGTCAACATGTGATAGAGCATGCTTTGGCATCGATTCGAGGCAACTATCGAAAGGTGGGGGTCAACATGTGATAGAGCAGGCTTTAGCATCGATTCGGGGCAACTATCTAGAATATGTCTTGCTGCACATATGGAGAAAATACGGACATGAGGGACGGGAGAGGGCACGTTTGCGATACTTTCAAAAGCAATAAACGTTACCTCGCATACATACACATCCTGCTGTACAGAGGACAAAAAACAAAACGAAGTAAAAGAAACAAAGTAAATAAATAAATAAGATATTTTAAAAAATGGAGGAGAGGGGAAAGAGGGTGGAGGGCTTTATGAAACAACACAGAGAGAAGAGAGAGAGAGAGAGAGAGAGAGAGAGAGAGAGCGCTCCAGTCCTGATCATCTGTAAATTATATAAAGTACACATCTTATTCAGTGTTTCTGGTGTAGGAATTTCGTGCGTGCACCCTCAGTTTGCAGGAAGACTCTAGAGACAAATCTCAAAATCGCAGGACTGAAATGGAAACTGCTGGACTCTCTCATCGATGTGTTCTCCAATGGAGGTGAAAGCAGTGCACTCCCCTCTCTCAACAACTGAATCATTGTTTTGTCTCCTCCCCTTCCCTTCTGTCTCTGTCTGTCTGTCCGTTCCGTCCCCCCCCCCCCCCCCCCCCCCCCCGTCCCCTCTCTCCATCTCTCTTTCTTTCTTTCTCTCTCTATCTCCCCTGAATATTTCATATTTAAGAGTTATTTTCCATTATTTTATATTAATCTTTTTTTTCTTCTTTTCCTTTCTTAAATTTCTTTTGGCCCCGGAGGGCTGGATGTAAAAAATGTAAATTCGTTCGTTCGTTCGTTCATCCTCTCTCTCTCTCTCTCTCTCTCTCTCTCTCTCTCTCTCTCTCTCTCTCTCTCTCTCTCTCTCTCTCTCATATCCCATTCACCAAAAACAGCACGTGGCAATGTTCAATGTTGGCGATATTACACAAGATTTAGCATAACCGATTCATTCTGAAGTAAAAAGTACCGCATGTAGGTTGGCTGGTTGCTTGCTTTTAAATCTCTCCAAAGACGATTATGCGGTAGGTACTTCCCGTGAAAATCGCGATGGTATTTTGCATTTATGCAGACACGCGAGCACACGAACAAAACTAAACTAAATCTGATGTGAAAATTGTCTCACGCGAACACATATCAACAAAATAGTAACCATGTTTGTGTACTGAATGTTTCGAGTGCATGCTCTCATGCACCTTTCCCCACTTCCCCATTCGTCATCTGTGTGTGTGTGTGTGTGTGTGTGTGAGTGTGTGTGTGTGTGCACTTGGTAAGCATGCGGACACGACGTGAATCAGATCTCTGCTGTCAATCTTACATCACATGGGGCTTTTGGAGCGGTTGTGGTCGTCGCCATTTTAACGCAATGTGACGTCACTGTCAACACAAGCTCTCAGCCAGTTCGTCGTTTGCTTTGTGACGACATTTCGCACGTGCTGGCCTGATCGCCATGGCTCTCTTTTCTTTGTTCAGCTGCGTCAAAATGGATCTCGGATTTCCAACAGTTCAAATCACCCCCAGATGGGAAACCAAGGTGATAATCGTGACGCTTTCAGTCGATGTTCAAGATTTTTTTTTTAATCTGACCGTGGTAATTTAAACTGACAATGATGAATGACACTGGGCATGGATTGAGGTCGTATGTGTGTGTGTGTGTGTGTGCGCGTGCTCGCTCGCGCGCGCGCGCGCGTGCGTGCATGCGTGCGTGCGTGTGTGTGTGTGTGTGGTGCATGCGTGCGTGTTTGAGCAGCGTATGGAAACTCGAAATCTTTAATGAGGGTGAATAGATAAGCTGGAAGCTTTTTTACACTATGCCCTCAAAATAACAAACAATAAAGAACAATTACATCAATTTGACAAAATTAAACACATCAATAAGAAAAACTTTTTTTTTTAATATACACTCCCCGCAACAAGTTAAGGAACGTTTACAGAAATTGCTGTTAAATGTGTTTTAATACAGACAGAGGAAAACAGTTTACTCGAATGTTTCGCCCAGTCATTCAGCCACCTGTGGCTACAATTTCAATGAAAGCCATTCACACATCGTTGAACAATCAGTAATAAAAAAGAGACACCCCCATTTGAAAAGTCAGCAGCAGTCAATAGTGGGTGTGGCCGCCATTCTGAGCCACACATGCTCTTCACCGACGCCGCATGGAATGAACCAGGGTTGTAAGGGTCTGTTGCGGGATGGCCTGCCATTCCTGCTGCAGGAACTGGGTCAGCTGGGCCACATCAGCGGGCGGAGGGTGGTTGTCAGCAACTCGTCTACCCAGGACGTCCCACAGGTGCTCTATCGGTGCCAGGTCTGGAGAGCGCGATGGCCATTCCATGCGTTGGATCCCCTGCTGCTGGAAGAAGTCTCGTACCACGTGGGCTCGATGCGGAGGGGCGTTGTCGTCCTGGAGAGTCGCACCAGGACCCATGGCCTGGAGAGCTGGCTGCACAATGGGGCGGACGATCTCATCCCGATAACGCTGACCAGTCAAAGATCCCTGGATGACGTACAGGGGGGTTCTGCCATGGAGATGAAAACCACCCCACACCATTACCGAACCACCTCCATAACGGTCGACCTCACGAATGGTGGCGGCAGTGAATCGTTCTCCTTGTCTGCGCCAGACTCGTCTCCTGCCATCATTGAATGAGACAGTGAAACGTGACTCATCGGTAAAGAGGATCCTCGACCACTGCTGCCTGTTCCAATGCTGATGGAGGCGGCAACACGCCAGGCGGGCCTGTCGGTGACCCTGAGTCAGTGGAATTCGGATGGCTGGCCGACGAGACTGGAGGTCAAATTCATGAAGGCAGTTGCGGACAGTGGAAACGCTGACATTGACATTTGCTGCTTGCATGAGGCGACGTCTCAGCATGGGTGTTGTGACTGTTCTGTCCCGTAAAGTTGACAGGTAGAGAAATCGGTCATCCCGTCGACTGGTGCAACGAGGACGTCCAGTGCGCGCCCGTTCTTCCGTCCTGCCTGTTGTCGCATAACGTTCATTGAGTCTGTGAATGACTGAGGCCGACACCTGAAGACGTCTGCCCACCTCTCGTAAAGACACACCCTCTGCTAGCCACGCCAGAGCGCGCCCGCAGTCCACTGCACTCAGTCGTCTTCTTGGAGGCATGTCTGGTTGTGTCGTTTTTAATGCCCTTTCTGATACCCATTTTGGTGCAGTTTGTGCGGATCAGTGTTCACAGTTGTCAGTGCTTGCACGTGCAACCTGCCGAATCGCTGCACATGCCCGATCTGGTCAGCAGGGGCTTGTTCCACGGTCAGTGCAATTTCCTCATTTGCACGAATGTCCCGCCGCTGGCGAGGCATTGAGTGGCAGAGTGGTGAGTACAGGAATCATTCCGGTGTGTCGAGCAATGTTTCAAGTTCCGTTCTGCTGCATTTTTTTTCCTAAATGGGCGGCCTGGCCTTTTTTACTCATTTCATTTAAGAAGATACAAAAAAACGTAGGGCGTTCCTTAACTTGTTGCGGGGAGTATATATAGAAAACAGTAAGCAGTCTCCTTTTAACGTATTTCACACCACACACACACACACACACTCACACACAAACACACACACACACACACACACACACACACACACACACACACACACACACACACACACAACTGGACATACGTAAGCATCACATAGGTATACATAAACATTTTGTACGTCAATCATGTCATGTTACTTATAGCCCAGCCGACTGCGAAGGCCATCTCCGGGCTGCAACAACTTGTTTGTGTCAAAAGGAACATCAAACTTAGGAGAATATACAGTTAAGTGAAACATGATTTACAAATGATCTATGAGGTATTTGAAATATGCTTTTTTAAACGATGTTAAACTATTTATCTGTTTTAAATGTGTAGGGATTTCACTCCATAATTTACTCCAGAGTAAGTAAGGGATGACTTGAAAAGATCAGTTCGTGGTCGAGGGGTGTATAGGGTATTTTTGCCTCGAATTTTGATTAATGGAAATTTGTCATGAAGATAAGGTGGCGCAATTATTATAATGATTTTATACATAAAGACAGCTTTATTAAAGCAGCATTTTAGATCGAATGGAAGAATGTTAAGATCTTTATAATCACTAGCTTGTAGAGAAGATTTCAAGAGTATCAGCTTAATAGCGCGTCTGTACATGCTTTCTAGTGGTTTTAAGCAATTTTTACAGGCTAAATCCCAGCATGTAGAAGCGTAGTTAATGTCTGGTTGTACATATGCATAGAAATATAATTTTCTAGTATGTTGATCAAGGAAATTCTTGATTCGGTTCAACAAGAATAATTTTTTAGATAACCTTTTAGACAAATCAGATATATGATTAGACCATGAAAGATTATTATCAACTGTAAGACCTAATAATTTGTGTGATTTAACTTCTTCTACGACTTTATTTTGTATACGTATTTTAAACAAATCGGCTTTCATATTTTGACGTTTCTGTCTGGTTGTAGTCATCATAAATTTAGACTTTTGAGGATGGAGGGCCATATGGTTCAAATTAGTCCACTTTGCAAGTTTATTGAGATCATTCTGTAATTTGATACATACTGAGTCGGCATCTTTGTCATTATTATGGAGAGTAGTGTCATCAGCAAAAAGCTCACAGGGAGAAGACATATGTAAAGGAAGATCATTTATATAAACTGAGAATAAGATAGGCCCCAGGACTGACCCTTGGGGAACGCCATAATTTACTGGCATAAGAGAGGAAGTAGCGGAATTTTTTAAGACTACTTGTCGCCTAAAGTTGAGAAATGAGGAAATGAGTTTAAGAGCTTCAGGGGATAAACCATACAGTGTTAGTTTTCTTAACAGTAGATTGTGATCTATAGTGTTGAATGCTTTAGCGAAGTCGACAAAAATTGTTCCTGTGAAGAGAACATTGTTTATGTTTAAATGCCATTGTTCAATTATATTAGTCAGCAAGGTGTGACAAGAATGATTTTCTCTAAATCCGCTTTGATTAGAATGAAATAAATTGTATTTCATGAAATGTTTATGGATGTTACATTTGATGTGTTTTTCAAGGGGTTTAGATAGAATAGATAGGATAGAGATAGGTCTGTAGTTAGAAGGATCAGTGGGATCACCTGATCTAAAAAAGGGTAAAACTTTAGCATCTTTGAAGGGTTGTGGATAACCACCTTTATCAATGGAAAGATTGTAAATATGTGTAAGATGCTCTGATATAATCGGAGCAGCAATTTTCAAAATTTTTCCATCTATATCATCTAAACCTCCAGAACTGGACTGATTTAATGAACACAATTCCTTATAAACATCATGTACACCAATAAACTCGATTTGAAGATTAGATTTTATGTTTTTCGATACACAGTACGCTTTTAGCTCAAATAGGTCATTGTCTTTTGAACAGTCGCGAGAGAGAGAGAGAGAGAGAGAGAGAGAGAGAGAGAGAGAGAGAGAGAGAGAGAGAGAGAGAGAGAGACGTGGACACATCGGGCGGGGGAGGGGGGGGGGCACATTGGTATGCTCCAATGGGGAGCCTGGTTGGTTCACTGATATATCCGCTTTGATCCCCGTAGAAGTCCGAAACGTGGCGCTGTCCAGCTCATATTCATGACCAGAGCCGGCACAGTCGTTCTACAGTGGACCCCGTCCCACTGCAACGTACTTGGCAACGAGGTTGCAGACACTCTGGCTAAAGAGGGAGCAACAAAGAAACAGGAAGACAGGTCCACAACCCCCAAGGAAGCCAAGACAATCATCAAAGCCAGACAGCAGAGCAAGTGGTTGCAGGAGCATCCACATTTCAATAGACATGACCCGTACCACCTGCTAACAAGATCAGAGCAGGAGGCCATCTTCAGGCTGCGGACAGGCCACAACCGCCTGAACTATCACCTCTTTACCAAGTTCAGGATCGGTCAGTCAGACCAGTGCCCATGCCAGACCGGCAGTATGACAACAGCACATCTACTGCAGGATTGCCCGTTGCACGAAGCTCTGAGACCACAGATATGGACGGAGCAAACATCAGTGGAGAGGAAGCTCTACGGTACCCTTGGGGACCTACAGCGCACGGCAGCATTCGTTAGAGGAGCTGGCGTTCCCATCTAGAGTGTTCGAGAAGACGAATATCAATGATCAACCACTGGCAGTTCAATGACTCGAGTCTGTCGTTCTTTCGTGTTCATGCGAAATAAGCTGTGTGGGCCTACGGTGTCCTCTTTCGCTGTGACTTCTGTCAGTGCCCCGGCGGTCGTCCAGTTGGATCGTCGGTCTGATTCCTGGAACCCACGTCATATTCGCCTACAGGTTTCCAGCCACTTTGGGAATGTGGTGGATGGTGTGATAGGGGAAGACGTGTCTTGAAGGAAATAACTGGTGGCTGTATCTGCCACTGATGTGTGTTCATGCATTCCTGCAATAGTGGAACGAAGGCGCGGGGGAGATGAACGGGGGGAGGGGAGGGGGGGGGGGGGGGGGCGCCACAAAGACACCCCACAGTGCCACCACGCCAGCACCGGCAGAGTCAGCAACACACACACACACACACACACACACACACACACACACACACACACACACCGACGTCATGTAAACAGATCCGATCTGCTTTTCTCGCCTTCTTCTCCTCTGCTTTCTCCATCACGTTCCGTTAGCTGGTTACATTCAGGTTCAACGTCCACATCTAAGACGCGGATTGTGCTGTGCCGCTGAAAATGTGTCCCCGCTGGGAATGGAACTGATGACGTCATCATCTCTTGAGCAGGCACGGAACACATTTAGACGGTGAGTACCCCGCTATCGTCACAGCCAGCAAGCGCACAATTTTTCTTTTTTAATTTACTGAATACAGTGAACTACAGGGGCGCGTGAGCTGGTATGCCTAAGAACAGAGAGGTGTATGATATAGCGGTGAAACCGTATGACAAGATCTGTCAGACGATGAAATCAACACGTCAATGGCACCATCTTCTTTTCATGTCCAGTCCACACACTGACACGCAGATACGTGTGAGAGCGCGCGCGCGCGGACGCATACATACACACGCGCACGCGCGCGCGCCCTTTTAAAGATTCAAACTGGGAGTGTCACTTATTCACCACTTCACACACACACACACGCACGCACGCACGCACTCACGCACGCACACACACACACACACGCACGCACTCACGCACGCACGCACGCACGCACGCACGCACGCACACACACACACACACAAACGCACGCACGCACGCACACACACACACACACGCGCGCGCGCGCGCGCGCGTCAACAGAGAGAGAGACAGAGAGAGAGAGAGACAGACAGACAGACAGAGAATGACACACACACACACACACACACACACACACACAACACACACACACACACACACACACACACGGACGGACAGACAGACACACAGACAGACACACAGACAGAGAGAGTGACACACAGACAGACAGACAGAGGGGAACAGCCGTTGTCTTTGTGTCAGCTTGCAGTGCACGTACGTTATTGCAAACCAGCAACGTTGGGTCCAAGGCAATGTAGACAACGCATACAAGTCAATGGTCGATTGACTCCGTCGCGGGCACTGGGCCCACAGCCAGGTGCCAACACCACAGTCTGCTGACACACTGACTTACCCGCCCTGCTTCACACCAGTTCTCTGCCTGAGACTTTATCAGAGACGGGAGAGAGGAGAGAGAGGGGACGGGGGGGGGGGGGGGGGGGGGGGGGGGGGGGGGGAGGAGGTAGGGGAGAAGGGGTGAAGGAGAGGGTGGCAGGTGGAAGAAGGGAGGGAGAGAGAGTGTGTGAGTAACAACTTTGGTGTGTGTGTGTAATGGTTTGTTGGGCATTCTAGTCCACATGGCGATGGTTTCGCTGATGATTATATAAAAGTATCAAGAATACGTCCGTTGCTTCAGTTTACGATGACCTCTCTCTCTCTCTCTCTCTCTCTCTCTCTCTCTCTCTCTCTCTCTCTCCTCCTCTCTCTCTCTCTCCTGTGAGGCCTCTCATGTGCTAATCAGTTCCATTTGAAACATTAGACAGATGCAGGATTAGGAAGACTCATATCGAAAGCATCACCGGGATCTTATTAATCTCGGCAAACAGAACAACCGCACTGATCCCCCAAGACTAATCCCGAACCCTAATTCATCACGTAGACTGCAGTTTATGGATGCACAGGTACCTTCATGTGCTTGTAATAAAATCCTTCATATTACTTTTTGTGTGTGTGTAGGTATCACACTCGTACAAGAACTCACTTTCAGGCTCTTAACGATAAGTTCAAACCTTATACACTCCTTCGGACATGACGAGTCTAACCATCCCCAGTACTGAAAATGTCAGCCGTTTATCATATGATACCTCAACCACCCAGAATATGTTTACCTTTCCTTTTTTTTTTCTTTTTGAACGTTTATTTTTTTTTAATCTTCGTATAATGAGAATAGTTCGGCATCTCATTTGTAGTAATTTGCACGTCCAGCAAAGCTGCTTAATATTTTAGCGATTGCTTTTTAAATGTGTATTCATATACTGCGTATATGTGACGTTACGTTCGTTCTTGTATACGCTCGCACGTGTGTGTGTGTGTTGTGTGTGTGTGTGTGTGTTGTGTTGGGAAGCGGGGGGGGGGGGGGGGGGGGGGGAGCAGATTGGGGGCAGTGACGGGGTTTGAGGTTGTGTCTGTCTGCCTATGTATGGATGGATAGATCGACAGCTGTTACACAGGACGTTAACGAGATCAATTACGTCTAAACAAAACAAAAAGAGAGAAAAGATCACAGGAGAGAGAGAGAGAGAGAGAGAGAGGAGAAGAGAGAGAGAGAGAGAGATGTTCTGAAGCAAAAAACACACAAACAGGAAAAGCGCGCGTATCCAAAGATACAATTTATACTATAATCCCCCACCCCACCCCACCACCACCCTGGCATCCGCACAGTGGATGGGGGGGGGGGGGGGGGGGGGTACCCTGCAGACAAGCCTGACACAGCCAGTGAAGCTCCGCCCAACGTTTTTTTCCACAGAGATAAGGCAAGACAGGATTCAACACACCAAGCACACCCTGCTCCACAAAGCCACGGGCTGTGTGCAAGGTAACAACCGGAAACAACAATGGGTCTCGCACACACTACCTCACACACTGACCCACAGAGAAAGCGCTTTCCTCACCTGAGGGAAGACCACTCTTCTCCCTGTCTCCTGGCGCGTCATCGTCGGTGAAGAGAAAGGCCGAGGCTGCAACGCACCGTGGCTGGCACTGCTCTGGCTGCTGCTGCTGCTGCTGCTGCTGCTGCTGCTGCACCTTACTGCGGCCTCTTGGGCCTTTGGTGAACGGGGGCACGAAGCGAAATCGGGTGCTGCCGCCTGCTTGGGGGTTCTTCTTCTCGCCTTTGGCCATGCTTCTGGCGACTTGTTGGTACTGCGCTGTGTGTTGTACCTGTAGTTAGTGGTCCTGAACACAGAGAGAAAGTGTGCCGGTGTGGGTTCATCACGGCAGTGCGTCTCAGGGTACGGTGGGTTCTGCGACTGCTGACAGTTGAAAGATATGCCAGAGGACACATACAGGCAGACATGAGCGTGTGCCCACGTTCTGTCTCTGTCTCTCTATGTCTGTCTCTGTCTCTGTCTGTCTGTCTGTCTCTTACGCACACACACGCAGATATACACACATACACGAGCATACACAGGCGGGAGAGAGA
>CM031617.1:213145-220373 GCA_018398815.1 Conus ventricosus
AGCGTTTCTGGTCGAGTTATCTCTCCACGCCATCCACCATTTGCTCTCCTGCTTTGACGGTTTTCTTCGTCTACCTTTCTGGTTCTCTCCCTTTCTCTCTTTAACTCCCCTCTCCCCCTCACTTTCACGTCTCATCCTCCCCTCCCTCTCCACTCCCGTCCCTACCCCATGCTCTGCCAAAGTCGATGTGCTCTACTCTTTTTTTTTCTTTCTTTTTTTAAACTATCTGGAGGTTTACACGATTACGATCGGTGTAAGACGTCTGCAACTCTCTCTCTCTCTCTCTCTCTCTCTCTCTCTCTCTCTCTCTCTCTCTCTCTCTCAAAGTCTGAAGCATGGTCATTAAATCAAGATTTGAGGGATGCTGGGTGGTTGACGTAACTCCCGGTGTGCTGGAAGAAGTACGGGGCTTGTCCACGCTATCCCTGCGGTCACCACTCGACAGACTGGTCTGTCGCAGGGAACTCTTGGGTGGTCCAGGGTTCTGCTCCACATCACCACACTGCAATAAAAAAAAAAATTGCCCCAGAACAAGAGCGACTGGGGGGAACCAAAAATGACACCGTCCACAGCAGTCTTGGTCTCACTGGTTTTTCTCTCCTGGCGGCTCGACTTCTGTCCCTCTTCAACATAAAAGCACAAATACCGGCACAAAGGAACCACAACGTGGCCAGAAATCCAGATGTCCAGAAGGCATGGCACTACACTGACTTCTCTGCAAAATCGGAAGTCAATACTCGGCCACAACAAGTATTAATTAAGCAATTTGTTAGTGGTTAACCAAACACAGCCGTACCGAATGAATACAGTTCAACGGCCCGATTTAATTTGTCCATTGTGCAAACAAGCGACAGAAGATGAGGTGCATTTTGTTTTGTGCTGTCCCGTTGTAAAGGATTTAAGAGTAAGGTATATGCATCTAAAGTATATAAATATCCGAATCTTTTTCGTCTTGGATTACTTCTAGCATCAAATAACGAAAGAACAACTAAAATCTGTCCACTTATCTATGTAAAGCGTTTAAGATACGTTCTGTGTGTGTTTCTTAGTGTATCAAATTTTGATCAGTTATATTGTATTATATTTCTTTTGGAACGATGTTTTGTTGCACCCCTTCAATAGGGGCAATGGTCTATTATTGAATAAACTATCCGAATCCGTATCCATCTCTCTCTCTCTCTCTCTCTCTCTCTCTCTCTCTCTCTCTCTCTCTCTCTCTCTCTCTCTCTCTCTTCTCTTCTCTCTCTCTCTCTGTGTGTGTGTGTGTGTGTGTGTGTGTGTGTGTGTGTGTGTGTGTGTGTGTGTGTGAGTCTGTGTGTGTGTTGTAATCTGTTGTCTCAGTACATTTGTATTTATTTATGAATAACCATATACTGTAAATGAAGAAGAGTACAGCGACGAGACACACCTAAAGCGGCAGAGGAATTCAATTTCATGTCCCACTATACATTACTGTAATTAGTCATTGAAAATAAAACTCTGTTAACATTGAAATGTTGCTACTTACATTTAAAAACTGTGCTGGGTTGTGTGTGTGTGTGGTGTGTGCGTGTGTGCGTGTGTGTGTGTGTGTGTGTGTGTGTGTGTGTGTGTGTGTGTGTAAGAGAGAGAGAGAGAAAGAGAGTGACAGAGAACAGCAAAATGGGTGCCCCAAACTCTCCTCTAGCACAAGATGTTCTGCCCATTATCATACGAAAAAAAAAAAAACAAGACAAAACTGAAAACGATTTTGTAAAAACGTCCTCATATGAGTACAAGACTATGCCTAATTAATCACTCGTCTTTTGGATCGATGTCTCTAGAAAACAGGCCTCCAGGTAAACATGCAGGCTACAATGTGTTTTGTCTTGTGATTCGTTTGTCTACGTTTTTTGGCGGTGTACCATCACCAACATTTCAATTTGTTTAGGCCCCAAATTTGTTTAGCAGATTGCAAGCAAAAGTGTTATTCTGTTATCAAATGCTGGAATTGACTGACATCACCGTCTGACCTATTTCGTTGGAGTGATTCTGGACCATGATTTATGTTCAGCCAATGGCGGACACTCGAGTCGCGAAGCGTTTCGTGCCAATATAAGCATGTACCACAGTGCTCGTTCCTATCTTTTCTGGCTGAGACGCTGTTGTAAGAAATGTGGAAGCTAGTTCGCATGTGAACTCATTGGGGACGTGCTCTAGTCGGGCAAAACGTATATCTGAAGCATTTCGCATCATGAGCCAATGAAGATGAGGACTGAGCAAGCTGCTTCCAATTCTTCACACGACAAACATTGAGATCAGTGTAGTACTTTGCCACTTGAACTTTGGAGCGAATACTGATGAAGAAACTACCAACATAAACCCAGCAAGCCGATCTAACTGATAGTTTGGGACACATGGAAACGATCGGCAGTGCAATGCAACCGAATTTTGTACACATGGAAACGATCGCAGTGCAACAGAATTTGTGGCATTGCGGCCAGGGTAGTTCACTGTGTGGCATGCTTTTTAAACCTGCTCTTTACTGTCAATTAGGTGGGCCTCTTTGGAATCAGATTTCAACAGGAAACATTGTCATGGTAGACCAGTCTTTGCTCCTAAGACCTTCACATGAGGCAGACAGAGGACACTACAGCACAGTGTTCACCACAGTCCACACCCAACCAAGTCGCCAGACTGTAAGTCTGCAGTTGACTCACCCCGACCCGGGGCCCAGACCTTCACTTTAGTCAGGAAATGTATGAAGAAACAGGCAGAACATTCCCTGCCGGATCTTGATCACGCTACTCTCCCTCCCGAGTCCCGTTTTTTTCCCTCGAGGTCACCCGCTGGCTGACCTGCCACTGACTATCAGAGACGTGAGAGGCACCACCTCCCACACCTCGGGTCACTACAGGCCGCCCCCTGGCAGTGGCTGCTAACAAATAGTTTATAGACAGGCCCCAAGCAGGCGGGCGGGCAGGCAGGCAGCGGCGATAGTAGGCACTCCAATGACGGCAGGTGTAAATGTGTGAGTGCCCGTTGTGTGGTGTTCACGTGCTGGCCTTGTGCTGTACAGTGGGCCCCGCCACTCTTTATCAGTCCGCCTGTCTATCATCCAGTCCTGGCCCCGATATACACGATCAATCACCTCCCTGACCTTAGAGGGAGGGGAGGGGTGGGGGGGAGAGAAATGGGGAGGGGGTGGGGGGGAGAGAAATGGGCATGGGGGTGGGAGGGGGGGGGGGGGGGGGGGGCTGGCCACTCAGCGGCACCCTGCTGATTTCATTCAGGAGTTCAGCCAACACTGGCACGTGCTCCCCCCCTGCTGTGGGTAGCCTTGCCCCCTAGGTGTTCATCAGCTTACATCATTACACCTCTGACCTACACTCCCTCCTTCTCCCCCGCCCCCCTCCCCCTCTCTCCCAAGCCTGCCACTCTCTCGTCATGGAACCGGAAAACTACAAGACCTACAGATCAGCAAGGACGGTTTGCACAGAATCATATGGTAAATAACGTGTTCACCAAGATGTGTCTGTGACCTGCATGCTTTCTGTTACTGTAACCTGCTGGGTCTGGATTCCGAGATAGACTTCCACGTCCATATTCAACCCGATATGATTTCACACTGAGCTGTAAAACCCTTCTTTGAGTACAACTACTGGTACTACTAACTCACAATGATAACATTATAAATAATGATGATAATCATAACGATGATGACGATGATGATGATAATTCTCTTCCGGCAAAACATCATGCAGTCTCTCTGTGTGTGTGTGTGTGTGTGTGTGTGTGTGTGTGTGTGTGTGTGTGTGTGTGTGTGTGTGTGTGTAAGCGTGCGCGCATGTGTGCAATGGGAGGGACTTAAAGGTGGACTGGCAAGGGGTGGATAGGGATCCATAGAAAAAAGGTTTTCCTAGCGTTTTTCAGTGTTGTACACGCACACAAAACGTCTCAGCAGTATCACTACACAAAAAAAACCAGATCAGCAATATAAATAGATGCAAAACATATCAACATTGTGAATAGACGCAAAACATACAAAATGTACAACGTTCTCTAAGTACATGCAAAATGTATGGACAGTGAGAATACACACACAACAAGTGCATGCTGTACAAAACAAAACACATATTAACATTGCAAATCTACTCAGACACAGACAAAACATATCAACATTGTAAATACACTCAAAACATTTCAACGATGTAAATACTCACCAAAAAAAGTAATGCCAACACTAAAAAAAAGAAAGAAAAAAAGTTCTAGTTGCAAAGTGAGACGACTGCAGGCGGAAATCTAAACAAATCTTAACTAAATGTTAGCGAACCGCCCAGAGAACGTGGACAAACGAGTCACCAGACAAAACACAACGCGTTTCGACCGCTTAGGTCTTCCTCTGGTGAGACATAAACGAATAAAACAACGAAAGCGATCTGAAGCGATCAAAGCTAAGTGAATTTTCGTTGTTTTATTCGTATATGTCTCACCTGAGGAAGACCTAAAAGGTCGAAACGCGTTGTGTTTTGTCTTGTGACTCGTTTGTCCACGTTCTCTGGGCGGTTCGCTAACATTTTTTTTTTTTTAAAGTATAATGTAATTCAAATTCAAAAATAATATGGACTCAGAAAAGGAACTCTGAGAGTTAGGATAGGCTCTTTAGATTTACACATCACACACGTGACTGGCCTCTTCCGACAAGTCTTTCAAATACAACGAGACGAAAACGCGTTTGCTTAAATGACTAAGTAATGAGGTCGCTGCGTTAGGTATGGTTAGGCAAAAATGCCAACAACTATACACCTATAAAACGCGCGCACGCGCGCGCGCACACACACACACACACACCACACACACACACACACACACACACACACACACACACACACACACGCTCATAATCTACATATGTAGAGAGATAGAAAAATAGTGGACAGACAGACCGACCGACAAGGCGGTAATCAGATGGATATAAACAAACAGATGGACAGGCAGACGTAAAAAACAGAGAGAGAGAGAGAGAGAGAGAGAGAGAGAGAGAGAGAGAGAGAGAGAGAGAGAGAGATGAGAGAGAGAGAGAGAGATAGACAGACAGACAGACAGACAGACTGAGAGGGATTGATAGACAGACAGATAGATAGATAGGTAGGTAGACAGACAGATAGGTAGATAGATAGATAGATGGATGGATTGATGGCTAGTTAGCCAGCTAGACAGACAGATAGATAGGTAGACAGATAGAAAGATTGATAGATAGATGGATGGGCAAGTGGACAGACACATATGTAAATCAAAAGATCGATACATAGATTGGTGGATAAATAGACAGATAAATAGATAGACAGACAGATCAATGAATAGATATATTGATAGATATGAATAGAGTGACAGGGTGAGAGAGAGGCAGATACAAACATGCATACATACATAGAATTTTACACACACACACACAAACATACCTATGCATGCTGCTGGTTTTTCGGATGCAGTTAACTTCCTTTTGTCCAGATTAGGGACATGAACTCTCCTTTAGCTCGTGACCAAATGAAGTCCCTCTCACTCCCCCACTTACTCCTTCTCCTCCCCTCCCCTCACACACACACACACACACACACACACACACACACACACACACACACACACACACACACACACACATGGCCCTTTTGCCTCAACTTCCCTTCAACTTCCCCATTTCTTCTACTTCCTCCCCTCCACTTCTCTGCTTGAGCGGCAGTGACGTCATCATTCATCGCTGATGAAGTATAAGATACAGTGTGACGGAGTGAGGAAGGGGGACAACACTGTCCTGAGCGGCAGTGACGTCATCATTCATCGCTGATAAACTATAAAACTCCGGCAGGAGACCCTTTTTGGGAATCATGCCAGTCCCAAGCCCGGATAAAGGAGGAGGGTTGGACGTGGGGCCAGCTACCCCACCCCGTAAAACAAACCACAGCTACAAAAAACGCCAACCACAGATCAGTTTGACACCTCAGCCCTGGGAAGGGATGGGCCTTCGACAAGAAGATGTATGACGCCATGTGGTGAAAGCCTGAAATCTCGGGAAGCCACAAGGCCGACATGGAACCAGCTGGAGAAAAGAGCCCAGGACAGAGATGCCTGGAGGTGCTTGGTTGGCGGCCTGTACCGCAGGAGGGGTAATAGGCGATGATGATGATGATGATGATGATGAATGATGATGAAAACTATGAGATGCAGTGTGACGGAGTAAGGAAAGAGGGCTACACTGTCTTGAGCGCGCAGTGACGTCATCATTCATCGCTGATCAAGTATTTATAAGATACCGCGTGAGGAAGGGAGACTACTCTGTCGAGTTCAGTGAGGGGCACCAACAGAACAGAGGTGAGGGATACGGATGGAAGGGGTTGGGGAGGGGGGGGGGGGGGGACACATGCACAGGTTATCTGCTGCATTCGTGTGTTTTCCCTATCCATGATGACAGTGTTCACTGATAATGGCTGATGTCATCAACCTCATCATCGTCATCCATAAAACAACATACGCACATGATTGTGATGTGCTCGTTACTACTGCTACTTATTGTTATTTATAGATCATAATCATCATCGTCGTCGTCATTACTGTTATTAATATTGAAAACATCGTTTGCCTTTTCATTATTTTTATTGTTGTTGTCATCACCGTCAGTTACATAGATTAACACTTGGGCACACACACATACCTCTCTCTCTCTTCTCTCTCTCTCCTCTCTCTCTCTCCTCTCTCTCTCTCTCTCTCTCTCTCTCTTGCCTCAACTTCCCTTCAACTTCCCCATTTCTTCTACTTCCTCCCCTCCACTTCTCTGCTTGAGCGGCAGTGACGTCATCATTCATCGCTGATGAAGTATAAGATACAGTGTGACGGAGTGAGGAAGGGGACAACACTGTCTTGAGCGGCGGTGACGTCATCATTCATCGCTGATGAAGTATAAGATACAGTGTGACGGAGTGAGGAAGGGGGACAACACTGTCCTGAGCGGCAGTGACGTCATCATTCATCGCTGATGAAGTATAAGATACAGTGTGACGGAGTGAGGAAGGGGGACAACACTGTCCTGAGCGGCAGTGACGTCATCATTCATCGCTGATGAAGTATAAGATACAGTGGACGGAGTGAGGAAGGGGGACAACACTGTCCTGAGCGCAGACGTTAGTAGTTGCAGTGACTTACAGCGAAGTTTTTCAAAGTGTATGTATCAATGCAAGGTAAATAGACAGTATGTTTCATGTGTCACTTCACTCTA
>CM031617.1:220473-222973 GCA_018398815.1 Conus ventricosus
AAAATCTTCGGTTTATGCAGCCTTTCTATCTCGGGGAGAGGCTGTACGCCTTTTTACGGAGTTGGTAACCGTTGTGATCAGGGAGTATATATGTGTGACAGCCGTCATTATGGTTTCAGAGTGTGACGGAGTTGGTAACCGTTGTGATCAGGGAGATGTATATGTGTGACAGCCGTCATTATGGTTTCAGAGTGTGACGGAGTTGGTAACCGTTGTGATCAGGGAGGTATATATGTGTGACAGCCGTCATTATGGTTTCAGAGTGTGACGGAGTTGGTAACCGTTGTGATCAGGGAGGTATATATGTGTGACAGCCGTCATTATGGTTTCAGAGTGTGACGGAGTTGGTAACCGTTGTGATCAGGGAGGTATATATGTGTGACAGCCGTCATTATGGTTTCAGAGTGTGACGGAGTTGGTAACCGTTGTGATCAGGGGGAGGTATATATGTGTGACAGCCGTCATTATGGTTTCAGAGTGTGACGGAGTTGGTAACCGTTGTGATCAGGGGAGGTATATATGTGTGACAGCCGTCATTATGGTTTCAGAGTGGACGAGTTGGTAACCGTTGTGATCAGGGAGGTATATATATGTGTGACAGCCGTCATTATGGTTTCAGAGTGACGGAGTTGGTAACCGTTGTGATCAGGGGAGGTATATATGTGTGACAGCCGTCATTATGGTTTCAGAGTGTGACGGAGTTGGTAACCGTTGTGATCAGGGAGGTATATATGTGTGACAGCCGTCATTATGGTTTCAGAGTGTGACGGAGTTGGTAACCGTTGTGATCAGGGAGGTATATATATGTGTGACAGCCGTCATTATGGTTTCAGAGTGTGACGGAGTTGGTAACCGTTGTGATCAGGGGAGACATATATGTGTGACAGCCGTCATTATGGTTTCAGAGTGTGACGGAGTTGGTAACCGTTGTGATCAGGGGAGATATATATGTGTGACAGCCGTCATTATGGTTTCAGAGTGTGACGGAGTTGGTAACCGTTGTGATCAGGGGAGGTATATATGTGTGACAGCCGTCATTTATGGTTTCAGAGTGTGACGGAGTTGGTAACCGTTGTGATCAGGGGAGGTATATATGTGTGACAGCCGTCATTATGGTTTCAGAGTGTGACGGAGTTGGTAACCGTTGTGATCAGGGAGACATATATGTGTGACAGCCGTCATTATGGTTTCAGAGTGACGGAGTTGGTAACCGTTGTGATCAGGGAGGTATATATGTGTGACAGCCGTCATTATGGTTTCAGAGTGTGACGGAGTTGGTAACCGTTGTGATCAGGGAGGTATATATGTGTGACAGCCGTCTTATGGTTTCAGAGTGTGACGGAGTTGGTAACCGTTGTGATCAGAGGAGACATATATGTGTGACAGCCGTCATTATGGTTTCAGAGTGTGACGGAGTTGGTAACCGTTGTGATCAGGGAGATATGTATGTGTGACAGCCGTCATTATGGTTTCAGAGTGTGACGGAGTTGGTAACCGTTGTGATCAGGGGAGGTATATATGTGTGACAGCCGTCATTATGGTTTCAGAGTGTGACGGAGTTGGTAACCGTTGTGATCAGGAGAGGTATATATGTGTGACAGCCGTCATTCTGGTTTCAGAGTGTGACGGAGTTGGTAACCGTTGTGATCAGGGGAGACATATATGTGTGACAGCCATCATTATGGTTTCAGAGTGTGACGGAGTTGGTAACCGTTGTGATCAGGGGAGATATATATGTGTGACAGCCGTCATTATGGTTTCAGAGTGTGACGGAGTTGGTAACCGTTGTGATCAGGGAGAAATATATGTGTGACAGCCGTCATTATGGTTTCAGAGTGTGACGGAGTTGGTAACCGTTGTGATCAGGGGAGACATATATGTGTGACAGCCGTCATTATGGTTTCAGAGTGACGGAGTTGGTAACCGTTGTGATCAGGGGAGGTATATGTGTGACAGCCGTCATTATGGTTTCAGAGTGTGACGGAGTTGGTAACCGTTGTGATCAGGGGAGATATATATGTGTGACAGCCGTCATTATGGTTTCAGAGTGTGACGGAGTTGGTAACCGTTGTGATCAGGGGAGACATATATGTGTGACAGCCGTCATTATGGTTTCAGAGTGACGGAGTTGGTAACCGTTGTGATCAGGGGAGGTATATATGTGTGACAGCCGTCATTATGGTTTCAGAGTGTGACGGAGTTGGTAACCGTTGTCATCAGGGGAGGTATATATGTGTGACAGCCGTCATTATGGTTTCAGAGTGTGACGGAGTTGGTAACCGTTGTGATCAGGGGAGGTATATATGTGTGGCAGCCGTCATTATGGTTTCAGAGTGTGACGGAGTTGGTAACCGTTGTCATCAGGGGGAGGTATATATGTGTGACAGCGGTCATTATGGTTTCAGAGTGTGACGGAGTTGGTAACCGTTGTCATCAGGGGGAGGTATATATGTGTGACAGCCGTCATTATGGTTTCAGAGTGTGACGGAGTTGGTAACCG
>CM031617.1:227973-234907 GCA_018398815.1 Conus ventricosus
CTTGGGATGTAAAACAGTACAACTGACCACTCTTGATTGTGGACACCTTTTGACCTGCTTGGGATGTAAAACAGTACAACTGACCACTCTTGATTGTGGACACCTTTTGACCTGCTTGGGATGTAAAACAGTACAACTGACCACTCTTGATTGTGGACACCTTTTGACCTGAATGGATCCTCAAGCATAGGCTCAAAGATTATCCCCTACATTTATACTGCTTACACAGCGACTTTACTTTTTCAGCAATAATTTCCTTACCCTTTTGTTATCTCCCCTTCTCTGGGTGCTTTGGGGAGCTGTTGGATTCCGTGTTTGAACCCTTGGTGGTGAGAATACTCTAGAATTGTAGACTGTGGTAGATCTCCATTTGATGCCAAGGGAGCACAGACACAATCAGCCGTGCCTTCCTAACGAGTCCGATCCAGCGGACGGAGGGCCTCGGAGCAGGCCGTGTGAACGGCTCTGTCTTCAAGATGGCTTACGATGGTCCATATATGCTGCTAGAGAAGGATCTTATATCTACAACATATTTCCCTGATTTTTATGGTCCCTATATGCTGCTAGAGAAGGATCTTATATCTACAACATATTTCCTGATTTTATGGTCCCTATATGCTGCTAGAGAAGGATCTTATATCTACAACATATTTCCCTGATTTTTATGGTCCCTATATGCTGCTAGAGAAGGATCTTATATCTACAACATATTTCCCTGATTTTTATGGTCCCTATATGCTGCTAGAGAAGGATCTTATATCTACAACATATTTCCCTGATTTTTATGGTCCCTATATGCTGCTAGAGAAGGATCTTATATCTACAACATATTTCCCTGATTTTTATGGTCCCTATATGCTGCTAGAGAAGGATCTTATATCTACAACATATTTCCCTGATTTTTATGGTCCCTATATGCTGCTAGAGAAGGATCTTATATCTACAACATATTTCCCTGATTTTTATGGTCCCTATATGCTGCTAGAGAAGGATCTTATATCTACAACATATTTCCCTGATTTTTATGGTCCCTATATGCTGCTAAGAGAAGGATCTTATATCTACAACATATTTCCCTGATTTTTATGGTCCCTATATGCTGCTAGAGAAGGATCTTATATCTACAACATATTTCCCTGATTTTTATGGTCCCTATATGCTGCTAGAGAAGGATCTTATATCTACAACATATTTCCCTGATTTTTATGGTCCCTATATGCTGCTAGAGAAGGATCTTATATCTACAACATATTTCCCTGATTTTTATGGTCCCTATATGCTGCTAGAGAAGGATCTTATATCTACAACATATTTCCCTGATTTTTATGGTCCCTATATGCTGCTAGAGAAGGATCTTATATCTACAACATATTTCCCTGATTTTTATGGTCCCTATATGCTGCTAGAGAAGGATCTTATATCTACAACATATTTCCCTGATTTTTATGGTCCCTATATGCTGCTAGAGAAGGATCTTATATCTACAACATATTTCCCTGATTTTTTATGGTCCCTATATGCTGCTAGAGAAGGATCTTATATCTACAACATATTTCCCTGATTTTTATGGTCCCTATATGCTGCTAGAGAAGGATCTTATATCTACAACATATTTCCCTGATTTTTATGGTCCCTATATGCTGCTAGAGAAGGATCTTATATCTACAACATATTTCCCTGATTTTTATGGTCCCTATATGCTGCTAGAGAAGGATCTTATATCTACAACATATTCCCTGATTTTTATGGTCCCTATATGCTGCTAGAGAAGGATCTTATATCTACAACATATTTCCCTGATTTTTATGGTCCCTATATGCTGCTAGAGAAGGATCTTATATCTACAACATATTTCCCTGATTTTTATGGTCCCTATATGCTGCTAGAGAAGGATCTTATATCTACAACATATTTCCCTGATTTTTCATGCTCATTTTCTTTGCTTTCCCCTCCATCCACTTTTTTTCCTTTTTTTTTTCTTGGTTGTCAAGTTAGTACTGTAATGACGGAGTTGTTTGTTAGCCAGCACTTGTTTTCCCCCACTGCTAAATTGTTCAATATATATATATATATATATATTTTTTTTTTTTTTTTTTTTTTTTTTTCACAGGTAAAATTCTCACTAAAACTCACACCGTGCCTCAACAAAACGACGTCAACAGGTAGATTTGAATAAAATGAATACTAAAACAAGTTGAACGTCTTTTCCCACAGGGACAACTTTAATTTTCTAGCTTTCGCCACGAAGGCTTTTTCTGTCATTAACCCACTTGAAGGTAGCGTTCCACGTATGGCGCAAACATGCCCTTATATATATATATTTCCTGAAGAAGCCTTCGTGGCGAAAGCTAGAAAATTAAAGTTGTCCCTGTGGGAAAAGACGTTCAACTTGTTTTAGTATTCATTTTATATATATATATATATATATATATATATATATATATATATATATATATATATATATATATATATATATTATATATATATATATAAAACAGACAGTTTAAAAACCACAACAGACAAGATAAAAAGATTTCCAAAATTTTCGGCTTTAATGCCTTCCTATATATATATATAGATCAGTATATTTAAAGTGCCTAAAACAATTTTTTAAGTGCTCAACCCCTTGGGGAGCAACATTAGTTAAAACAAGTAAAAAGAGGAATCTTAAAACTATCTACAAATTTGTTTCGAGCGCGTTGCGCTGTCATCAGGATGGCATCCTGATGACAGCACAAAGCGCTCGAAACAAATTTGTAGATAGTTTTAAGATTCCTCTTTTTACTTGTTTTAACTATATATATATATATATATATATATATATATATATATATATATATATATATATATATATATATATATATATATATATAAAATGAATACTAAAACAAGTTGAACGTCTTTTCCCACAGGGAACTTTAATTTTCTAGCTTTCGCTAGGTGGCGAAAGCTAGAAAATTAAAGTTCCCTGTGGGAAAAGACGTTCAACTTGTTTTAGTATTCATTTTATTCAAATCTACCTGTTGACGTCGTTTTGTTGAGGCGCGGTGTGAGTTTTAGTGAGAATTTTACGTGTGAAAATATATATATATAAAATATATATATATATTATATATATATATATATATATATATATATATATATATATATATATACAACAAACTAATAAATTCCAAGGATAAGTACCGAGCACCGTTCCAATTCAATATATATATATATATGTTTATGTATATGTATATGTATATATATACTGACTTCCATAAAAAACGCGAAAATTTGAAAGGCTATTTTTCGGGTGAAAAGGGGTGAATATACAATATTGAACCATTGTGGCAAGTTGTTTGGATCCAAGACTCACGTGCAGTGAAAAAATTGTGTGAGCAACACATCATTCCCGGCATTGGAGGTTCAATAAAAATGGCAAACTGGTTGCTGCATGTGAGGCACGTGCACACCATGCAGAGCAAAGTTAACCAGCGACAAGTACGCAGGCATGCAGCCTTTATAAAGCCGCGCTACAAGGTTCAGGTAACGACTTGCCGTCTGAGCGCTACAGAGATGCCAAGACTACGAGCAGAGGAACGCAATCGTGCCCTAGGCCATCTGGAGGCTGGTGTGGATGCCAGGCAGGTCGCCAACATCTTTAACGTCCACATCTCAACCATCTATCGTCTGCAGCACCGCATGCGAGTCACTGGTACCACTGAAGATCGTCCCCGGCCAGGCCGTCCTTGGGTCACCACACAAAGAGAGGATCGCCATCTTGTTCGAACCCATCTGCGGGACAGGCGGCAAACAGCCGCTAACACTGCTCGACAGGTGCCTGGGAATCTCCAGCAACGAATCAGCCTCAACACTATGCGGCGGCATCTTCAGGAGAACGGGCTGGCATGTAGGCGTCCTCACAGAGGTCCGGTACTGACACCAAGACACCGGCAGGACAGGCTGCAGTGGGCACAAGCCCGAATCAACTGGCGCAGGCAGCAGTGGGGACGCATACTGTTCTCAGATGAGAGCCGTTTTTGTATTGACATGGCTGACGGTCGTTTCAGAATATGGCGTCGACCTGGTGAACGCTATGCTGACTCCTGTGTGGTAGAGCGGAACCCCTGGGGAGGCCCGAACGTTATGATATGGGGTGCAATTGGCATTAACCACGCCATAGGACCAGTCATCTTTCAGAACATTGGTCCTGGTCGTGGACAGGGTGTCAATGCACAGCGCTACATCAACCAGGTGCTCAGACCCCATGTCGATCCTTTTTTTGCGCAACACCCAAACTGGACATTCCAACAGGACAATGCAAGACCACACACCACCAGGGCCACCCAGCCATTTCTTCAGCATAACAACGTCAATGTGCTGCCCTGGCCAGCCCTCAGTCCCGATTTAAACCCAATAGAACATTTTTGGGATGAACTTGGCAGACGGTTGGACCTCCTGCGTCCACGACCAGCAACAGCGGCTCAACTTCACCAGGCCATCGTCCATGTGTGGGCTGGTGTGCCAAGGGGACGCATCAACCACCTGGTCCACTCAATGAGCCGCAGGTGTCAAGCAGTTGTCCATGCAAATGGTGGCCACACACGGTATTAGGACTTCAAGCTGGTTTGTCACGTGACCTTGGATTTTCCACACAAAGACATATTGCTGATGACATTTTCACACATTACCGGTGTAATGAATCAAATCACGTTGAATTCTCGCTTCCACTCTGTACAATTGTGACCAATAAAATTCACCCCCAACCTTCAGCTTGTTTTGTTTTCGCGTTTTTTATGGAAGTCAGTATATATATTTGTTGTATTAAAAACAAGTTAAAACCAAGCTTAAAACACCTACAAGCCTGTTTCAGCCTGTTACAACAAATGTGGCTCCCACTGTGGTTGAGCACTATTTTTAAAACAACGCTGATCCTCAGTACTATTCTCTCTCTCTCTTCTCTCTCTCTCTCTCTCTCTCTCTATCTATATATATATATATATATATATATATATATATATATATATATATATATATATATATATATATATATATATATATATATAAGGGCATGTTTGCGCCATACGTGGAACGCTACCTTCAAGTGGGTTAATGACAGAAAATTCATGGATATCACTATTCG
Source organism: Conus ventricosus (assembly GCA_018398815.1). Lineage (NCBI taxonomy): Eukaryota > Metazoa > Mollusca > Gastropoda > Neogastropoda > Conidae > Conus > Conus ventricosus. The sequence continues at coordinate 233,099 of CM031617.1, forward strand.
TGCCTTTTGGCTAAAATGTGCACCCATTATGTCGTTCTTCATTTGATGAGCCATGGGTCGGTGAATCTTAGTTCCTCTCTTCACTGAAGCCCACGATGCACGATCTGCGTCACAGAGTGAGGAACGAAGTGAGAACTAACTCTTTGTTGACGTTTGAAACGATCTGTGATCAAGGGAGGGAACACCATCTGCTGGGCGGTGCTCCACTGTGATACAGTAATACGCTTACTGAACTAGGAACCTTCCAATTGGCTGTGAAGGCGATTCAGACACGCTCTTTGTCCGACAATTTAGCTTGTTTCGTTCCACAGCATTGTCTAAATGGACTATTTCGGTCGTACCAAATGAAAAGGCTCAATCACGAATCGAGGATAGAAATTTAGACTCAACCAACCACAAACTGATTGCAGACGCTGAAGATGTGATACTTTGATTTCCGTTACAGGAGAGCTGTCATACTGTTGCTTCCCTTTGTACCAACCCAGACAGCTCGAATAACATTTTGAGCTGAGACTCTCTCTCTCTCTCTCTCTCTCTCTCTCTCTCTCACTCAAATGTTTTTTTTTCTACCGCGAATCTAGCATTCGTGAGGTTGTGAACCTCACCGCTTTTGGATCGAGAACCGAAAAGATCTGGCAACGAAGTACAAAAGACAAGATCCTCCGCCTACATGGAATTTGCATGTCACGCGAAAAGCCCACGTTTTCTGAACGGGGAAAGGGCGCCCATCACCACCGCCACCAGGATGAGCCACATCCGTCAGGCAGGGGTCACGGGTACGTGATGACGGGCCGTCGATCATCCCACGTCCACGGCACAGAGCATGTCAGAGGCGAGCTGGTAGGAGGACAGCGACACCTGGTGTCACGGGCCTGATATATGATCCCGGAGAGTGATGCAAATCACCGCGGGGCCTCCTGTGTGTCCTTTGAAGGAGGAAGGATTCTGAGGACCTGTAGAATCACCTCGGGCAATTAGTGTCAGTGACGTGGTGTATGATCTGGAGGGGCATCACTATGTGACGTCCTGTGTCTTTGAAGAGAGACATAACAATCCTGAAGAGCTACAGAATCGCCATGGGAGATACCGTATCACTGAAATGATATATAATCCTGAAGAGCTGCAGAATTGACATGGGAGATACCGTATCATTGAAATGATATATAATCCTGAAGAGCTGCAGAATTGACATGGGAGATACCGTATCATTGAAATGATATATAATCCTGAAGAGCTGCAGAATTGACATGGGAGATACCGTGTCATTGAAATGATATATAATCCTGAAGAGCTGCAGAATTGACATGGGAGATACTGTATCATTGAAATGAAATATAAGCCTGAAGAGCTAAGAATTGACATGGGAGATACTGTATCATTGAAATGAAATATAAGCCTGAAGAGCTACAGAATTGACATGGGAGATACCGTATCATTGAAATGAAATATAAACCTGAAGAGCTACAGAATTGACATGGGAGATACCGTATCATTGAAATGATATATAATCCTGAAGAGCTACAGAATTGACATGGGAGATACCGTATCATTGAAATGATATATAATCCTGAAGAACTACAGAATTGACATGGGAGATACCGTATCATTGAAATGATATATAATCCTGAAGAGCTACAGAATTGACATGGGAGATACTGTATCATTGAAATAAAATATAAACCTGAAGAGCTACAGAATTGACATGGGAGATACCATATCATTGAAATGAAATATAAACCTGAAGAGCTACAGAATTGACATGGAAGATACCGTATCATTGAAATGATACATAATCCTGAAGAGCTACGG
>CM031617.1:235007-240007 GCA_018398815.1 Conus ventricosus
GATCAGAATGAGAGATTCCGTGTCACTGAAATGATGTATCATCCTGAAGTGCTACAGATCGCCGTGGGATATCCCGTATCGATGAAATGATCTGTATAATCTGAAGAGCTACAGAATCGTCATGGGAAATCCCGTACCATTGAAATGATCTATATAATCTGAAGAGCTACAGGATTTGACATGGAAGATCCCGTGTCACAGACGCGATACAGAATCCGGAAGAGCTACGGACGCGTCCTGATCATGGTGTGTTTGTCCGTCACTAGGAAACGTCCTGATCATGGTGTGTTTGTCCGTCACTAGGAAACGTCCTGATCATGGTGTTTTGTCCGTCACTAGGAAACGTCCTGATCATGGTGTGTTTGTCCGTCACTAGGAAACGAAGCAGGACGGACACCATTTTGTTGGACGCCACATGAGCAGTTGATGCAGTGTATCCAAGGAGGGAAGAGAGAGGCGCCCCACCCCCACCCCCCACCCCCCACCCCATGCCACCATGTCATACAGATTCGGGTGGACACCATACACAACCCAGCAAAGAGGGTGGGGCCGTCATCAATGCGCTAGTTCATGCCCACCAGGTCAAAGAAGGCTCTTTTTCTTTTTCACTTTCTGGTTCAATCTACGTTTACCGGAACGGCTGAATTCCATTTTGCGTACCTTTTTAGGAGAGGTTCGTTCTTCGTGTTCATTGGATTAAATGCAGTTTGTCTTGCCTGAAGAAGACCATAGAGGTCGAAACGCGTCGTGTTTTGCCTTATAATTTGCTTGTCTCTTTCGCTGTTTGTCGTGCCTGAAGAAGACCATAGAGGTCGAAACGCGTCGTGTTTTGCCTTATAATTTGCTTGTCTCTTTCGCTGTTTGTCGTGCCTGAAGAAGACCAAAGAGGTCGAAACGCGTCGTGTTTTGCCTTATAATTTCCTTGTCTCTTTCGCTGTTTGTCGTGCCTGAAGAAGACCAAAGAGGTCGAAACGCGTCGTGTTTTGTCTTATATTTTGCTTTGTCTCTTTCGATCGGCGGAACAGTAAATGTTCTTTGAAGTGTGGCTGAAGACTGGTTTATTAGCGTTGGATTAGTTTGCCATAGTGCTGCTGTGTGTTGTTCACAGAGCCAGTCTGTATGGGAGGATTCTGGCCCACAGAGACGGGGGCCTCATCAGTGGAACTGGGAAAAGAGAGATTAAAGACAACGCATCTGTGCATGTGTGCACACACACACACGCACGCACGCACGCACGTGCGCACGCACGCACTCACGCACACGCACGCACGCACGCACGTACGCACGCCCCCCCCCCCCCCCCCCCCCCACACACACACATTTGGGAACACACACACACACACACACACACACACACACACACACACACACACACACACACACACACATATTCGGGAACACACACACACACACACACACACACACACACACACACACACACACACACACACACACACGGACTATGAATCACTATAGCCTAACATCAACCATTCTGTACTGAGAGATAAAAGAAGATTCGGGGAAGTCAGCGACTTCCTGTCTAGGATTACTATTCTTTCTTTCTTTCTGTTTTTTGCTGACGGGGTCGGACAGTGACAGGTACGGATTTAGAGATGAGGGCTCGGGGGGACAATAGTGGAAAGGGGATGGGGGAGTGGGAGTGGGGGTGGGGGAGGGAGGGCAAGGGTGCTGGGGCAGGGGCAACAATCCGGAAAAGAGGCTTGATGTGGGTCTTCTTCACGGATGGCCTTGATACGTCACTACCACCAGCCACCAGCCAGCCAGCCAGCCTCCAACCAACCAGCCACAGGAGACAGTTGAGGAGTGAGCCGCTCTCAGTCAGTATAGAGTAGGCCTAGCACTTTGCCTAGCATTTCTTGTGTGTGTGTGCGCGCGCGTGTGTGTGTGTGTGTGTGTGTGTGTGTGTGTGTGTGTGTGTGTGTGTCCGTCTGTTTGTCTGTCTGTCTCTCTCTCTCTGTTTGTCTGTCTGCCTCTCTCTCTGTCTGTCTGTCTGTCTGTCTCTCTCTCTCTCTCTCTTCTCTCTCTCTCTCTTCTCTCTCTCTCTCTCTCTTTTAACCTTTCAAACTTTTCCCCAACAATTTCCTCGCTCTCCACCCTCTTCCATTTCCAACCTTTCCCACGTCTTTTTTTTTTCTTCTTATTTTTTACCATTTCCTACTTTTTTTTTCTTTTTTTTTTTTTTTTTTTAACCGCAATTTTCCTACTTGTTATGCCATTGACTTTCCCTCCGTACTTCACTTCTTTTTCTTTTCTTTTTTTTTTTTTTTGTTTGTTTGCGCATATTCCCAGTGTCTCCTACCGATTATATTTTTTTCATTTCTATGTCCTAACTTTCGGTACTCTTTCTTAATTCTTGACTGTCGTTTCCAAATCTGAGATAAATGTTAGCGAACCGCCTTCCTTGCGCTGAACTCTGAAGCGATCAAAGCACAGTGAATTTCGTTGTCCTATTTGTTTGTAGCTTGCCTGAAGAAGACCTGAGAGGTCGAAACGCGTCGTGTTTTTGTCTTGTGACTCGTTTGTCCACGTTTCTCTGGGCGGTTCGCTAACATTTATTCAAGATTAGTTTAGATTTCCGCTAGCAGTCGCCTCACTTTGCAACTAGATGCATGTCGTTTCCAAACTTTTATTTCTGCTTTCAGCCACTGCCTGACATTACCTAGAACTGGGGGTGCAGTGAGTAAGCTGCAGATCATTCAGAGAACAGATCAACAAGCAGTGACCTACGTGTTATTTATTTTTTTTTTTTCTAAGGTCGCGTCAAGTGACTGACACAAATGGCCGCGGAGATAGGCGGAATGAACAAACGTTCGTCAACAGCATCAGGCTCACAAGACTGGATCGGGAGTATGTGTGATGTACAACGCGTTGTCTGAGGTAGGCTGTGGTGCCAACGGGCCGCGAACTGTTTTGTCATTATGGCCCAGTCCACGACTTGGGGGGTCCTTTCCGGAATTGACCACTCAAAGCCACATTAGCGTTTAGACACTGCAGATAGTGATAGAGATGACTGTGTCACTGAAAGCCACATTGGCGTTTAGACACTGCCGATAGTGATAGAGATAACTGTGTCACTGAAAGCCACATTGGCGTTTAGACACTGCAGATAGTAATAGAGATAACTGTGTCACTCAAAGCCACATTGGCGTTTAGACACTGCAGATAGTGATAGAGATTACTGTGTCACTCAAAGCCACATTGGCGTTTAGACACTGCAGATAGTGACAGAGATTACTGTGTCACTCAAAGCCACATTGGCGTTTAGACATTGCAGATAGTGATAGAGATAACTGTGTCACTCAAAGCCACATTGGCGTTTAGACACTGCAGATAGTGACAGAGATAACTGTACCACTCAAAGCCACATTGGCGTTTAGACACTGCAGATAGTGATAGAGATAACTGTGTCACTCAAAGCCACATTGGCGTTTAGACACTGCAGATAGTGACAGAGATAACTGTACCACTCAAAGCCACATTGGCGTTTAGACACTGCAGATAGTGATAGAGATAACTGTGTCACTCAAAGCCACATTGGCGTTTAGACACTGCAGATAGTGATAGAGATTACTGTGTCACTCAAAGCCACATTGGCGTTTAGACACTGCAGATAGTGACAGAGATTACTGTGTCACTCAAAGCCACATTGGCGTTTAGACATTGCAGATAGTGATAGAGATAACTGTGTCACTCAAAGCCACATTGGCGTTTAGACACTGCAGATAGTGACAGAGATAACTGTACCACTCAAAGCCACATTGGCGTTTAGACACTGCAGATAGTGACAGATATGACTGTGTCACTGAAAGCCACATTGGCGTTTAGACACTGCAGATAGTGACAGAGATAACTGTACCACTCAAAGCCACATTGGCGTTTAGACACTGCAGATAGTGACAGATATGACTGTGTCACTGAAAGCCATATTGGCGTTTAGACACTGCAGATAGTGATAGATATGATTGTGTCACTGAAAGCCACATTGGCGTTTAGACACTGCAGATAGTGATAGAGATTACTGTGTCACTGAAAGCTGCATTGGCGTTTAGACACTGCAGATAGTGATAGATATGACTGTGTCACTGAAAACCGCATTGGCGTTTAGACACTGCAGAATGGATGTGGTTAAAATTAGCGGGTAGTTGACTTCGATAAACGACAAATGTAGTAAAACGTAGGAGAAAGAATCGCTGGCTCAACGAGACATTTGTAAAATGAAGGGGAAAGTATCGCTGGCTCAACGAGACATTTGTAAAATGAAGGGGAAAGTATCGCTGGTTGAACGACACGTATAGTAAAATGTAGGGGAAAGAAATATATGTTGAACGACACGCATAGTAAAATGCAGGGGAAAGAAATATATGTTGAACGACACGTATAGTAAAATGTAGGGGAAAGAAATATATGTTGAACGACACGTGTAGTAAAATGATGGGGAAAGAAATATATGTTGAACGACACATGTAGTAAAATGTAGAGGAAAGAAATATGTGTTGAACGTCACATGTAGTAAATGTATGAGAAAGAAATATATGTTGAACGACACGTGTAGTAAAATGTAGAGGAAAGAAATATATGTTGAACGACACATGTAGTAAAATGTAGGGGAAAGAAATAGGGGAAAGAAATATATGTTGAACGACACGTATAGTAAAATGTAGAGGATAGAAATATATGTTGATCGACACATGTAGTAAATGTAGGACAAAGTAACGCTGACTGAACGAATTCTGTGGTTAAAAGATAGGACAAAGTAGCACAAGCTGAACGTGGTTCCGTTTTTCTGTGGCTCATAACGCTCTGACACCGGGTCATGTTATTCAACAGCGGTGGAAGTTTCCATGATTGGCAAAGAGTTTTCCAGATCCGTCTGAAGTCTCGGGATGAAGGAAATAGAGGATGATGCGGCAAGGCTGTGTGTGGGTATTTTGGGAAGCAAGACTGGGGGGGATGGGCGGATGGGAGTGTGTGTGGTGTAG
>CM031617.1:250007-264160 GCA_018398815.1 Conus ventricosus
CCCATCATTGTCGTCTCGGATGCATGTTGGGTTGGAAAAATAGGCACACGGAGCTTGGGGGGGACGCCCCTTTTTTAGACAGTTATTCCTTTTTCCCCCCACTACCCCTTTGATAACGGGAAAACGTGGACAAAAGCGACGACGGCGACGATGCAGAAAAAGACGATGAACACGCACGGGTTTTAAAAGGGAAAAAAAAAAAAAAAATATAAGCGGTCAAAGGGTTTTTATGCTGAAAAAAAAACCCGCGACCCACAGCCCAAGAACCGACGCCAAACGCCGGGAATCAGCTCCCCAAAGATGTGGTGTACGGCGGATGAGACTCCCAACCACCACCACCCATGGGCCCCGTGCGCTTCCAGCCGCCCCAACTGGGGAAGGGCCCTGCAAGGCCTGGGTCGGCTCCCGGGGGTGGGCCCTGGGTCAGCCCCGACTGGGTTGGCCTGGGTCAGCTCCCCTGGGTCAGCCGGGGTTTGCTCCGCCTGGGTCACCCTTTGGGTCAGCTCCCCCTGGGTGGGGCCTCGGGGCCGTCCCCTCACCCCAAGACGTTGGTCAACACCGGCGCTGCCTTCCCCAGGGAAAAGGGGGTGGTACTAGGGGAAAACGAACACCTGCATGCCCCCAAAAACCCAGTGGCGGATTCACACACATTTGGGGCTTTCCCTCCCCGTCATTTGTAAAAAGGTCACATTAAACCAGAACACACGTAATCCAGTGCACCCCTCCCCGGAAAATTTAAATAACCCCCAAAAGGACAACCTCGACAAAACCGTAGGGTTATTTAAATTCTTTGGGACGGCTGTTAAATTATTCCCCACCCCATAATGTAAATAAACCCAAAAGGGCCCAAACCCCCATTCAGAGCACAAACACAAAAGGCACCCAAAAATTTGGCAACCAAAACCCGGGTTCTAGTCCCTCCACAGTCCCCAAAAGGGAAACCCCTCAACTTTTCCCGTGCAAACACGGGTGTAAGCAAACAGAAGTCTCAAGCACCATCACAGCAAACGTATCAACACCACTATAAGATTTAGCCACCAGTCTAAAATAAAAAGCAATGAAACAACTGACCCCCGTCTTTTTTGCTTTATGCCAGTTAAAAGGCGGGGGTTATAACACTAGCCAGCAGCAGCAGGGTGCCCCAAATTATTTTAAACAACACCCAATGAATCGGGTAACGCCAACGGCACCCAAACAACAAAAAGCGACTCCCCCAAAAGGGCCCCAATGCAACCCCAACCCAAAAACCAAAAGTAAAAACGTATCAGAATCTCAGATCCCAACCTGACGCAGGAGTCACACTTTGTTTGGTCCCACTTTAATAAAAAAAAAAAAAAACTAGAAACACCCCGGGTTTGCTGTTAAATTTTAAAACCCAAACGGGGCAATAAGGGGGAAAAACAATATTGCCCCCCTGCCCAACTCCTTTCTTCATTTACTAGAATCCATCAATAATATTATTATTATTGTTATTAACGTTGCTTAAAAATCCACCCCGATACACAGAGCCGTTAAGACTACCCACTTTTTTAAACAAATCAAAATCTTCATCGAACGTACGTGCTTAACGGGCCCCGAAGACGGGCCCCCGCCTACCGGAAAAAAAAATGGGCGGGCCGGGAAAAGAGTCAGGTAATGATTTGAAGCTGAAATTTTTTTAAAAATTAGTTGGCGCCCGGCTTTCCCCAATCTTTTCCCAAAAAAAACCATGGCCCGTAACCTTACCCCGTCTTACAAAACCGTGCCCAGTACCAGCGCTACCGCCAGCCCGCCACGCCTTGGTTGGGAAAAACCATCCCCTTTCCCAAAACTTATAAAACGTCATCACCCCCCCCCCCTTCTTCTACTATCACTTCCCCCCTGCCTTCCCCCATAATATACCAAAAAACGCGCCCAAAAAATTTTAACCCCCCGGGACAAATTCTACTTTCCCCCAAAATAAACAAGTAATTTTAATTTTCTCTATAGCAAAGCACCAAAAATCTGAAAACCCCCCCCCCCCCCTCCGGGCTAGGACAGTTTTCCAAAAAATAAAGGAAGATGGAGTTGACTACAACTGGGTATAGATGGGGGAGGCCTACCCACTCCCTAATGGACTACACCTCCCAAACTTCTATTTCTTGTTCCCCAATAACTCCCCAGAAATAAACAACTAACCCTTTAGGGCCCAAGCCCCTATTTAAAAAAAGTCTACAACTTAGCTAAATTGTTTCGATACTTCAATTAAAAAACCCGAAAAAACCTTGTTTAAAAATTTCCCGAAAAACCCTTGGACAAAACCAATCTTAGGGAGGGCCACACACTGACTAACCCTCCACTTAAAATCGTGGAGTCCCCGGGGAATCGCCCCTTTGATTTAAATTTGTGCCCCACTTTAACATAGAACAAAGTTTTATTGGTGTGCAGGAACAGCCCCCCAAAAGCCCCCCCTTTCGGGGCCAAAAACCCCCCATGCCAAGAGCCCCTGTTTGGACCCCCCACCCGAGACAAAAACTGAACTTAAAGCCCCGCGTTTTCCTGCGGGGTAGAATGCGGCACTCACTCAACAGGAACTCAGTGCAAAAAGACAAAACACATCCCCGGGGGACAAAAAAAGACGAAACAGGTTCGGGGTTTTAAACTCGTAACCCTGGGGGTTTAAACCCGCAGGGAAATTCTCCCTTAGAACCCAAAACCGGGGTCGTGAAACGCAAAAACAAATTAAACTATAAAAGTTTCCCCGGGTGGGGTAAACGCTTCCCCCCTTCCACCGCCTCCTTCTCTATCTTTGATCCCCTGACCCCCAAAAACCCAAGCTCTGGGTCATGAAAAACCCCCCCCCCTTTAAAGCCCAACCCCCTTTGGTTTTAAAGGGATAAAAGACATGACACAGAGCGACCCCGCCGAAAGCATCAAAAAAAAGTAGGGCCCATTTTTAAAAAGGGGCCCATTTACCCTCACCCCCTTGGGAAAAAAACCCAAATGCGGGAAAAAACCCCTCCACCCGAATCCAGCAGGAAAACCCGCCCCCCCCCTGGAAAAAACCTCCTCTTAACCCTCCCGAGAAAAAAGCCGCTTTTTTTGTCCCTCCCGGGGGATTGCCTCCCGAAACTAAAACCGGCTGGGCTGGAGCGCCCCTTTGCACCCCCCCAAATGGTTGATTTAAACCCCGGGTTTTGGGTTTACTGCAGGGGAAAGGAGTGATCAGTTTGGCGGTGAATGCTTGCCATACAAATAGGGGGCCCAAAATTTTCTGAATTCCCCACAAAAGTCCCAAAACTTTCCCTTTTTAATAAATGGGGTAGTTTTTTAATTTTCCGAATCCCCCCAACTTTTGTGGCGCACCCCAGGGCCACAATCCCCCATCAGGGTTTTTGGGGAACAACCAAAACCCTCCAGCCCGCCCCGAGCTTTCCTTTCTGGGAAAAAAATGGCCCCCCAAAGCAGGGGGCCCCCTGCCCCTGGTGGGGTGGAAAAACTGCCCTTAAACCTTTCTAAAGGCCCTTGCAAAATTCTTGGGGCCTTTCGGCCTTTTCTAGGCTGGGGCCCCCTTTTGTCAGGTCTGTCAAAGGAAAGGGCAATGTCCGAAAAACCCGGGGAGGGAAACCGCCGGAAAAAAACCCCAAATCAACCCCAAAAACCCTTTTTCCCTGCTTTTTTGGGTTTCTGGGGTCTTGGGCGCCCGGGATTGAAAGTCTTGTCCCCCAAGGCCAAAATTTTTTCCCCTTCCCCAAAATCCGTGGCCAGATGGGCCAACCCTCCCCGCCCCCCCAATCACACTTAGTTGGTCGTGTGACAACGGGGCATTCTCTCAGCCCTGAAATAGACACCGGATTTTAGGTTTTCGCCCCTTTGTCTCTGTGAAAACCAAATACGTCGTAAATAAAGTTTCGACGTCCCCCTCCGGCAACGGCAAAAAGCAATTCCTCAGATCCCGTAAAAACCCGCCCCCGCAGTGCACAGCCCAAAAAGAGGACCTTCATGGAATTGCCCCAGAGGAGTAACAAATGCAGTTTTGGGGCGGTTTTTCCTTGCAAAAGGGATCTCCCTTTTTCCCCTTGGCCGGGTAAATTTTGGGCAAAAACCCCCGCTTTGTCCCAACTTTGAAAAAACGGGAAATTCAATGTGGGGCCCTGGGTCCAAAATCGAACACCAAAACCCTTTTCAGCGAGGGTTTTAAATCCACGCAGAAAAAATTTTTTCCCATCCTTTTCCTCACCAAGACCACTGGAGATGGGGAAAGGTGAACGGAGGGCTCAATAACGTTGTTTCTGATGCCCCCACCCCCCCCGGATCTTTTCCCCTGGGCGAAGGGGGACTTGAAAACGGCTTGGACCAAAACTGGTCTTTGGCGCAATCTCACATGCATTTTTCCCCAAGGTTTTCCGCTGGCAAGTCTGAAAGGGAACTTTGGGCCAAAACTCCGGTGAGCCCCTTTGGCATCCGCAGGAACTTTCGGACCCTTTCTCCCCAAAATGACGACATCCGCAGGTCCTCAGTGGCTGTTAGGGGAAAATTCAAGGGAATGTCCCCCCCTATGGGAGCGGGTCGGTGTTTCCTCATCTTTTTCCCTCCCCCACTACGCTTTTTCTTAAAGGGGGGGTTGTAATTGAGGCCGCCCCACAAACTTTTTTAGCAAAATTGGATGGAAACAACTGCTCTTTGGCCCCTTTCTGGTTTGTATCCACCTCGCCAACTCTCCCCGTACTTTGGTTTTGGGCCCCCCCGGCCGCCCCAGCTTGTTTTTTTTCAAGGGCCCGTAAGCCCAACACTCTAGCCCCGGTTGGAAACATGTCTCCCCCCCGGGATAAAAAGGGGGCCCCTTTTTACCCCCCAGCAGCAGTGGCGCCCGTGTTTGTGCCAAAGTACATTTTTCAGCAATCTTTTTCCCTGGGTCCCCAATATCAAGGTTGTCTTTACCCTCACCCTTCAGGGCGCCCCCAAAACTCCTTCGTTCTGATGGGTTTCCCCCCCACGTGCCCATTATAACAGTTAAAAGGGGGGGAAAAATCCCGTGCGGGCCTGCGGTATTTTCCCGGTGGGAAAAAAAGCAGGTTTGGGAAACCCACCGATCCCTTCTTTCGGGCCCTGCCCCTGTCCCAAACGGCATCACCCTCTTAAGGGCCCCATTAAAATTTTTGGGCAAGTCCATTGCATGAGCATGGTGGGCGTGGTATTAAAAACCCCCTTTTATGGCTAGGGCGGTACATTCTTATACCTGCCCAGTGAATGAGACCCTCGATCCGAAAGAAACCGTTTGGGGAAATTACCAGTTCGTGACCACATAGTAAACCCGCTCGGCCACCCCCTCTCCCTTGATGTATTTTAAAAGGGCTTTCGCTTGGGTATTAGTGGTGTAGCTCCCATGACAAGTAAATCCCGATGACCTCGTCAGCCCTCGGCGTAAACGGTCGATCAGATCTGCCCAACTTTGGAAAAGGGGGTTTCCTGCTCCAGGGCATCTTGCCCAAAGGGTTTCCCGGTGGAACCCGACCCTTGTCGTTGGTGCGCGGGCCCATGGGGGCATGATGGAAAATCTCCGATGTCGGCGCAGTTTTCCTGGCCAGTAAAAAGTGGGTAGAATCTGGATTTTTTTCTTTGGGGTTCCAAAAGCCCCGCCCAATGGGGAACCTCGTGGCCAAAAGCCAGCATTTGTGGGGATCTCTTTGGGGAAAGCACACCTGAGTGCCCGTTTTCCGGGGGTTCCCTAAAACCCTCCTAAATCAGCACCCCCCTTTTTTAGGTAAATGATTTCCCCGTCCTATCCGGACCAGTCTTTCCTCCAGGGCCTTTTCCTTGCTTACTAAAGGGGGGGTTTTTCTTTGTCCCTTGTTTCAAATTTTCATTAAAGGAGCGATCGAAACGGGACTCCTGGGGACAATGGTCGCGGGGGTTTCCCTTGCCCTTCCCGGGCCTGAGCTTGTTGTAAAACCGCAAAGGGTGTCCAGCCCCCATTAGAGGGGAAAACTCGTTCTAAAGGCGCCCAGGGTTTCCCACTGGATAAAATTTTCCCAATGAGGACCTCTTCAAACTGGCGCTCCATGCGAGGGGCGGAAACCCTGGGGAAAACGGCGAGACGTTTGTAAACCCAGCCCCCTTGGTAAAAGGAGCCTGACCCCGGGGATGGGCCCCGCGTGTTCGGGGACGGTATCTCCTGTGTCTGTTCGGGTATGTACCAGATGAGAACCCCCCCTAAAAACCCCGTCCCTTTGCCCCTAACCCCCTGTCCCTTTGGGTGGGGTTCCCCCTGAATCTCGCCCCTAGGGGAATAGGGCTTCTTGGCAAATGACCCAACGGCCCAAAGGGGGGGGAAACTTCAACACATCTTTAGCGGGCTCCAGCACATTAATCCCCCCTCCCGGTGTTACGCCGTGGGAAAATCCCAAAATTTGGGCCCTGTCCCCAAACAGGAAACATTTATTTTTTCCCTCAAGCGGGGGGGCTTGGGGGGGGTAGCGGTTGGGGTCGCTGCTCTGGGGTTGAGCCCTGGGGTGGGGCCTTGACCCCTTGGGGGTTTTTCGCCCCGCGTAACTCCTTCTTCCTTCCTGCGTCGGCCCTAGCCCGCCTGGCCTCTGCCCCCACAGAGCCCCCGGGCCACCTCTGTCGTGTTGCGGGGAGAGCGAGCACTCAATGGTCAAGTCGGGGTCAAGATCCGATACATCTGCCCTTGTGGGAAACAAGCCCCTGAGACCGGTCCCCGACTGCGGATTTTTCCCCTTTGTTTTTTTTTGAAGCACCCCAAATCCAGGCAGGCGCCCTTTCCTGTCCCGCAGTCCCAAAAAGGTTTTCTTTCCCTGTTTCTTCTTCATCGCCCGGAACGTTCCCTGTATCCCCTTGCGCCCAAAGCCGGAAAAATTAAGCAAAGCCCCCTTGCCCTGGCCGTGTCAGTGAGATCCTGCGGGCTTTGGGTTCTGCACTCCCTTTTCCCTCGCCTTCCCCTCAAGGGCCCCCCCAACCCTCATCGACCACGACTTCTGCCTCCCCCGGCACAAGCTAGCCATCCTCTCAAAAAAGGGGAAGATAGGCGTCAAACACCCTCCCCACCCCGAAGGGTAAAAGATGAAACACTGGTGGTCCCCCTTTGGTTTCCTTCCCTTTTTCTCTTCCTCCCTTCTATCCCGTCCTCAGTGTGAGCTTTTTCCTTGAGACCCCGCTCGCGCTCTTACCGCCGCGCTGCTCCGCCTAAATTTTTGTAACAAAACCTCCTCGCGCTTGAGCCGAAAACTCTTCCCCCTTGGCCTGCGCTTAAAACCGCAACTTTTCCCCCTTTCGAGCTCCTCTTTTTTGGCGCATTTTCGCTTTAGGTTTCTCCTCTTCCCTTGCCCCCCTGGGTCTCTTTTTGCGCATCTCGTTTAGAGTATTCCTCTTCCCTTTCCCCTTTCTTCTTTCCCGCCGGGCCCTCTGTCCCGGCGTCGACCAAAAAAGTTTCCCCCAGCTCCCCTGTAAAAACCCCCTGCTTTACCCAACCCAAAATATTTGTCGGCCCCGGTGTCCAGTGTTGCTCCGCCATAACCCCTTCATAATTTTCCCCCCACTCCTTAACTGCGGAGACGTTTCCACAGGAGTTTGACTTCCCCGAGCCCTTGGCCCGTTGTGAAAGCAAAATTACGGTATCGGGGTGTGCGGGAAAACGGGCTATCCTACTCCAAACCGCGACTGACACGCACGAAATTCTACAGAGCACCCAAAACCTATGCCGATACCTGGGGAGAAAGTTAATAACCAAAACCGTTATTTTCCCCAAAATTTTTAAAAAACCCCGGAGTCAAATCAACCCCTTTTACGGAAAAGAAACCCCCAATACGTATGCCTTTACAAATCTCCCAAGGGGGTGTGGGCAAAGGGGGGTAACAGGGAAGCTACCAACACAATACACCCCTTTTCAAAAGCTCCCCCAAAAAAATAGGCATATCAATTTCAACAAAGCATGCATCCCTCATCCAAAATCATCAATGCAATTTCAATAGCGCAAACCAAAAAATTTTCCCATGATCATTTTTCAAAATTTTAACTCATACCCCCCCTTCAAGTTTGGGACCCCCGGCCAAAAACATTCAAACCCCAAAAAACCAAAAGGGGGGGTCCCCCCATCCCCCACGACCCAGCATCAAAACCCAATACACAAAAAATATCCACTTTCTTCAACACACAAAACCCCCTTTAAAAACCCAAACCAAACAAAACAAAGCACATCCCCTTCCCACCTAAAAAAGGCAATTAGCAGGTCTTTTCACGTGAGTGCTCATTTCTATGCTCCCCCCTTACTTTGGCCCCGCACCCTCCAAACCCCCCCCCCCCCCCCCCCACTAAAATACCCCCCCCCCCCCCCCCACTTACCTAAACCCCAAAACAAAAAGGGACCCCGCTTTTCCACCCCCCGTTTGTCAGACACGCTAAGGTTGAAGGGGGAAAAAAACCCATACTAACACCCCCCCCTCATTTCAACACACCCCCAAACCCTTGAAAAAAAAACAATTTATTTATTCAATAAAACGGGGTTTGGGGGCTATGCACACACCCCCAAACCCGCCCCGATAGACCCTTTCCCAAAATCAACAGTACACACAACACAAAATATGGAAAACCCACTAGAAAAAGATACTTTTCCCAAACCCGGTTGGGGAAGAAACCCCCCACTGGTGCCCAAAAAGTCGCATTTAAATCTTTTGACAAACTCTTAGGGGTTTTTATGCCCCAAAAATTCCACCAAACCGAAATCCCAAAACCATAGAAGTCACCCACTCATTGGGCGTTCGGATGCTTTTAGGTGGAAAACTAGGCACCCCTGTAGCTTGTGGGGCGCCAATTTTTTTGATCGTTATTCCCTTTCGCCCACTTTCACCTTTGATAAAGGGGGTAAGTGGGGCACAAGGACGCGGGGCGAGCGAAAAACGGGTGAACACGCCTGGGTTTAAAAAGGAAAAAAAAAATAATATAAAGGGGGAAGGTTTGTGTAGAAAAAACCCCCGATCACAGCCCAAGAAACCCGCGACTAACGCCCTGGGAATTTAGCGGGCCCAAAAATGTGGCGTTTGAGCCCGGATGAGAAAATGCACCAAACCCCAAAAAATGGGCGCGTGCGCTTCCCGCACGCCCCCCAACTTTCGGCCCGGGGCCCGCAAGGCCTGGGGGCGGCTCCCCCTGGGTCGGCCTGGGGCAGGGTCCCATTTGGGGGGCGGCCCGGGTCAGCTCCCCCCTGGGGTCAGCCCGGGTTTTGCTCCGTGGGTTTAGCCCGGGTAGCTCCGCCCGGGTCGGCCCCTCAGGCCGCCCTCAGCCCGACGTCTTTTGGGCAACACCCGGGCGTGCCCCTCCCCCCTGGAAAAAGGGTGGGACTAGCGGAAAGACACACCCGCATGCTCCAAAATTTTCCCAAAAAAAAAAAAAAAAAAAAAAAAAAAAAAAAAAAAAAAAAACCCCAAAAAATTTTCTGGTAACCCAATTTCCCCCACCCCAAATTTTTCCCCGACCTTAAGGAAACACCCCGGGATACACTGGGGATCCAACATTACAAACCCAAAGGCGGCCCTTTGACCAAAAAAAAACCCCCCAATTTCCCCCTTCCAAACCCTTGAAATGGTTCAAATTCCCACCCCCAAAATCAAATACCAACCCCAAACAAATTTCAGAGTCCAAAACAAAAACAACCAAATGCTTTGACAACCACAGGGTTCATGGCCCTTGTTTAACCCCGAATAACATACCGAGCCAATCCCAGTGGGGAAAAAACTTAAATTTCACCCAAAACACAGTAACGAACCAACAAAACTATAATGATTTTCCCCCAAAAACCCAAAAACACCCAAAAAACAAAAAAACCCTATTGAATCCGACCCTTTCCCTGGGAAGGGGGGTTAAAAACTTTTTAGGCCCGAAAAAATAAAAAAATTTTAAAAACAAAACCAATGCATCAATTAAAACCCCCAACGGCAAAAAAACAAAAATAATTGAACCCCACAAACCCAAAAGAACACCCAAAACCCAAAAATTTTTTAAAACGTTGCAAAAATCCATCCCAACCCCACGGGCCCGGATCCCATTTTAAAAAGGTTTACCGTAAGGAAAAAAATGGCCCCCAACGGGCCCCCCACCAAAAAACCCGGGACCCGGAAAAGAGAACCAAAAATTTTAACCCCTAAAATTTTTAAAAAGTTGGGGACCCAATTAAAAAAGATTTTTTTTAAAATTTAAACCTTGGCCCCTTTAAAATCCCGCCATTTAAAAGGGGTCCCCTTTAAAACCCCACACCTGGGTTTCAAATCGAAAACTTTGCACTACTTTTTATCAACTCCCCCCCCCCTTCCAACAAAACTTCCCCCCGAAACCATAATTTTAAGCGGGCCTTTTAAAAAAACCCCCGGCGTTTCCAACTTTCAAAAAAAAACCTTTTTGGTTTACCTTTTCCCGCACCCAAAAATTTCTAAAACCCCCCCCCCCCCCCAACCCCCCCCCCCCCCCCCAACCCCCCCCCCCCCCCCCCCCCCCACCCTTCCCCTTCCCCCACCTTTTTAAAAAAATTTTTTAATTAAACCCCGGGGAAAAATAAACCCCTGCCATTTACTTTTTTAAAAAAAATCCTTTTTGTTCACAACAAAAGCACCCCAAAACCCAAACCCCCCCCCCCACCCCCTCCAGCTAAGGACGATTTAATTTTTTTAAAAAAGGGAAAATTGGGTTAACTTACCCCAAAAATTTGGGTCAAATTAGGGGGGGCCACCCCTTTTATCCCCTCACCCTCAAAGGGGGAATACCAAAACCCCTTGACCCCGTTTCCCCACCCAAATAAAAAAGATTTTCACTTGGGGGGGAAAAAACCCAAAACCCAACCCCCTCCGGGCCCCCTCAAAATCCCTCTTAACCCCGGGCCAAAAAACCCCCCCCCTGCCCCCTATTTAAACAAACTCCCCCAAACAAACCCCCCTTGGCCCCAAAAAAAACCACATTCACCACAAAAAGCACACAAAAACCTTGTTTAAACCCCCTTTAAACCCCCGGGGAAACCTTGGCAAAAACACCTCGTTGGGGGGAAAAAGCCCAAATAATAAACTATGGATTCCCCGGGTTGCACCTTTTTAATTTCCCCCTTTTCCCCGCCCTTTTCATTTTTTTGGGGCCCGGAACAAAAACCAAACCTTTCCCCAAAACCCCCCCCTTCTCCCCCCCTTCCTGGTCCCTTTTTTCCCCCCGGGGGCGTTTTTTTTTGGGCCTTTTTGGGGGGTTTTTTGGTTGTTTTTGGGACCTTTCCCCCTTTTTTTTCCATCGCCCCAAATTTTACGGGGCCCATCGCCCAACGGGTTTGGGTTTTTCCCCCGTCAACCCCCCGGGCCGTTTTAAACCCGGAAATTTTTTAGGGAAAAAAGGGGGGTTCCGGAAACGCAAAAAAAAAAAAAAGAAGGGGGGGTTTTTTAAAGGGTTTTTTGGGGATGAAAAGGGGAGGAATTTTTTTTTTTTCCCCCGGGGGCCCTTTTGGGTTTGTTTTTTCGGGGGGAAAAACCGGGGGGGGGGAACCCTTTTTGCCAAACGGGCCAGCGCCCCCGGGTTGGCCCCCAAACCCCCCCCAAAAAAAAAATACGGGGAAAAAGCCCTTTCCCAAAAAAACCCCGGGGCCAAAAAAAGGGCCCAAAAAAAACCCCCGCACGCCCAAAAGCCGGGGCCGGGACCCACTTAACCCCACACACGCTTTACGGGGTCCCCAAAACACAAAACACACACACGCTTTCGCCCAAAACATCCCCCGCACGCCCCGCACGCGCCCCGGCCCAAAAAACATCCCCACACACTTGTGCTCACCAAAACACACCCCACACACACGCGCGCGCGCGCGCGCACGCACGCAACACAGGCGGGGCGACCCCCCCCACTTCGCACAAAACCCCTTACGTACAAAACACCACAAAACAAACACCCCCCACACACCCCACACCCCCCCCCCCCCCCCCCCCCCCCCCCCCCCACCCCCCCCCCCCCCCCCCCCCCCCACCCCCCCCCCACACACTTTCAGCACACCACGTACACAACAACACCCACCCCACACACACCCACACACACACCCCACACACAACACACACACCAACCAAATCCTCCCAACACCATCCGGCCCCCCCCCCCCCCCCCCCCCCCTTCCCTGGTCTTTCTGTCTGGGTTTTTCTGTGTCCCCAAAGACTGCCCGTTTGTAAAGATGATCGAGGGGAAAGGGGAAAGGGGGGGGGTGAAGGGGGGAAAAAAGTAACCCCCTCCTGTGCCGCTACAGTGGAGAGAAAAGAAAAGAGAGGGGAGAGAGAGAGGGAGGAGAGAGAGAGAGAGAAAAGAGAGAACAGCAGCCAGAAAGGGAAAACCCGACAGACAAAGAGAGAGAGAGAGAGAGAGAGAGAAAAGGGGAGATGGGAAAATGGTTTTTTTATTCTTTAAATTTGGGGCCCCGGCCCTAAGAAGGAGGTAAAGAAGGGAAAAAACTTTTAAAGAAGAAAAAAAACAAACATATAAAGGGAAAACAATAAATTTTATCAGGGGGCGAAGGGTAATCGACCCCAAATGCCCTATCAAAAAGTACACAAAAAATCGATTCTTAACAGCCCTCTTACTTCGAAACTTAAAGGGCCCGGGAAAGAAAACAGCAAAAACGTTTTTATGGTAGTTTGTGTGTAGTGTGTGTGTGTGTGTGTGTTTGTGTGTGTGTGTTTGGGGGTGTGTGTGTGTGTGTGTGTGTGTGTTTTGTTTGAGAGAGGAGAGGAGAGTGAAGGGGAGAGGGGAGAGAGAGAGGGGAAGGTGCGGGGGGGGGAAGGGGGGGGGGGGGGGATGTAGAGTTTTAAGCGCGCGAGTGGGTTAAACAAACATATTCACACCAAAATTTTTTGGTTAGCGTTCCCGCCGCTACGTTGGTCTCAGGCTGTCGACTGTGGCAGCCCCCTGGTCGATGAAATGAGATTATTCAGGTAACTACCGGGGGTTTTGGGGGTTTTACCCCGAAAGGTTTCCCTTTTTTTGGGTATCGAAGATCCAGTGGCTCATTTTGGGTGATCAGTGCGCGGGGCCGTTGTGACGCCAACTCGGACAAGAAATTTTTACTTTTGGAGACACTTTCTTTAAAAAAGACGGCAATATGTGCAAGGGCTAGCATTTTTTCCCCGGCCCTTTTTCCCGGGTAAAAAAGACGGCCCAAAAATGTGCCCAAGGGCTAGCATTTTTTCCCGGCCCTTTTTTTTGACTAAGGAAAACGGCAAGTATGTGGGAAGATAGCATTTTATCCGGCTTTTTTTCCCGCAAAGAAAGACGGCAAAATATGGCAAAAAACTAGCATTTTTCCCCCGGGTTTTTCCTGGGTTCTTAAAAACCCTTTTTTCCCCGCTCCTTCCCTTCCCTTTCCCCCCCCCCCCCCCCCCCTTCTTCCTCTTTTCCCCCGCCCCTTGTTTTCCTTTTTTGGGTCTTGTTCCATCCACAATACTGCGCAGAAGTATTGCCAAAACCAAAAATTCTGGCAGAAATTTGCCAAAACCAAAATACTGCCCGAGAAAATATTGCCTCCAAAAAAACTGCCCGCAGAAAACATTTGCCAACCACCCAAAACTGCGCAAAAGTATTTTCCAAACCCCAAAACTGCCGCCCGAAGTATTGCCATCCCCAATACGAACAGAGTGGGGGGAAAAATAGCTTTAGTTTGGTAGAGCGCCCGGGTCGTGATCCCGGGGTTGCGGGGAATTTCGGTATAGGGGGTTTTTCCCCCGGAAATTAACAATTTGGGTTTTGATCCCTTCCCCTACGGGCCTTCGAATGAGACTATAAAAAGAAAGGGTTTCCCTGTTTTGAAAGCACGCAAAAATTAAAATCTTGACACACGTAAAATTTTCCCCTCACCAACTTTTTGGAAAAAGAAGGCCAGTTTGGGCCCCTTGGGATGGAAGGGCACCCTGACAATAGCATGCCCTTTTCCCCGGGAAAATGGGGTATTTCTGCCTTAAGGGGGGAAAAAGGAAAAGGGTTTTTACAACAAAACTCCACTGCCCGGCTATCAGGGGGTGTGTCAACCTTGGGGGGGATGTCGATGGAGGAAAAGGGTGCGCACAGCCCAAAAACACTCACAGCTTGCTTACGATCTCATTTTATTTATCATGCATTTTTCACATCAAACCATAGGGAAAGTCTATAATTTACTACACTTTGGGCATAGAAAGAAACAAAAG
>CM031617.1:264260-291760 GCA_018398815.1 Conus ventricosus
GTCAACATGTCAGTTATACTTTGGAACACAATAGTGAAGAAACTCGCAAGCCGATTAACTGATAGTTTGGACACAGGGAAACGATGGCGTGCAATGCAACCGAATTTTGTACACATGGAAACGATCGGCAGTTGCAACAGAATTTGTGGCATTGCGGCCAGGGTAGTTCACTGTGTGGCATGCTTTTTAAACCTGCTCTTTACTGTCAATTAGGTGGGCCTCTTTGGAATCAGATTTCAACAGGAAACATTGTCATGGTAGACCAGTCTTTGCTCCTAAGACCTTCACATGAGGCAGACAGAGGACACTACAGCACAGTGTTCACCACAGTCCACACCCAACCAAGTCGCCAGACTGTAAGTCTGCAGTTGACTCACCCCGACCCGGGGCCCAGACCTTCACTTTAGTCAGGAAATGTATGAAGAAACAGGCAGAACATTCCCTGCCGGATCTTGATCACGCTACTCTCCCTCCCGAGTCCCGTTTTTTTCCCTCGAGGTCACCCGCTGGCTGACCTGCCACTGACTATCGAGACGTGAGAGGCACCACCTCCCACACCTCGGGTCACTACAGGCCGCCCCTGGCAGTGGCTGCTAACAAATAGTTTATAGACAGGCCCCAAGCAGGCGGGCGGGCAGGCAGGCAGCGGCGATAGTAGGCACTCCAATGACGGCAGGTGTAAATGTGTGAGTGCCGTTGTGTGGTGTTCACGTGCTGGCCTTGTGCTGTACAGTGGGCCCCGCCACTCTTTATCAGTTCCGCCTGTCTATCATCCAGTCCTGGCCCGATATACACGATCAATCACCTCCCTGACCTTAGAGGGAGGGGAGGGGTGGGGGGGAGAGAAATGGGGAGGGGGTGGGGGGGAGAGAAATGGGCATGGGGGTGGGAGGGGGGGGGGGGTGGGGGCTGGCCACTCAGCGGCACCCTGCTGATTTCATTCAGGAGTTCAGCCAACACTGGCACGTGCTCCTCCCCTGCTGTGGGTAGCCTTGCCCCCTAGGTGTTCATCAGCTTACATCATTACACCTCTGACCTACACTCCCTCCTTCTCCCCCGCCCCCCTCCCCCTCTCTCCCAAGCCTGCCACTCTCTCGTCATGGAACCGGAAAACTACAAGACCTACAGATCAGCAAGGACGGTTTGCACAGAATCATATGGTAAATAACGTGTTCACCAAGATGTGTCTGTGACCTGCATGCTTTCTGTTACTGTAACCTGCTGGGTCTGGATTCCGAGATAGACTTCCACGTCCATATTCAACCGATATGATTTCACACTGAGCTGTAAAACCCTTCTTTGAGTACAACTACTGGTACTACTAACTCACAATGATAACATTATAAATAATGATGATAATCATAACGATGATGACGATGATGATGATAATTCTCTTCCGGCCAAAACATCATGCAGTCTCTCTGTGTGTGTGTGTGTGTGTGTGTGTGTGTGTGTGTGTGTGTGTGTGTGTGTGTGTGTGTGTGTGTAAGCGTGCGCGCATGTGTGCAATGGGAGGGACTTAAAGGTGGACTGGCAAGGGGTGGATAGGGATCCATAGAAAAAAGGTTTTCCTAGCGTTTTTCAGTGTTGTACACGCACACAAAACGTCTCAGCAGTATCACTACACAAAAAAAACCAGATCAGCAATATAAATAGATGCAAAACATATCAACATTGTGAATAGACGCAAAACATACAAAATGTACAAACGTTCTCTAAGTACATGCAAAATGTATGGACAGTGAGAATACACACACAACAAGTGCATGCTGTACAAAACAAAACACATATTAACATTGCAAATCTACTCAGACACAGACAAAAACATATCAACATTGTAAATACACTCAAAACATTTCAACGATTGTAAATACTCACCAAAAAAAGTAATGCCAACCACTAAAAAAAAGAAAGAAAAAAAGTTCTAGTTGCAAAGTGAGACGACTGCAGGCGGAAATCTAAACAAATCTTAACTAAATGTTAGCGAACGCCCAGAGAACGTGGACAAACGAGTCACCAGACAAAACACAACGCGTTTCGACCGCTTAGGTCTTCCTCTGGTGAGACATAAACGAATAAAACAACGAAAGCGATCTGAAGCGATCAAAGCTAAGTGAATTTTCGTTGTTTTATTCGTATATGTCTCACCTGAGGAAGACCTAAAAGGTCGAAACGCGTTGTGTTTTGTCTTGTGACTCGTTTGTCCACGTTTCTCTGGGCGGTTCGCTAACATTTTTTTTTTTTTAAAGTATAATGTAATTCAAATTCAAAAATAATATGGACTCAGAAAAGGAACTCTGAGAGTTAGGATAGGCTCTTTAGATTTACACATCACACACGTGACTGGCCTCTTCCGACAAGTCTTTCAAATACAACGAGACGAAAACGCGTTTGCTTAAATGACTAAGTAATGAGGTCGCTGCGTTAGGTATGGTTAGGCAAAAATGCCAACAACTATACACCTATAAAACGCGCGCACGCGCGCGCGCGCACAACACACACACCCACACACACACACACACACACACACACACACACACACACACACACACGCTCATATCTACATATGTAGAGAGATAGAAAATAGTGGGACAGACAGACCGACCGACAAGGCGGTAATCAGATGGATATAAACAAACAGATGGACAGGCAGCCCGTAAAAAAAATGGGGGGAGAGAGAGGGGAGAGGGGAGAGGGGAGAGAGAGAGAGAGAGGAGACCCGGGGAAAAGGGGTTGGGAAAAGAGAGAGAGAGGAAAAATAGACAGAAGACAGACGGGACAGACTGAGAGGGATTGTTAGCGGGACAGATAGTAGATGGGTAGGTAGACAGACGATAGGTAGATAATATTTAAAAGGTTTGGGATTGATGGCTAGTTACCCCCAGGGGGGACAGCCAGTAGATAGGTAGACGGGTTAAAAATTTTTGGGAGTGGGAAGGGATGGGCAAGGGGGACGACCTATTTTAAATCAAAAGGACCCCGATACTACGAAGGTGGAAAATAGCCCGATAAATAGATAGACAGCAGATAAATTAAATAGTATATTGTTGAAATGTTTTGAGTGACAGGGGTGAGAGGAGGAGTTTCCCAACATGCATACATACTTTAGAATTTTACCAAAAAACACCACAAAAACATCCCCTTTATGCAGGGCTCCCGGTTTTTTCGGATGCAGTTAATTTCCCTTTTTGGTCCAGATTAGGGACAGGAATTTCCCCCTTTAGCCCCCGGGCCCAAATAAAGGTCCCTCTCACCCCCCCAAACTTATTCCTTTCCTCCCCTCCCCCTCCACCCCACCCCACACACACACACAACACCCCACACCCCACACACACACACACACACAAAACCCCCACAAAAGGCCCCCTTTTCCCCTCAACTTCCTTAAATTTCCCCCAATTTTTTTTTCTTCCCCCCCTCCACTTCTCTGCTTGAGCGGCAGTGAGTAAATCTTTCACGCTGTTAAAAGTATAAGAACGGGGTTTTGGACGGAGTGGGGAAAGGGGGGAAAAACACTGTCCTGAGCGGCGTGGACGTCATAAATTCACCCGCTGATAAACTAAAAAAACCCGGCAGGGACCCTTTTTGGGAATCATGCCGGCCCAACCCGGGTTTAAAAGGAGGGGGGTTGGGGGAGGGGGGCCGCTACCCCACCCCTTTTTAAAAAAAAAACCCAACGCTAAAAAAAAAACCCCAAACCACGATCATTTTGAAAACCTCGGGCCCTGGGAAGGGAGGGGCCTTCCCCCCCCCGAAGATGTAGGGACGCCATGGGTAAAAAGCCAAAAACTGGGGAAAACCCACAAGGCCGGCATGGCCCCAGTGGAAAAAAAGACCCCAGGACAGGGGATGCCTGGAGGTGCTTGGTTGGGGGCCCCTTTTTACCGCAGGAGGGGTTTAGGGGGAATGATGATGGATGATGATGATGATGATAAAGAAAAACTATGAGATCCCCCCCAGTTGACGGAGAAAGGGGGAAAAAAGAGGGCTCCCACTGTCTTGAGGGGCCAGGGGACGTCACTTTCATCGCTGTAAATGTATTTTTAAGTTTCCGGTGGGGAAAAGGGAGCTACTCTGTCGAGTTCAGTGAGGGGCACCAAAACGAGGTGGGGGATACGGGGGAAAGGGGGGTTGGGGGGGGAGGGGGGGGGGGGGGGACACTTGCACGGGTTTTTTCTGCCCCATTCGTGTTTTTTCCCTTTTCCATGAGGGCCGTGTTCACAGGGAATGGCTGTTTTTCATCCCCCTCATCATCGCATCATAAAAAAAATCCCGACATGATTGTGATGTGGTTACTATGCAAATTAATTGTTATTTTTAACTAACATCTTCGTGGGTTCGTCTTTTAATGTTTTTTAAATTTTAAAAAACATCGTTTCCCTTTTCCTTTTTTTTTAATTTTTGGTTGCCCATCCCCCGTCAGTTAAATTTTTTAAACACTTGGGCCAAAACATACTCCCCTTCTCTCTCTCTCCTCTCTCTCTCTTTTCTCTCTCTCTCTCTCTCTCTCTCTTTTCTCTTGCCTCAATTTCCCCCTTAAAACCTTCCCCATTTCTTCTACTTCCCCCCCCTCCATTTCCCTCTGCTTAAAGGGGGCAGTGACTTTCATCTTTCCCCTTCCCCTGATAAAAGGAAAAATACAGTGTGACGGAGTGGGGAAGGGGGACAACACGCCCTTGACCCGGCGGGAGTCATTTTCATCGCTAAATAAAGTATAAGTTTACCAGGTGCGGGTGAGGAAGGGGGCCCAACACTGCCCTGTGCGGCTTTTGCGTCATTTTTCATCGCTGATGAAAGTTTTAAGATACAGTGTGACGGAGTGGGAAAGGGGGGGGAAAAACACGGGTCCTGAGCGGCATGACGTACATTCATCCCCTGATAAAATTTTAATTAGGGTTCCCCAGGGGCGACGGATGGGGGAAAAGGGGGGACAACACTGTCCTGAGGGGGGCAGACGTGTTAGTGTTGCTTTTAAACTTCCAGCAAAGGTTTTTTTAAAAGTGTATGTACCAATGAAAGGTAAATAGGGACATTTTTTGTTTATGATGCATTTCATCTCAAAAACTTTCTCCGGGTCAGTGCGTGATGTGTTTGTGGTACATTCAACGTTTAACGTGGTTTGTGTTTTGAAAAACCCAACATGTAGCGTGATGTGAAGCAAGCAGCCATAATCCCTTTTTCCCCCTTCGGGGAAAACCCTGCCCCCGCAACGGGGTTTCAGTTGCCGTCAGGGGTTTCCCATCACGGATCCTTTGACTCGGAAAAAGGGAGCGCCCGCTCGGGGAACATTTTCTCGGCGTATTATTCAAACAGGGCCCCCCATCCAAAAAAAATTTTTGATACAATAAACAAGAAAAGGGCCTCAATGGCGATACACGTTATTTCAGAGATACGTTGGTGCTTAAAAAACCAAACTGGCACCCACCAGAACAGGGTGGGATTTAACCCAGACCACAAATTTCAAACATAAGTTTACCCACTAACTGCCCGACTATCACCAGAAAAAATTCAGTCAACCCTTGGGAATTACGACTCACAACAACGCCAAGAAAAAAAAATACTCAAGATCCCCAACCTCTACTACACAACCAACAAAATCTTGTTCGGGGCCCGGCTTCCCAAGGACGGGTCAATGAGGATTTTCCAAACCCACTGCGGGACGTTTTTACACCGTAAACCGCGGCGCCGAATCAACCAAAGCCAAACCAGTCTCTGCAGCACTCCCCTTCGCTACAGTGGCGGCCCTTGCGAGACCGAACCCTGCCCCCGCTCGCACGGCTCGGGGCCCAAAACACCCCTACCGCCCCCCGGTGGAGCTGGAATGGAGTTCCCCCTTTCGGGAAAAAAACAGGTTTTTTCCCAACTTCCCCCAGGGCCCCTGAAAATTCTTCTGCCCCTTGTGTTGTTTTCCCCATGCCCCTTCCCACACCACGCCCCCTCCTTTTTACCCCCTCCATGCCGATATGTGATTCCCCCTAAAATCACCCCCATCCTCTTGACAGAAAATAAAGCTCTTTTCCCTTTTCCCCCTTTTCAGGGACATTCACCAGAAAGTAGACAATCCCAAACATTAAAACCCCCGTCACTGCACAAGGACGTGGAACCCTAAAAGATAAAAATGAAATAATTTGAAGGACAGCACTCAACCCCAAAAGGGTTGACACTCGGGAAGGGGACGAAAAAATTCAGGGGACAGCTGATGCCCGCCCCAGCAACTGACCAGAAAAGACATGAAGCTAAGGGCCCCCTGAGAAAAACCCCTGTGGGGCCAAACCGAAAAACAAAACCAAAAGTGACTAGGGTAAAACCGCACAGACGTTTGGGACCCCCTCGTAAAAGGGGTTCTGACCCCAAACGCTGAAAACGTCCCACAAATTTGTAGCTGTGTCATGCCGACTGGGGGCCCTCAGGAAGAATTCCTTAGGATCACTCATCCCCCCGTGACGAAATTTTTGCCCTCAGTCAACACTACAGGAAACCGACGACCTTAAAATTTTGGAAATTTGACGCCCTTCGCCCAAAAAACCAGTACTTGTCTTCATCTGCCCAAACAAATTTTTATCCCACGCAAAAAAAACACGGGCCCAAAAAAAAATTCTAAATTTTAAATAAACATTCAAACTCCTCCGCCACCCAACAAAAGCAATCTCTCACCCCTCCCCAAAACAAAAAAACACCCCACCTTCCCCCAATGCCCCTGTAAAGGATACCCCCCATTACCCCTACCAAACCCCAACTCACAGGGGACAAAGTACAGGAAAACCCAAATCCCCCCTTTGTGACTCCTTGACCCCCCTATCCAACCCCCCCCCTTTGTCGGGCCCAAAACCAAATCCCTGAAAAATTATCTCCTCAAGTGTCCCTCCCCACCCTTTTCCCAAAGGTTTCCATTGATAGACGGCCTAAACCCAATTTCTGCTGAGTACTACACCCTGGTTTTTCTACCCCTTTGGGCCCAGCCCCTCTTTTGGGGGGTGTCCCAAAACGACCCTTTCGGTCGCCAGTCGGGACTCAGTGGTTTCCCAAAAGCAGACCCCCCACCCCACCGTGAGGGCGGGCCCTTCCTTCCAGGGGGGGGCTGGTGACTGCAGCGGCTTTGCATCACCCCAGGGGTGGAAATATAAACCCCAGCGGGGCCCAAAAAGGCTCATTTTTCGTGCCACCGAGCCCTTCCCCAAACCCCAACTTCAGGCCCTCTGCAATTATCCCGGCAAGGGGGCCCCGGGACCCTTTAAACACCATCATTCGCCCCCGAAACCCCCCTTTTTTCGGGAAAGGGCCTGTTCGCAAGGGGGGTTTAAAAAATTCATCGCCCTTTGGTGCCCCTTCCCCAAACCAGCGGGGTCCCCCCGGGGAGGGGGTTGTATTAAAAAAAACTTTTAACAAAAACCCAGCTGGAAGGGAGGGGAACTTTGGGGGAACGCAAAACCCTTTTCCCCCCTAAAGGGACAGGCCCCCCTTTACCCACCCCTACACGCCAAAAGTCTCATGTCCCAAACAGCGCCCGATGCCCCAGATCCCCCTCCTCCCCCCCCAAATTCCCCTCCCAGAATTCCCAAACCTCCCGTCAGGTTTCCCCCAACCTTTCCACCACGTTTCCCCCCCCCCCCGGGAAAAAGCCCCTCCACCCCAAATTCCAGCCCCACTTGGCGTAACAGAGGGCCCAACCGAGAACGTCCACCCACCCTCTCGCAAAAACTATGCCTCCCCCCCAAATAGCCCCCCAACATACGTTTTTGGAACTTCCCCCCCCAAAAGGCACCCCCCCCCCTTTCCAGCAAGATCCCCCCGACCACCCCCCCACCAGATGTGAAATACGGCAGGGGGCAGCATCCCGGTCCAGTCACTCTTTCCCCCAAGAAACCAAAAGTTACCACCCCAAATGTGTTCCCCGGCGAGAGCGCTTTCCCCTTTCCCCCTGGTTAAAACAGGTCTGTCCCTCCCCCCCCCTAAAACTTGTTACCCCAAACCCTTTCGGGTTACTTTCCTGGGCCCTTTTTCTCCTTACATCATCCATGGTACTGGCCACTTTTACTACCCCCCCAGCCCCCCTTGCCTCCCCCACATTTTCGGGTTTCGGGTTTTCCGGGTTTTGTGTGTGTGCGGGGGAGCCCCAAAGTTTAATTGTTTTTGCATTTATATGGCCCCGGATTAAGTTTTTAGAAAGGTAGCAGTTTCCCTTTGGTGTGTTTTTGTAGGGGGGATTAAGTGTGTGTGTGTTTTTGCGTGTATGTGTGTGTGGGGTGTGTTGTGTGTGTGTGTTTTGTGTGTGGGGTTTTGGGGTGTGGCCCGGGGGTGTTTTGTATGAGTGGCTGTTTTGGGATATGTTGGTGTGAGAGGGGAGAGGGAGCCCAGAGAGAGGAGAGTGCGAGCCCCGAGTGCAAGAGCGCTCATATTTTTTATGTTTTGGGGTATGTATGTGAGTGTTTTGTTAAAATTTTGCCGTTGAAAATTTTTTAAAGGTTTTTGTGTGTGTGTGGGGTGGTGTGTGTGCGCGCGCGCGGCGCACGTTTGGGTGTGTGTGTGGGTGTGTGTGTTTTTTTATGAGTGTTTTCTGTGGGGTTTTTGTGTGTGTGGGTGTGTGTGTGGGGAAAGTGTGATTTTTGCGTGTCAGTGCTCATGTCGTTGTGGTTTTGTATGTAGATGTTTCCGTTTAAATTTTATGTTTGTTTAAATTTTCCGGGGACCGAAATTTTTTTTTTAAAAACACCCCTCTGCAACGAAGAAAAATGCGGGGAAGTGGTTTTGACCAAGATACTGTGGGACACAAGGCTTCACCCGGTGGTTTTCCCCACATCCTACACACGTTTTTTTTTTTTCTTCTTTTTTTCATGGCCCAAAAAATTTAAATTTCCCAAAGCCCTTTGGTTTTCCCTTTAAACCTTTTTATGGGGTGTGTGTTTTGTGGGGGGTGTGTGTGTGTGGGGGTGTGTTTGTGTGTGTGTGTGTGTGAACTTTTAAACCCCGTGCCGGGAGTGCTGATTCCTGTTTTCTTTAAATGAAACTTTTCCCCGTTTAAATAAGAAGGTTTTTGTAAAAAAGCGAGGACCCCTTTAGCCCTTTTTGGGAAAAGAGATGAACAAGCCCCTGCAGCAAGGGGGGGGAACCCCCCCGAAAAAAATGTTTTTCCCGCAACAGGCAATTTGGCATAGCCCCTGCACTTTACAAATGCGGTTTGTGTCTTGGGGGAAAATTTTGTGACCCCCTTTTTTTTTTTTTTTTTTTTTTTTAAAAATTTTTTTCTCCCTTTTGAAGTGTTGATTCTTTGCATTTTTTTTTGTTTCAGTTTTTTCTTTTTTTTTTCCCCCTTTCCCTTTTATCCCCCTTTTTTGTAATTTTGTTTTAATTTTCTTCCTTTAAAGGTAATGTATATTTTCCTTTCGAAAAATTTTATCCATCCAAAAACCATCTGTCGGGAGCCCTTTCTGACAAAAAATACTGTGAAATTTTCTTTTTTTTCTCATACTTTTTTGATTTCCCAAAATTGTCCAGTGTGTAAAAATAACCCATTTTCCCTCCCCTTTTTTTTTGGTTTTTATTGTGTTCCTTTTTCATCAAACCCCCCAAAGTTAAATTAACGTGCGAAAACGTTTTCCTTTCTACATCAAAATCATTTCACAACTACAAATTTTAGGGGAAGAACCAGTCTGAATGGCCTGGGAAAAAAGGACTTTGAATCTGTCACCTTATTTTCCAAAAATGCAGTTAACAAGAAAATCAGATAAAATCAACCAGGGTTTGGAACCATGGTAAAAAATTTTCATATTTTTGGGCTCTCTGAATCCGATTAACTACAACCCCAATTTTGGGCAAAGGGTGTAGGGTATTCCGGTATAACGTAAACCAGAAAAATTGCAAAAACCCAAAGAGACGGGTTTTTTTATCTTCTCAGCGAAACCCCTTTGTTCAAAACGACTTCTACACCTAGAAAAGTAACGGTGAAAAATGTTTTCCCGGATAGAAGGGTTTAAACTGAAAAAAAAACCCTTCCCTTTTTGGGTTTGGTTCTGTACAGGAAAAAAAATTTTGAAAGAGGGAAACTGGGTCGCCCAAAATTTTTTCCCCAAAGTGGATGCAGTCTCACCCCAGAATTCCCAAAGGAAATTTTTATTACTCGGGACTTTAACACGGGCCTTCTGAAAAACAAAATAAGGACGCAAGCATTCAATCTGTTTTAAACCCGCATCAACTCATCGAATCTCCCAAAAGAGAGCCCCACCAAAAATCTTTGGGGCACTTTTCGACCCTTATTTTTGTTTCAGATAAAACTCCCAAAAACAGGAAGCCTGTGGGCCCTGCTCTAAACTGTAGTGATCATTACCCCGGGGGGAGTCAAAAATGGTTCCCAAAAAAAGGAAATTAAAAAAATTTCCCCAAAGGGACACTGACCAATTTTCCTTTCCGTTGCTTTAAAAAATTTAAAAAACCAAGATTTTCTACATGGACTTTCTTTCCCCCAAAATTTTCAAAACCCTTTACAACCCTAAAAGATCCAGTCTGTTGGGGGAATTTTGGATCAGAAAAAATTTACAGAAATATATGATAAAACGCCCCTCTTTAAAAAGATTAGATTTGACATAACCCAAACCGGGGGGGTACACTTTTAAAAGTTTTCAGGAAAGGGGAAAGGGTTTCTTGAGATCGGGTTTTTAAAAAAATGGCTATGAAAAGGAAACTTGAATTTTTAGAAATGCAAAAAAATTACAGAAACGCAGGGGGAAAAAAAGGGAAAAACTATCGAGAACTAAATTTTATCAAAACAAAAAACCCCAAAAATTTGGTTTTTGGTAAAGCTATTAACGGCTTTTTCCCCAAAAAATTTAATCTTCTTCAAAAACAAACTTTTTTAAATTTAAAGGGGGTTTTCCCGTCGAACAACTGAAACCCCCAACCCTTTTTCCCCCTATTTGCCAATTTTAAATTGTCACCCGGGATTCTTTAAGAAAAACGCCTTCAAAAACTGAAACCCCCCCAAATTTTTCCCTGATAAAAACATCACGTCGAAATTTTTTATTTACCCCTTAAAACCTTTTTAGAAGTCTATCACTTTCCTAAACCACCTTTAAAAAAGTCAAATTTTTGGGGGGGTGGATGGCCAGACGGCAAAATTTTTCCAAAAATTTCAGCTCCGCAAATTCGATTCGTTGGTTTTCCCTTTTTCAAACTGTGATCGACAAAAATATTTTTCCCCCAAAAGTTTCAAAAAAGAATGTCATTCCTATCTACCAAAACAGGGGAAAGCTCGATCCTGCAAATACCAAAACCAATCTCGTTTATTTCCACTTTTCCAAACCCTTTTTGGAAAAAACCAATAAAAAAACACACATTTACACCCCCCTTTAAAAAATTCCCCCTTGCTTCATCCCAAGGGCAGTCCCGGGTTTTTCCGACACAACCCTTCTTTCCCACACAGCATAATCAACTGGGGTTTATTTTACTGGTAAACGCATCAAACCCCCAACAAATATTGTTGGGGGCCTATTTATTGAATTTTTAAAAAAATTTTTTAAGTGGGTAGCCACCCAAATTTTTTCTTTGAAAAATTTTAAAATTGATGGCTTATCCCCAGGAACTCTTTTCGCTTTTTCCCCCCATTTTCCACAAAATAGGAAAAAAATGTGTGAAAAATTAAAACAACCCTTTTCTTCAATTTCAAAAAATTTCCATGGGTCCCACCCAAAGGGGGTTTTTCTTGGGGGCCCCCTTTTTATTTACTATTTACCCTCAAAGATCCCCTCTACATTTTCCATTCCCCCCCGTGAAACTTTTTGCTGTGTTCCCCAACAATCCAAACAAAAACTTTCCCCGGAAAGTTACTTTTACTTGCACAACTTTACAAGAAAGTGCGGAAATGATCTCGTGAAATGGACTGAAAATAAATAAATGTCGGTTTAACCCCCAAAAAACCCCAAAACCATGCTTATCACCCAAACCGGCAAAAAGAAAAAATCTCACTCTTAAGTTTCCCCCTTTACTTTTTTAAAAATTTAAACCCCTTTTAACAGGGTTTCTTTTCCTCAAAATGCTAGGGGAAAAAACCTTTTATAACCCAAAATGAGCTGGCCCGCTCACATTAAAATCATATGGGAAAAAAAAAATTTTTCCCGAAAATTTTTAAATCTCCAAACTAAACGTTCCCCGACCTGCATTTCCCCCAAGTTTTTTTCCGGGCTCTTAAATTTTAATCATACCAAAACTTTGGGTCTATTATGGGCTGTGCCCGCCCCTAACACCTCAAACCCTTTTTAAGCCTGCCCCAAGCGAACTCAAAATTTTGTCCTCCTTAAAAAACGTAGTCTTCTGGATCGGACTTTAAAAAGATTAATTTTTCCCCCTTTTTTGGGTTTAGATTAGAATACCCCCAAAAACGGGTCAAAAGGGAAAGATTGTGTCTGGGAAAAGGCCCCCCTCAACATTAGGTTAAAGATTTTCCCTTTAAATTCCTCAAAGGTTTTAAACCCCAAACTTCATGGCCTGTTCCTAGAATTTTATTATTCAAAACCCAGGGTTTTAAAATATTCAGGTTCCCGTAAAAGGGGAATCTCGCCCTGGAAACAACCCAAACAGCGCCCAAGCATATCTAACCTTCAAAAAAACCCTTTTTCAACCCTCCCTTTTTTGGCCCGGAATTACATACTCCGCCATTTAAAACCACCACCCTTCACCACAAACCCCCTTTGCCCAGGGATTTCCCCGGCCCATTTTGAAAATGGGGTTTTGTTCTTGAAATGCATATGTTTGTTATTTTGTTTAGTAAGTTTTTTTTTATATGGTGTGTGGGTGTGTGTGTGTGTGTGGTGGGTGTGTGTGGGGCTGGGTGGTGTGCTTGGTGGTTTTGTGTTTTGTGTGTGTGTGGGTGTTTTGCGTGTGGGGTTTCCCAAACCCCGGCCCCCTTGCCATTCCCGTCGAAAAGATTGAGTTTTTTTGTACTTTCTCTCTCTCTCTCTCTCTCTCTCCCCTCTCTCTCCTCTTCCCCCTCCCCTCCCCTTTCTTTTCCTCTCTCTTTTCCTTCCCCGATTTTGGGAATGGCTTGTTTTTTTCCTTATGATTCCCTTCCCAAACCCTGGCGGATGGGCTTTCTTTTTGATTTCCCCTCCAAATTTTTTGGGTTTTTTTTTTCCCCTCCCCCTCCCCCCGGGGTTTTTTTAAAAATTTTATTTTGTTTGTATCTCTTTGGAAAATTTTTTGATTTGGCAGATTTTTTCAAACATGTCTCTTTCGAAAACCCCCTTAGCCTCCCTTCCCCCCCCCAAAACCCTCTTCCTTCTTTCCCTCCCCCCCCTCCTCTCCTCTCCTCCCTCCCCCCCCCTACTCTCTCTCTCGGCAGGTTACCCCCCCTCCCTTCGCTCCGGGGGCTCTCTCTCTCTCTCTCTTTTCTTCCCTCTCTCCTCTCTTCTCTCTCTTCACTCTCTCCTCTCTTTTTTTTTTTTCCTTCCCCTTTTTAAAATTTTTAAACCCCCATTGTATTTTTAGTTCTAGTCACTTTTGCATGCTTCCCTTTTTTGGGCCCAATTTTATATTTTTGACCCTAAATGGGGGGAAAGGGCCCGGATGTAAAAAAAGCCATCAGTGTTATTTTTTATCCTTTGTAAATTAAAAAAATTTTGTCTTCCCTCTCTCTCTCTTCTTTTTCTCTCTCCTTTTCTCTCTCTTCTCTCTCCCGCTTTCAATGACAAAGGGCGATTGTAAAATTTGGCTTGGCCCAAAAAATTCATCCCTTTCCCTATTAAGGTCACTGAATCTCTCTCTCTCTTCCTTCTCTCTCCCCTCTCTTTTCTCTTTTCCTCTTCAAAACCCCCAAAACACACACAAACAAAACACAAAAACACACCCCCCACCACCCACAAACCCCAAAACCCCACGCACCCAAAGCCGCTCGCACGCGCGCCGGTTTCCCGGTCTGGGGTTTTCCAAATTTTGGGGAAACATCCCTGACTTGATAAATTTTGAACATTGTTTTCCAAACATTCGCGGCGACGTCGCCCCAAAAACCCCGCCCCCTTCCCCCACATTTGAAAAACTTACATCAACACGGCCCCCTCCTGCCCATTCTGAATACCCCCCCAAAAACAGGCCCCCTCCGGGCCCCATTTTGAAAACTCTCATCAAAACGTTTCCTCCTGCCAAAATTTTGGAAAAACCCTGATCAACCGCCCCATCCCGCCCCCATTCTGGGAAAACTCTCATCAACCGCCCCCTCCTTTCCCTTTTGAATACTCTCATCAACCGCCAAACCCTCCCGCCCCTATTCTGAATTCTTCATCAACCGCCCCCTCATGCCACATTTGAATACTCTGTTAACACGGCCCCCTCCTGCCACATTCTGAAAAACTCTGATTAACTTTCCAAAATTTCCCGCCCAATTTGAATACTCTGATTACACCCCCCCACCCGCCCATTCGGGAAAAACTCTGATTTTTCATGCCCCCCTCCGCCCATTTTGGGAAAACTCTGAAATTTAAAACGCCCCATCCCGCCACATTTGAATTTCTTCTCAACACGCCCCCTCCCGGCCCCATTCTGAACACTCTCATCAACCCCCGCCCCCTTCTGCCACTTTTTGAATTACTCTCATCAACACGCCCCATCCCGCCACATTCTGAAAAACTCTTTTCAAAAACCCCACCATCCGCCAAAATTTTTGAGTACTTCTTTTAACCGCCCCAAACCGGCCCATTTTGAATTTTTTTTCATTAATAGCCCCATTCTGCCAAAATTCTGAGTACTCTCCTTTAAAACGCCCCCTCTGCCACATTCTGAATACTTCATCAACACGCACCATCCTGCACATTTGAAATCTCTCACCCAAAACGCACCATCCGGGCCCTTTTCGAATACTTCCCTCAAAAACGCCCCAAACCTGCCCCAAAATTTTGAATACTTTTATCAACCGGGACCTTTCCCGCCACATTCTGAATTTCTCTGATTAAACACGCCCCATTTTTGGCCCCATTTGAAATTTACTTTTTTGATTTAACCCCCCCCCAAAACCTTTCCCCATTTGGGAAAACCCCGATCAACAGCCCCCTCCGGGCCCCTTTTGAAAATCTGATTAAAACGCCCCAAACCTGCCCCCATTTGAATACTCTCACAACACGTCCACCCGCCCCATTCTGAAAACTCTTATAACCGCACCTTTCCCGCCCCAATTTTGAATACTTTTGATTAACACGCCAAAATTCCGGCCACATTTGAAAGGTCTCTAAAACCCCGCACCATCCTGCCACCCAAACTGAATACCCGTTAACCCGCCCCCTCCTTTCCCCCATTTGAATAAATCTGTTTAAAACGCCCCCCCCCTTTCCGCAAAAATTCTGAATATCTCATCAACACGGGCCCCC
Source organism: Conus ventricosus (assembly GCA_018398815.1). Lineage (NCBI taxonomy): Eukaryota > Metazoa > Mollusca > Gastropoda > Neogastropoda > Conidae > Conus > Conus ventricosus. The sequence continues at coordinate 279,602 of CM031617.1, forward strand.
TCCTTGCCCCCATTTTGAAAAACTTCATCAACACGCCCCATTCTGCCCCCCCATTTTGAAAACTCTCTCAAAAAGCCCCCCCTTTTGGCACATTTGAATTTCTTCATCAAAACGCTCCTTTCTGCCAAAATTTTGGGAAAACTCTTTTCAACCCCGGGCCCCCTTTTGCCCATTCTGAATTCTCTCATCAACAGCCCCCCTCCTGCCCCATTCTGGGAAAACTCTGATTAACACGCCCCCCTCCTGCCACATTCTTTGGAATTTCATCCCGCACGGGCCCCTCCTGCCACATTCCCGAAAAAACTCTTATTAAAAACGCAAACCCTCCTGCCCCCCATTCTGGTACTCTCATCAACATGCCCCATCCCGCCACATTTTGAATACTCTATCAATTTCCCCCCTTTTTGCCCCAAAATTTTGAAAAAAATCTCACAACACGCCCCATCCTGCCACCCTTTGTTTTCCCGATTAAACGCCCATTTCCGCACTTTCTGAATTCGCTGATTTTCACGCCCCATCTGCCCCTTCTGAATACCCCTTTTTTAAAAATGCCACCTCCTTTCCCATTTTTGAAAAAAATCTGATTAACACGGCCCCCTCCTGCCACATTCTGAATACTTGAAATTAAAAAAAGCCCCCTCCCGCCCCCAAAAATGAAGACTCTCATCAAAAAACGCCCCCTCCTGCCACTTTCTGGGGTTTCTTCTCAAAAAACGCCCACCCCTTTCCCGCCACATTCTGAATTTTCTCAAACACGCACCATTCCCGGCCAAATTTGAATCTTCAAACAACAGCACCATCCCCGCACATTCTGAATACTTGATTAACAGGGCCCCATCCTGCCACATTCTGAATCCCCTGATTAACACGCCCCATCCCGCCACATTCTTAATTTCCCCGTTTAAACCCCATCCGGCCCACCCTTCTGAAACTCTGTTTTTAAAACGCCCCATCCGGCCACATTCCCGAATACTCTCAATTAAAAAAAGCCCCCTCCCGCCAACCAATTTTTGAAGACTCTCCCTCAAAAACCCCACCCTCCTGCCAAAAATTTTGAATTCTCTGTTTACACGCCCCAAACCTGCCCATTCTGAAGCTTTCATCAGCACGGGCCCCTTTTCCCCGCCACAATCTTTAAAAACTCTGATTAACCGGGGCCCCCTCCCCGCCCCCTTCTGAATACTCTGTTTTAAAACCCCCCCCCCCCCGGGCCCCCTTTTTGAATTTTCCCTGTTTAAAAAAAGCCCCTTTCCCGCCACTTCTGAATACTCTGATTAAAAATGTCACTCTGCCACATTTGAAAACTCTGTTTAAAAAAGCCCCCTCCTGCCCCAATTCTGAAACTCTTATCAAACGCCCCATCCTGCCCCATTCTGAATTCTTCATAAAAAACGCCAAAACCCTTTCCCCCCACATTTTTAAGTACTTCATCAAACCGCGCCCCAATTTTCCCGCCACAATTTGAATTTCTTCATCAAAAGCCCCTTTTTGCCCATTCTGGGGGGTTTCTTCATCAAAAACCCCGCCCCTCCTTTCCACATTTCTGAATACTCTCTCAACACGCACCCCCTGCCACATTCTGAAATTTCTCTCATCAAACACGCCCAATTTTCCCGCCACATTCTGAAAACTCTCTCAAACGCCCCCCCTCCTGCCCCAAAATTTTGAAAAACTCTCTCAAAAACGAACCCTCCTGCCCTTTTTTGAATTTCTCTGATTAACCCCGCCCCTCCCGCCCCAATTCGGGAATTTCTCTGGGTTTAAACGCCCCATCCCCGCCACATTCTGGGAAAAAAAAGAAACAACACGCCCCATCCCGCCCCCCTTTGAAGACTCTCATTAACACGGGCCCCCCTCCTGCCCCCTTTTGAAAAAATCCTTTCAAAACGTCCCCTCCTGCCAATTTTTGAAGCTCTCATCAACACGCCCATCCTGCCTATTCTGCCAAAAACTCTGATTTAAAACCCCACTTTCCTTTCCCTTTTTGAAGACTTTTTCATCAGGCCAAGCACCCTCCTTTCCCCCCAAACTGAATACTCTTTATTTTAAAACGCCCCCATCCTGCCACCCCTTTTGAATTTTTTGATTAAACACGCCCCATCCTGCCCAAATTCTGAATACTCTCATCAACCCCGCCCCCTCCCGCCACATTCTGAAATATCTTTTCAAAAACCCCCCCTTTTTGCCCCATTCCCGAAATCTCTTTTATTTAAAGCCCAAAATTTTTGGGCCCCATTCGGGGGTTTTTCCCCAAACAACACGCCCCCTTCTTTCCCCATTTGAATTTCTTTTCATCAAACCCCCCATTCTGCCCCATTTTGAATACTCTCATCAAAACCCCCTCTCCTGCCACATTCTGAGTACTTCATCAACACGCCCCTTTCCTTTCCCCATTCTTTAAAAACTTCTTTTTAATACGCCCCCTTTTGCCAAAATTCTGAAATACTTCATCAAAACCCCCCCATCCGGGCCCTTTTTGGGAAAACTTGATTAAACACGCCCCCCCCTGCCCATTCTCAATTTCGCTGGGTTAACAGCCCCTTTCCTTTCCCATTTGATTTTCTGATTAAATTTTCCACATTCTGAAAACTTGGGTTAACACTCCCCCCTCCTGCCCCATTCTGAATTCTCTGTTTTAAAACGCCCCCTTCCCGCCACATTCTGGGAAAACTTCATCAAAAAGCCCCCTCCCGCCACATTCTGGGGTTTTTTTCATCAAACAGGGACCCCTCCTGCCAAAATTCTGAATATTTTCATCAACACCCCACCATCCTGCCACATTCTGAATTCTTCATAACCGCCCCCTCCCGCCACATTTTGAAACCTCATTTAACACGCCCATCCGGGCCCCCATTCGAATACTCTGATTAAAACGCCCCTTTCCGGGCCCCATTCTGAATACCCCGATTCCAACCCCGCCCCCTCCGGGCCCCAATTTTGAATCCCCTATTAAACCCCGCCCCTTTCCCGCCCCCCATTTTGAATACTTTTCATCAACACGCCCATCCTGCCCCCATTCTGAAAACTCTCTCAAAAACGCCCCCTTTCCCGCCACATTCTGAATTTCTTGTTTAAAACGCCAATCCGCCACTTTGAAGACTTCATCAGCCCCGCCCAAACCTGCCACAATCCGGGAAAACTTTTGATTAACCGCCCTTCCTGCCACATTTGGAAAACTCTTTTAAAACGCCCCAAACCCGCCCCCTTTTTGAAAAACCCCGATTAAACCCCGCCCCCCTCTGCCCACATTCTGAATTTTTTTTTATTAAAAATGCCACATCCCTTTCCCCATTTGAATACTTCCCGAAAACACGCCCCCTTTCCCGCCACATTTTGATTTTTTGATTAAAAAAAGCCCCATCCTGCCAAATTTTGAATACCCGATCAAAACGCCCCTTTCCCGCCATTCTAATATCTGTTAAAACGCCCCCTCCTGCGGGCTTCTTAATACTTTTCATCAACCGCCCCCTCCTGCCACATTCTGAAGACTTTTCTTTAACACGCCCATCCCGGGCCCATTCTGAATACTTGTTTTAAACGCCACATCCCGCCACATTCTGAAGGGGCTCTCATCCCCGCACGCCCATCTGCGACATCTGAATTTCTCTGATTAACAGCCCATCCTTTCCCCCTTTTTGAAAACCCCTTTTATTAAAACGCCCCATCCTTTCCATATTCTGATTTCCCCGATCAAAAAGCCCATCCTGTACATTCTGAAAAACCTGATTAACACGCCCCATCATGCCACATTTGAAAAATCTCATCAAAAAAGCCCCTTTTGCCCCCATCTGAAGATCTCCCTCAACCGCCCCCATCCTGCCACATTTGAATACCTTTATTAACCCCGCCCCATCTTGCCACATCTGAATTTTAAATCCTCGCCGCCCATCCCGCCCCCATTCTGAAGACTTCATCAACACGCCCCACCCTTTCCACATTCTGAACACTCTTTATTAACACGCCCCTTTCCCGCCCATTCTGAAGGGGCTCTTATCGCAGCCCCCATCCTGCCACATTTGAAGAATTTGATTAAAAAAAGCCACCTTTTTGACATTTGAAGCCTCACAGCCCACCATCCTGCCCCATTCTGAAGATCTGATTAACCCCCCCTTTCCCGGGAAATTCTGAAAAACTCTCATCAGCACACACCAAACCGGCCCCATTCTGAAGACTCTGTTAACCCCGCCCATCGCCCCATTCTGAATTTCTCTTGGGTTAACACGGGACCATCCTGCCACATTTTGAATACTCTGATTAAACGCCAAAATCCGGCCCGGGAATTTTGTACCTGTTTAAAAAAGTCCCCTCTTTCCCATTCGAAAAAAATCTCATCCCAAAAAGCACCAATCCACTGCCTCCAAAGGGCCCCCAAAAAACTACTTTCCCCCCCCAACCCCCCTCCTCCCCCCATTCGGCCCCTTTCACAACCCGACCAGCTACAGGCACCTCTACCTAAGTGCCAGGATGGCCCAAATGGTTTCAGCACCCAGACGTCAAATCTGGCCACAATTAGGATTTTGCACTAAAACACTATATCATCCATTTCAACATGTTGAGGCTTACCATAAAACTGAGCCAGCATTTAATGGTAAACTGATAACTGATCCAAAGAACAACTCCTCCACCAATTATTTCCCTTGTTTTGGGGCGATTTCTACCTACCCATGAAATCATAAACAATCTTCAAATGCATGACCCTCCCCTTAGTTGACGTCACATTTTCGGCCTTTGCACACACCCCGTGACCTCTCTCTTTGCGCCCGCTGGGAGCTCCCAAAGAGTCCCATTAATTCCTTCGATTTGGATCTGTCTGCTTGGAACCACCTGGCTTTATACCTTGAGGGCCAGATGAAAGGAAATGAGGAGAATCAACTTTCAGACACAATAAAAAAAATTCTCAAAACGATCTAATTGCGCCAGTCTATAAATACTCGACTCCTTAGACAAGGCCTTGGCGCATTATTTTGGTGTGCAGCCCGTGTCCAGGTTCATCCCGTGGGCGCCCTACACCAACACACTGCCATGTTCGCTACCCCTCTCAATAATAGGCTGTCGTTCTGGCGGTAGTATCATGTGAGGCAGAACTCCACTCCCACACTTATCCCCGTTTGCCATATCAGCGAAGGTGGGTGTGTGGAGTGGAATCTGAATGCGACTCTCTTCCTCGTTCCATCAAAAAGCATTTTCCACTTTATCCATCATGTTGCCAGAGGGAGTGGGAGGAGGCGGAGGAGAAGGAGGGGGGGGGGGGATCACTCACAGATAAAGCAGAAAGAAGAAGAGAAGCAGACGGGGATGGGGAGGCAGAGGGTCAAGGTTGAAGAGAAGGAGGAGAAACGGATAAGAAAGAAAAGCGAGAGAGATACAATGTTGCTTAGAACCCAGCCGACCGCAAAGGGCCTACATCAGGGTTGTCACCGCATTGCGAAAAAAAAAAAAGGAAAGGAAGAACAGTGGAAATTATCCTGACAGTGGATGGACTGATGGGTTGAAAGAAGGAAGACAGGCGGACAGTGGAAATGATCCTGACAGTGGATGGACTGATGGGTTGAAAGAAGGAAGACAGGCGGACAGTGGAAATGATCCTGACAGTGGATGAACTGATTGGGTTGAAAGAAGGAAGACAGGCGGACAGTGGAAATGATCCTGACAGTGGATGGACTGATGGGTTGAAAGAAGGAAGACAGGCGGACAGTGGAAATGATCCTGACAGTGGATGGACTGATGGGTTGAAAGAAGGAAGACAGGCGGACAGTGGAAATGATCCTGACAGTGGATGGACTGATGGGTTGAAAGAAGGAAGACAGGCGGACAGTGGAAATGATCCTGACAGTGGATGGACTGATGGGTTGAAAGAAGGAAGACAGGCGGACAGTGGAAATGATCCTGACAGTGGATGGACTGATGGGTTGAAAGAAGGAAGACAGGAAGGCAGTGGAAATTATCCTGACAGTGGATGGACTGATGGGTAGAAAGAAGGAAGACAGGCGGACAGTAATTTTTTTTCCAAACAAATGCAACATTACAGAAAACATAAAGATCTGAACAGCAACAGTCTATGGTGTGTTCAAAGTATTTCAAGATAGGTTAGTGACAAAGGCAGCGAAAAGAAAGTATCTAAAGCTGGAAATCATTTTTAAGCCGAAAGTGAGGAAAGACAGAGTAAAATTTAGTAAAAAAAATAAAGGTAACACCAAGCATGCAAAGAAACCAATCACATCATCAACTTGAGGCGTTAAGAGAGAGAGAGAGAGAGAGAGAGAGAGAGAGAGAGAGAGAGAGAGAGAGAGAGAGAGAGAGAGAGAGAGACAGACAGACAGACAGACAGACAGACAGACAGAGATTTTCCAATATTCTGGGCCAATGACGGTAGAAGAAAATGAACATTCTAATTCAAAAATCATTTGTTGTTTAATAATACGATGACTAAGTTTGAATGCTGTTTCATTATCTCCGAGTTTGGGGCTTGTTACCTCTGAGAAGAGTATTTGCTTGTATTTGCTTCAAGTAGTTCGAGTTGAAGTGTGGAAATGTTGTCCCTTCTAATTATATCATAATTTGGACAATATAGTGAGAAATGTTTGGCTGTTTCTGAACCGATACCATAATAACAAACTCGATCTGATTTTAAATGACAGTTAACCACTTGATTCAAGTTACCCATAAAGGCAGAGTCTGCAATAGTCAATGTGTACGTTTCTCTCTCCACAGCATGAAGGTACAACCGGGTCACCCTATGAAATAAAATGCTTGAGTTCGCCACGGGACTTTGTGGCCTTCATATTGTCTAGGAGGTCGTTCCAGAGTTTTGCTGCATTTGGAATAAATGAGTTTTTGTCAAGACGGCAATCCAGTATGTTCTGCTTTCAAAGAATGTTGCAGCTTTCTTGTGAAATATAGGATACTCAGTTTCTTTGGCGAGACTGCGGAGCTACTTTTCATTCCCTCCATACTAAAAATCGCCACAGTATTCTGAGAATGGCACTGTATCTGCTGTGAGTTCTATATCCTGAAAAAAAAAGAAGCAAACTCTGACAAAGTGGGAGGGACGGGGAGGGGAGGGGGTAGTGGGAAGAAGAGAGATGGGAAGAGAAGAAGAGAACACCCCACGCGAGATTCGAACTACGACCACTGTATACTCTGACCTTCTGGGCCAGTGCGTTATCGTTTCGCTTCCCTTGGTTTATCCACTAAGCCTCTACCCGCTCTGCAAACAAAAGGCGCACCTGCTCAGTCCGAGTAAAGAGAGCAGGAGTGGAGTCACGTAGACTCCACTGCGCATTCAGTATGTTCAGGAGTACCGTGGGTTGGCGTTGGTGTGATGTCTCAACATCGACTGTTTGCGAGTGAAACCGAAAACTGCTCATACTTCATTTCAACATGCTTGGGGTCTTGCTGCTCCATTCTTGGCTGCATCACTAAGAAAACGACAAAGACCTTTTCTTACATAAAGTGCTGAATACAGTGGGATGGTGGGGGGGGGATGATGAACACTCAAATGCACTGATCTGGAAAATCTGTATAGTAATGAATGGGTCATTTGCTAAGGAAGCGTAAGTCGTTCTAGGGTCACTACAACTTGCCAGTCGGAACGGACTCTTTGTTCAGACCAATCAGAACGCAGTTTCGTATGGATGCGGGATGACTCTTTAACATGCGCTACCACAATCGGAACACGTTCAATGTAGCTTTGAGGAAACCTCATTTAGCCACCTGTGCAGGTCAGTCGCATCGACGACCTGGTCAACCCGGGCTCAGCAACGATATGCTTGCATGACCTCACGCAGTCACACATCAAATACTGTTTGTAATAGTGTGTTGTGTGTGTGTTTCTATGTACTCTGACTCGTGTTCAGCAACGCTGCAGTCTGTTCCAATCTTCTTCTCATGGCTTTACTCACCGCCACTGCTAACAATCACACCAACCAATGACACAGCTGGATGGACACCATCTGTTTCCACTGTACCAGTTGGCCTGTTGGAAAATGGTACCAGCTGGCCTGTTGGAAAATGGTACCAGTTGGCCTGTTGGAAAATGGTACCAATTGGCCTGTTGGAAAATGGTACCAGCTGGCCTGTTGGAAAATGGTACCAGTTGGCCTGTTGGAAAATGGTACCAGTTGGCCTGTTGGAAAATGGTACCAGCTGGCCTGTTGGAAAACAAAGTGTTTACCCAGTGTAATTTGCAAGTATGCAACTCGCCTGAGCCAGACGGTTACAATTCTCTCTACACCGAACTTCATGACCGAAGTAAGTTTCCCAAACGCCTGTCCAAACGGCCAAGTGTGCAACGATACACTTATACTGTGCGTTCATTCATTTCTCCCTGCATTCGTTACGTAATCCATTGTCAGCTTTCCTGCCCTTTGGCTGGGGCTCTGTCGCAGACCTGGCATGGTTTCGGGGCAGGCCAATGACCGTTGTAAGCCTCGATGTTCTCCTGCCCCTACATTCCCACCAGCTCCATCCCTGTCTCCTCTGACTCTACCCCACACCATTGCTCAGTCTCTTCCCGAAAAATGATCACTTCCACAGCAAACCTATCCTCTTCCCGGAATTTTCCCCACCTCCGTTGGGGAATTTTCCTTCAGCAGTCACAGGTCGGAGTAGGAAGATTCGGCTTGCTACGAGCGACAAGCCTAGGGCACGGGGATGAATAACCGCGTTTAGGTTCTGGATGCGTCCTCTTTGACTGATAGGAGATAACGGGTGATCTGACGTAGGACAGGCCTGGAGTACTTCACGCACTGAACCGACTTGTGACGTGTTTGGAGCTACATCATTCTCTTAGATAATGTTGTTGGACTCTGAGCTGGAGTGACCCACCGCATGACTGATCTAACGAGCTGGCTTCCTCTGACCTCTGACCTCGGCTGGTCTGACCTGTCAAAGCGAACTGCGTCGTTGAAACAGGGTGTTATCTGTGCCACACAGGCAAGAGGAAAAGTATTACAACTCTCGATGTAATGACAGATGGCTGTCAGCATCTGCACGGTAAATCACAGATGTCGTTGTGGTACAAAGAGTATCCTAGAACAATGGGAGCTGTCGCCTGGGAGGGATCTAACTTGAAACAGGGACTCCACGGACACCACCAGAACGACAATAGGTAAAGACGAGCAGGACAAGGTCTTGTTTTATATCTCGACGGGAATCATTGAAATTTTAAAAGTTGGAGGCTCGCTGTCCAGTTGTGGGCAACACTTCTGCAGACAGGGAAACAGAAGACCGACACAATATTTCGTCACAACGAATTGGTTTCCGTCCTGCTTTGTTGAGAGGCCATTTTTTGTCGGTTAGGTGAGTAGCCTGCATTCAGGTTTAGCCCACAGCCCTCCCGGGTGACGTAGCTGACAGGTCTACGCATCCTGGAAGAATGGGACTCCACTGACACCACCAGAACTGCAATATGTGAAGATGAGCAGGACAAGGTCTGTGTCTTATAATATCTATACAGGAATCTTTGAGGTTTCAATAGTTCGGGATTGGCTGTCCAACTGTAGGCAACACTTTAGGAAAAAAACAGTAGACTGACACAATATTTCGTCACAACGAACTGGTTTCCGTCCTGCCTTGTTGATTATGATGTTCTTGTCTCCTGTATTGTGTGGTCGAAAGTTGCAATGGACGTATGACACACGAAACAGCTTTTTATCTCATGTGACGTGTGACACATGAAACACCGCTTTTTATCTCATCGTTGACTAGACATCCTCCTTGCTCGCCCGTGGCTTCACGTTCTCCGTCTCTCTCCATTATTTTTTTTTCACTGGCATCATCTGTGTTGATAATTATGTGCATGTTGTCCTCGCTTGATGATGGCACGGATGTGATCCGTTTTACATGCGTAACCTGAACTCCACAATGGAATACACGAACAAGGATTGGGCACTACTAGTTTTGCAAAGATATTGGGATGATGCATTCAATAAAAATGACGAGGGATATTCATAAACACACACACGCACGCACGCACGCACGCACGCACGCACGCACGCACGCACGCACGCACGCACGCACGCACACACACACACACCACACACACACAACACACACACACACACACACACACACTTGCTAATCGGCTAAAATGAGCACCGCAAGGATTCGACACCCATCCCCAACCCACCCCCCACCTCCATCTCCCTCTGCCCCTCTCTGGCCCAGCTCTAAGGTAGCATAAGAATTGAACCCTCCACCCAACTAGTGCCATTGCAAAACGTGTCAATAAAAATCACTTCTAGCTTGTAGAAGAAGAAGACGGCAGAAAAAAAAGAAGAAAAACTAGTAATGCCAATGATGATGATGATTCGTAAGTTACATTTGGAAAATGTTGTTGTTGTTTTTTATGCTGTTGTGATTATTATTGTTATAGAGACTGGTAGGCTGTTTTCAGGCAGCCAGTATGAAAGCCAGAACAAATCATAATGAATAAACACTCGCCCTGTTGCGTATGACGGGGGAGAGATAGCTGCAGTACTCCCTCCCCTGGCCCTGACAGGGTAAAACTTCTGTCAGTGTCAAGGCATATTTACTACCTGCCACCACACACACACACACACACACACACACACACACACACACACGCACGCACGCACGCACGCACGCACGCACGCACGCACGCACTCTCACACACACACACACACCACACACACACACACACACATACACACACACACACACACCTAACTTGGTTTGTAGATGACCTATCCAATGAAAAAAACATATGAAAATACAAAAAGCTACGCGTTTCGACCATTGGGTCTTCTACAAGCAAGACAAACAGAAGAGACAAACAAAAACAGAAAGACATAACTAACTGACATGCTGTGTTTGTGTATTGGCATTAATGTGTTCGTTCCGTTCATCTCTGCAATCTATTAGTAACCTAGCCCCCTCTAAAACAGAAAGGTGTGAATAACTGAAATGCCGTGTGTGTGTGTGTGTGTGTGTGGTGTGTGTGTGTGTGTGTGTGTGTGTGTGTGTGTGTGTGTGTTGACATTAATGTGTTCGTTCCGTTCATGTTCATGTTGGCAGTCTAGTAACCTAGCTTTCCTCCTCTACATTAATGTGTTCGTTCCGTTCATCTTGGCAGTCTAGTAATCTACATTAATGTGTTCGTTCCGTTCATCTTGGCAGTCTAGTAACCTAGCTTTCCTCCTCTACATTAATGTGTTCGTTCCGTTCATCTTGGCAGTCTAGTAACCTAGCTTTCCTCCTCTACATTAATGTTTCGTTCCGTTCATCTTGGCAGTCTAGTAACCTAGCTTTCCTCCTCTACATTAATGTGTTCGTTCCGTTCATCTTGGCAGTCTAGTAACCTAGCTTTCCTCCTCTACATTAATGTGTTCGTTCCGTTCATCTTGGCAGTCTAGTAACCTAGCTTTCCTCTTATACATTAATGTGTTCGTTCCGTTCATCTTGGCAGTCTATAGTAACCTAGCTTTCCTAGTCTTCACTGACGCAGTTACCAACAAAAATCGACGACCGTCAACCCGCCGTATCAGTCAACTCTGACCTTGTCCTCTCATCAACCCTTAGCGCATGTTTGCTGCAGTGGATAAAAATATCGCTGTGGCCGACTTCGGCTCCCCCTCCAGGATTGACTGAATTGCAGACAAAAGCGAAGGTCGACTCTTCGCCAAGTCGGACCACAGGCGCCAGGAGAGGTCACTGAGTGAGGTCCCCCCGAACTTTGAGGCCGCACTGATACCGAGGGCCTGACATGGGGCCTGGTGATGATGTGGTGGTGGTGGGGAGGGGCTCTCGGGGGGGGGGGGGGTGGGGGGGGGGGGGGGCTATCGATGAGTGGGGGGCAGAGTCACAGGACGGCAGAGGCCGTGCGTTCCCGCACGTAGCCTGCATGCCTTACATGCTCGTCTGCACGACCGCCCGACTCGCCCTCATCACCCCCTTTTTTCACCCCACCCCTTCTCACCTCGTCTACCGTTCCACCTCACCTCTCCCCTATTAGTATTTCATCTTTCTCTCTTTATGGTTACCCCCCCCCCCCCCCTTTTCCCTCACTTCACCCCACCCCCCCCCCCCCCCCCACCTCACACAATAGTTCTCAAGTGCTCCCCCCCCCCCCCCCCTGGAAATGTATAAAACAAATTTGCAAGAACACTAAACCGAAGACTTAGGAAATGTATAAAATAA
>CM031617.1:296760-319260 GCA_018398815.1 Conus ventricosus
TAGGCTGACTACACTGGCAGACTCACGACCTGGTTTATATGGTTTGTATTTGGTAGTTACTTGTAAGGTCCGTTACTTGTGAAGTCATTTTCTTTTGAGAGAGAGAGAGAGAGAGAGAGAGAGAGAGAGAGAGAGAGAGAGAGATTGTGTGTGTGTGTGTGTGTGTGTGTGTGTGTGTGTGTGTGTGTGTGTGTGTGTGTGTGTGTGTGTGTGTGAAGTCAAGTCAAAATGATCTTTACTGAGTGTTAAAGAGTAAGCTTTTCAGTTTGTTTGGGTGTTTTTTTTACATCCTGTCCCCATAAAAAGAACAGCATATAACCACAAGCATAAACATTTTCAAAAGCACCCAATTTCTATCATACAAAAACATAACTCTTATATCTCCTATGAAAAAAATAATAAAACTATTGGAACATCATCTATGTGTGCGTGTGTGTGTGTGTGCGCGCGCGCACACACACACACACACACACACACACACACACACACACACACACACGCACGCACGCACGCACGCACGCGCGCGCGCGCGCGCGCGCGCGCGCGCGAAATACAAAACGATGCGACTCATAGGTCACAAGATTTAGAAAAGTGTGTTATAAGGTGAATGATAATCGCCCTGAACACGTTCAAGCGCTGAATAATAATATTATCTGGAAGACGCTTAGTGTTCTCTGTCATTCTCAGAAGGTGGGATTGAACCAGGATTCGCCCTCGATGTCAAGCAATGGGCGAGATCGCTCCCACCCACTCCAATACAGCCGTGGTTACGCTGCTCTGTGGTGCGTAGGTTTGTCACTAGTGGGGTGTTTGTCCTGAATCATTTTCCACGAATAGGAATTCAAGGAAGAATGTAAACTGACAGGAATGAAGGCTTGGTTGATGACGTATACACGGCGCTTGCTGTACCAGCCGCCTGAAGTGCCCGGCTCGCTTGCCTGTCACTGTGTGTGTTACAGGGGTAGTTTTCGAAGCAGGATACGCTGCAGTGCCCTGTCAATGTGCCTGTCTGTCTGTCCGGCAGATTACTCGCAAACAATGACGCGCATCTTTGTTGGCTAGTCTGACGAGGTTGCTTGCTGATTCAATACCTACACCTAAAACTAAAGGAATGATCCTTTATATTTCGCACGGTACTAATAATCCGCTTTGGGCGTTTTACTTGACAAACGACAACAACAAAAACTGAGTCCGCTCGACACACACAAGTACCCCTCGCCCCACGAGAGTAAAACTAAGTGCTTTCCCTCTTCTGGCTATTGTCCACGAGGATCGATGCCGTTTTCCTGAGGAACATGGCGTGAAGTGGAGAGACAGTGGTATGGTCGCTGTGTATTATGACAGGCGGAAATGGGATCAGCGAAACGAGGAAGATACTTGGGATCCCGAGGAGGATGCCTGGCTTCCTATGGTGGTGGTTTTCCTGAAGAATGATGGTTTCCCCGCGCCAACAGGGAAAACAGTTTTTATCCTTAGTTAGGGATAGCAACAATGATCATTTTGGGGAACTAGGGGAAACACCAGCGATCCTTAAGGAAAACAGCTATTATCCTACACAGTCAATTGTGATCGTCTAGGATAACAGCTTAACCCGTGAAGGATAAAAGGTGTTTTCCTAGGGGAAAAAAGCTTTTATCGGCTTACGAAGCTAGCATGCTGTCACAGATTTCAACACCTTTGAGGCGATATTTATCTTGTTTCCATCGAAGATGAAGTGGATTTTAAACAAAAGAAAAAAGAAGCTGATCCAGACATTGCACCGTTTAGACTTGGTCTTTCTATGGAAGGTGGGGGTACGGGCCAGGACACACAATGGGATAACTGCTGTACGTCAGTCAGCTGTCCCGCTCGCAAGGCCACGCGTGACTGACCAAAATGGTAAAGACACAAGGGAAAGACTCGATTGAAGTAGACAAAAGATGAAGGTATTGAGAAAGGGGGTGAAGATGGCGGATCACATTCAAACTCGGAAGGCATGGACAGAGCCCGATCAGGTTGCATGTACTTTGTGTTATTGACCTAAAGAGAAGTCAAGGAGTCCGTGAATTGGCACCTATGTTTGCCGAGTGCCCTCTCTCTCCCTCTCCTCCGAAGCGAATTCTACTAACGGAAATCCATGGTTACCATGGGCAGTGGCAAACCGCTGAACCACAATACCATTTCCATGCTAGAGTGACAGGAATGCATTGCGTCAGTGCCGGCAGTTTGTTCCGCAAAGCATGGGAAGCTGTCACAGCCCTCATGGCACCGACTGTACACATGAAATGCAGTGCTTGGCTGGCGATTTTTTTTACAAACCCGTCATGTCACGGTCGACGGCACAGTCACCTGGCAGATAGTGAGGACGAAAAGGCCAGCTACGCTGCCTGCTAAATGGTGCTAGACATGGCAGGTGTTTCAGGTCAGTTCACAGCTGATGAAATCCCAAGTCAAACTACATGCAAAAGAATTAAAGAAGAAAAAAAATTGGAGATAGAAAAGGCGATGTTCATTCGTGGGTTTAGAGTCCAGACGCCATTTTTTCCCTAGGACATTAATTTGGATGGCTGCTTTCTTCTTCTTCTTCTTCTTCTTCACGAGTCCAACATTGCAGCACATAATTCACCAGAAGAAAAAAAAGTGAAAGTACGACACACATGTGTCACGACCGACCCCTGGAGGTCTGCCCTGACAGGATCGGTCTAGGTGGGAGTGAAGGGAGTGACTGACCTCACACGCCCCGCAAGAGACCACACAATAAAGATTACGATACAACACCCCATTTATTCACAACACACACAATCGCAATAAATATTTCAACACACGCACCATGCACAATCACAATCAAGCATTCCAACGCACACAACATGCACAATCACAATCAAGCATTCCAACACACACAACATGCACGATTATAAATAAACATTTCGCCATACGACGTACACGATCACAATTACAGCATTCCAGCACATATGACATATACACAATTATAAAGAAACATTTCCAGCATCCATCCCTTCCCACACCCTGGAGTGCCTCCACACCCCTGCCTCCGTCAGGTCTACTGGGAGCACCCTGTCGCACTAGGTGCTCCGAACCGGGTCGGTTCTTTAAGGGAGTCGCTCACAGCCGACACCCTCGACACACAAGCAGGCAGTGACGAGCGCGTCCCGGAGGGGGGGGGGGGGGGGGGGGGGGGGGGGGGGGGGGGGGAAACGTGGCGCTGTTACTGGAGGTCCTGGACGGGGGTCAGGGCCGGCCAGTCAAGACGGCGGGCTCCTCTACCAGTCCGCGGTCCCGACCAGAGCGTGGCCTCGACCAGCGCGTGGCACCATCCAGTCCGCAGTCCCAGCCAGAGCGTGGCCTCAACCAGCACGTGGCACCATCCAGTCCGTGGTCCCAGCCAGAGCGTGGCCTCAACCAGCACGTGGCACCATCCAGTCCGTGGTCCCAGCCAGAGCGTGGCCTCAACCAGCACGTGGCACCATCCAGTCCAGACTCCGGGTGAAGCCCCCGGGAGGGGGGGGGGGAAACGTAGCTGGGAGGAGAGAAGAAAGGGAGGGAAGGAAGAAGGAAGGAGGAAGGAAGGAGGAAGGAAGAAGGAGGAAGGGGGAAGGGTACAGCTACCCGTGGGTGACCCAGAAGAGGCGGGTCAAACGACTCTCTCTGCCCTCTGTCCAGTCGAGAGGACAGAAGCGCAGATGCGGAGAAAAGAAGAAGTGATGTCCCTCTCCTACAGGCCGACTGTAGGAATTGAAGATACCGACTGTACCCTCGATGATACGGTGAAGAACCAAGACCGGAGCAGGCGCTCCCAGAGACATCTTCCGCTCGAGTGAAGAGCTAACCTCCCTCAGCGATGGCGGCCAACATGCCACCTACGTCACAGAGTGAGCATACCTCAAACTAAAAGAAATGAAGCACGTGCGACAGGTAAAAAGACAGGCGAGAGGCCGACAGACAGCAAGTTCGAGAGAAAGGTACCAGCCACCCATGAACCTGCAGGATGAATTAGCACGGGCAGTGGAATTAGAGAGAGAGAGAGAGAAAGCAAACCGAAGTTGAGCTGAACTACACCAAGGTGCAACCGCACCACAAGCCACATTAAGGGACGGATACACGACAACAGCAACGACAATAAACAAATGAATAATTCCGCCACCCTAGATGGGTCAAACGTCGTAGGCCTCGTGACAAACTCGTGACAAACCCCCTTCTAAAAGCATCTGTTTCTCTGAGATACAGTGCTCCTTTGAACCTTGACGCATGTGCAAATTCACAACAATGGGACCGAACCCAACTCTCTGTGATCGACAGAGTACGATGAATCCAATACAAACATTCTACAATAGAATCACACAGGGAAATACATAATACTACATTTATCAAACAACTAAACAAACCTTCCAACCATGAAAGTAACAATCCGAACCATTGGTGATTCACTACCGTTAACATCACTGAAGTGAAAACTGTCACCACACTTGATACAAAGACCAAAAGGGGATATAACCCTGGTTGAGGGGAAGTGTCCCTCTGACCGATTTTCCAATGTGCTGACTACGGAGCTCGGCTAAGATAGTCAGCATCCGTATTACAGGAACCCTGATATGACGGAAAGTGAACGCATGACTCTGCAGTTCCACTGCCTAACTCATGAGTCGACGACTGACTGGCCGGATCCGGTCCAAGCACTGGAGAGGATGATGATCGCTCTCCAGTACAAACTTCCGGCCGTACTCTTCTTGGGCACGCCAGTGCGCGTCCAAATCTGCCTGAGAGATTCAGCAACAGTAGGGGCATCGATAGTCCTAAGCGGGACAGCCTCTGGGTATCGACTCGCAGATTCTACCACTACCGAAGTGTAGCGGTGACCGCGATCGGATGGAGGATTAATGGGTCTCACCAGGTCGACCCCAACCTTGCTGAATGGCTCCCCAACCAGTGGCACTGACCCTAGGGGAACACGCTTCAAGCGACCCTTAGGCGTTGTCCGTTGGCAGACAATCGCAACTGCGGCAGTACTGCCTAACCTGTGAGTTCAACCCTGGCCAAAAGAAGTCCTGTCTTACTCGCTCGAGAGTCCGCTTGGAGCCCATATGACCTGCCATGGGGAATCGTGGGCCTGCCGGAGAACAGACTCTCTCAGGCTTTGGGGAACAACAAGCTGCTTGGCCACACGATCTGCCTGAGTAAAAACCCTAAAGAGGATCCCCTTGTGGAGCTTGAAGCTCACCTTGGCGTGTCGGGCGGACTGAGCAGGACGACCTACCAGTTGTCGCAGGCGTTGGACATCCAAGTCCCTGGCCTGAAGACGGATAATGCTAGCAGGATCGGCCCTTGCCAGAACCTCGTTAGAGATCGGCTGAAGAACGGGACGCAATTCCTGTTCCTGCTTCTTAGCTTTGGCGCGTGTGGTGACTCCCACACACGCCTGTACGGGCAAATCCGTAGACACGGACTGACTGCGTCCGTCAGCAAAGGTGACAGTATTCCCTATGAGAAGGGAATACATAGGTCGCTCCACCGCGATGGCCCATACTTCGCCACAGAAGTAGGGGGTGGAGATAGGAATAAGTACAGAAGGACGGGTGGAGGTAAAACCAGCCTCCAACCCGCACACATCATAACTAGCGCCCCGCCGGGCCTCAGGGGAAACCAAATTCTTATCCACAAAGATCGTTGATGCTCCCGAATCCCTGATGGTGTCGACCAAGGAGGAACCAACAACAGAGAGAAACACTGGGCACTCTGAATCACCAGAAGCTGGGATGGAACCCACGTTAGCCGAGGCACGAGGACGTGGGAAAGGACCAGCCCCACGACTACCAGCGGCTTTAGGACAATCTTTCCTAATGTGGCCAGGACGACCACAAAGAAAACACAGTCGGGGCGCTGAAATCCCCGATGAACTGCCTGCCTTGTTCACCCCGCTAGCAGTCGTCGGCGCCTTATTGCCACTAAATCCTGTGGAAGGCTTCCTCTCCGTATCTGGGCGATGCCCATAAGCCCTGCGAGCTTCAGCAAACACCTCAGCGGTGTGAATCGCAGCCGCGAAATCCTGAGGTGCTGTCTTGCCTATCCGGATCCTCAACTCTGGGGACACAGTGTTGGTGAGCTGTTCAATGAGGATCAGATCCTCCAGCTCCAACTTAGCCAACTGACGCCAGTACCCTAGCGTTTTGCGCAGCCTATCACCAAACTGCACGAAGGTCTCGTCATTATTCTTCTTCATGGACCTGAACTTCCTCCTGTACGTCTCTGGGGTAAGGTGGAAACGCTTACGCAGAGCCACTGCATGTCTGCATAAGACGCGCCTTCATTTAGAGTGAGCACACACTCCCTTGCAGCACCCGACAACCCAGAAAAAAGGTGCATGGCCTTTTGTTCCTCAGACAATTGGTATGAAGTAGCTACCTTGTCAAAATGCTCTAAGAACATATCTATGTCCTCGCTAGGTCTGAACTCTGGAAGCTTTAACTTTGGGCCTCTAACTCTATCACCTGCCTGTCGATCAACCCCCTGATTTACAGATGCGGGAGACCGCGAAAGAAGTTGTTCCATCTCCTCCCTACGCAGAGCCTCCATCCTGTCTAGTTCTTCCCTACGGAGGGCTTCCTGCCTGGCAGCCTCTTCCCTACGCCGATCCTCCTGTCTGGCAGCCTCCTCCCTACGCTGATCCTCCCGTCTGGCAGCCTCCTCCCTACGCTGAGCAGCCTCTTCCTTACGAAGGGCCTCCTGTCGGGCAGCCTCTTCTCTGCGCAGCATAGCCTCTTCCCTATGCAGATCTCCTGTCTGTCAGTCTCCTCTCTGCGCAGAGCCTCCATCCTATCCAGCTCTTCCCTTCGCAGAGTTTCCTGCCTAGCGGCCTCTTCCCTACGCTGAGCAGCCTCTTCCTTACGAAGGGCTTCCTGCCTGGAAGCATCCTCTCGTCGTTGCTGCTCTAGGAACATCAGGACAGAAGTGATGTCCTGGGAAGGATTCACCACTCCCGACACTGGAGGATGACCCGTCTGACCCGTCCCTTGGGTCTCGACCTTCCCATGAGGAAAGTCCCCGGGGCATACTCCTTACGAGGGGAAGCACGGAGAATAGGGGGCTTTGGTTTCTGCGACTCTACAGAAGCCCACAGTTGCTTCGCTATACCTGACGCTTCCGAGCGGAAGTGCCAGTAGGGGTCTCAGCAGGAAAAACCCCTAGCGAAGAAGAAGTGAAAGTACTCGCTGGACTATCTGCTACAGCACTGGAATAAGTGGAAGTCACCGTAGTCGATGTGCTGGTACTAATAATGGGGACTACATTTAGAAGACCCTTCTTCTTCGACGCCCGAGTAGCCATACCACCAGCACCGGACGTTGCCATGACAACTATATCCTACAGTTATCAGATACAGGGAAAGACAATTCCACTTGAAAAACAAATATTTTAGGGGTGTGTGTATATGTGTGTATGTGTGTGTGTGCGTGTGTGCGGACAAGTTCCGGCTGCTCCCACTCTGGCAACACCGCGCTCTACAACACGAGCAACAGTGCGGTGGGGCTCACCGAAAAAAAAAAAAAAAAAAACTATGTCCGGCTGCCCCACTCTGGCAACACCGCGCTCCACAGCACGAGCAACAGTGCGGTGGGGCTGGCCGGAAAAAAAAAACAACAAGCAGACGGAATCCGGAGAGAGGAAAGAAAAAAAAAATGACACTAACGTCCGATACAACCCCCTGTACTCAATGACCCGGTAGAGAAAAAACAAACAAAAACTGACTAAATACAAAACAGGAATGGAAGACTGAGCGGCAACAGAAAGGCAAGACTTACGGCCGTACCTGCGTGAGGTACCCGGCGGAAGGAGGTCTGGACGCGGTCGACTCCCCTCGGTCTCACCTCGACCCCCCGGTCACACCGGATGTTCCCTCAGGCCACAAAAAGACTCCCTTCACGCTAGAGTCACCCAGCCAACCACCCACGAACAAACACGACAAACTGACTAAACATATACAAAACAGACAAAACTAAACAGGTACTCCGCGAAACGAGAGAGACAGCCAGAGCCCTCACATCCCGGACGAGCCCCCACAATTGTCACGACCGACCCCTGGAGGTCTGCCCTGACAGGATCGGTCTAGGTGGGAGTGAAGGGAGTGACTGACCTCACACGCCCCGCAAGAGACCACACAATAAAGATTACGATACAACACCCATTTATTCACAACACACACAATCGCAAATAAATATTTCAACACACGCACCATGCACAATCACAATCAAGCATTCCAACGCACACAACATGCACAATCACAATCAAGCATTCCAACACACACAACATGCACGATTATAAATAAACATTTCGCCATACGACGTACACGATCACAATTACAGCATTCCAGCACATATGACATATACACAATTATAAAGAAACATTTCCAGCATCCATCCCTTCCCACACCCTGGAGTGCCTCCACACCCCTGCCTCCGTCAGGTCTACTGGGAGCACCCTGTCGCACTAGGTGTCCGAACCGGGTCAGTTCTTTAAGGGAGTCGCTCACAGCCGACACCCTCGACACACAAGCAGGCAGTGACGAGCGCGTCCCGGAGGGGGGGGGGGGGGGGAAACGTGGCGCTGTTACTGGAGGTCCTGGACGGGGTCAGGGCCGGCCAGTCAAGACGGCGGGCTCCTCTACCAGTCCGCGGTCCCGACCAGAGCGTGGCCTCGACCAGCGCGTGGCACCATCCAGTCCGCGGTCCCAGCCAGAGCGTGGCCTCAACCAGCACGTGGCACCATCCAGTCCGTGGTCCCAGCCAGAGCGTGGCCTCAACCAGCACGTGGCACCATCCAGTCCGTGGTCCCAGCCAGAGCGTGGCCTCAACCAGCACGTGGCACCATCCAGTCCAGACTCCGGGTGAAGCCCCCGGGAGGGGGGGGGGGGGAACGTAGCTGGGAGGAGAGAAGAAAGGGAGGAAGGAAGAAGGAAGGAGGAAGGAAGAGGAAGGAAGAAGGAGGAAGGGGGAAGGGTACAGCTACCCGTGGGTGACCCAGAAGAGGCGGGTCAAACGACTCTCTCTGCCCTCTGTCCAGTCGAGAGGACAGAAGCGCAGATGCGGAGAAAGAAGAAGTGATGTCCCTCTCCTACAGGCCGACTGTAGGAATTGAAGATACCGACTGTACCCTCGATGATACGGTGAAGAACCAAGACCGGAGCAGGCGCTCCCAGAGACATCTTCCGCTCGAGTGAAGAGCTAACCTCCCTCAGCGATGGCGGCCAACATGCCACCTACGTCACAGAGTGAGCATACCTCAAACTAAAAGAAATGAAGCACGTGCGACAGGTAAAAAGACAAGCGAGAGGCCGATAGACAGCAAGTTCGAGAGAAAGGTACCAGCCACCATGAAACCTGCAGGATGAATAGCACGGCAGTGGAATTAGAGAGAGAGAGAGAGAAAGCAAACCGAAGTTGAGCTGAACTACACCAAGGTGCAACCGCACCACAAGCCACATTAAGGGACGGATACACGACAACAGCAACGACAATAAACAAATGAATAATTCCGCCACCCTAGATGGGTCAAACGTCGTAGCCTCGTGACAAACTCGTGACAACATGCTACGCAGGCATTCGTCCATGAGCGGAGAGCTACTCCGAACTCGACAGTGAGAATACCGATGGCTTTGTCTACCAATCACAGCACGTTACTATTTCCGGTGCACAGGAGGAAAAAAAGATGGCTGAGCTTTACTGGCATTTCCTTTCTGACCACGGTCATCAAAGACATCTATCATCTTGTTCCCATCGGAAATTAAAAGGATTTCAATCGGAAAGAAGCTGACTCAGCTTCGTCTTTGTTTTCCATCTCCATTTCAGTATCGGTCAAGCAACGTGACTTGCTGAGTGAGACCTGTCAAACTCTTGACGACGGGTACCTGAGGAAGGAACAGTTCACCCATGTTTTCCTCGCAAACGGTCTTACCAGTACTTATCCACCGCGAGATGGTTGACAACCTTCGGCGACGTAGTGTATATCCCTAACTGCATGAATTTACAGAACAGACAGAGATGGGAACCGCAGAGAAAGTTTATTCTTTTTTCTGTTTTCTTTTGTTGTTGTTGTTGTTTTACAGCATAGTCTCTGATTCAACTTCTTTCCATATGTCCCTCCCCCCCCCCCCCCCCCCCCCCCCCCCCCCACTCTCTCTCTCTTTTTCTCTCCCCTAATCTTGCACACAGAAAGGAACAACAACTGTGTGTACCGTTGTATGCAGTGGGCTCCAGTTTCTATCGCTAGAATATGTACAAAAACTGTACAAATCGCGTACTCCCGACATGTGTATTACAATTCATAAGAGGAAAAAGAAACGGACAGAGATTGAAAACAAACAGAGACGAAGGTTAAACAATCGACTGTCTAATTGAAACTCTTTCCGTTCAACATCCACTTAATATTTAATGCTAGCAAGACAAGCGTTTACTTTCTAGGCCAAGAAATGAATAGATACAAAACCCACACCCGCTCCCCAGCTTCAGGAATGATGACATACTGTGACTGAATCAGTAGTCATGTCATTCGCCCGCCTTGGCTTAGGCTGTGTCAAACCAGTAGACATAGGCTACAACACCAAGGCTACATCAAAACGTTGTTATGGTCTGCATAGTTATGCGGCGATTGTCTTCAGTCGTGACAAGCTCCTAGTGTAACATTATCAGTCTCCAAAATCTTTCGAAGTCGGAATGTGGCTGCCCACGTGGCGGGGTAATCAAAAACGGTCACACACAAAATGTTCTCATCCCTAGCTGATGCATTTGTACCGTAGTGTTTAAGTATATCGGCTGTTGGATGATCCCTGGAGTCTTTTAGCCAGGGTACGACAACAACAACAACAACAACAACCACCACCTTTCATTCGCCAGTCGTACTCTCTCAGCTGTACCCCGGGCACTAAAGTAAAAGGTTAACGCGTGTCGTAGAGTCAAGTCAGCTTGGCGATCGGTGGAAAGGTAAGCGGGGCATCTTTTCAACGCTTCAGCCCGGAGAGAGCCGATAGTAGCGACTGCAGCAGCGACGTGTCAGCTCACCGCTCAGTAAGATGCTGTAAGCTGACGTGTGTGTGTCTCAGGGCGTTTGCCACGTATGGGATGGTGTGTGTGTGTGTGTGTGTGTGTGTGTGTGTGTGTGTGTGTGTGTGTGTGTGTGTGTGTGTGTGTGTGTGTGTGTGTGTGTGTGTGTGTGAACGTGAGTGCTTGCATGCCGACATGTGTGTGTGTGTGTGTGTGTGTGTGTGTGTGTGTGTGTGTGTGTGTGTGTGTGCGCGCGCATAATGTCCCCTCTGATCATCTTTCTCATCACAACAAATTGGAATTCTGTGTCTGTTTCCCAGGCGCATGCTTTCTTACGCGAAACTGTTCAGCAAGGAGCTGACAAAACACGGTCCACACACGGGGTAAGCACTGTGTTGGCTGCCATCGATTCCCCCTCTCACACACAACTGGCCCGCACCTTTGGAGCAGCTGATGACAGCATGAATGAGACAGGGTCTGAGAAACTAATGGGAAACGGCAGTTCTGCACAGTGACACGCGCCACCACTCGGAACATCGTTTTGCTCAGCTCCACTGTAGGAACTTCTAAACATATCGTCCATCGTCTCACTGTACGACAGATCTTGTCATTTTTACGGTGGAGTGTGTGTGTGTGTGTGTGTGTGTGTGTGTGTGTGTGTGTGTGTGCGTGTGCGTGTGTGTGCGTGTGCGTGTGTGTGTGTGGGGGGGGGGGGGGGGGGGGATGGCAATCACCTTGCTCAGCGTGATATTTTCTTTTCTCTAGGCGAGTAAACTGAAACAGAAAGTTTACAGTTTCGGTGAGCCTGTACGTGGTGCAGTGTGTGTGTGTGTGTGTGTATGTGTGTGTGTATGTGTGTGTGTGTGTGCGTGCGTGCGTGCGTGCATGTGTGTGTGTGTGTGTGTGTGTGTGTGTGTGTGTGTGTGTGTGTGTGTGTGTGTGTGTGCACGAATGTTAGTACGTTTCCTCATAACTCTCGTTCCACTGTTTACTGACTGTAAAGAGATCCTCTCAGGTCAGCCGTTTTTCTCCCTCTTCCTTTGTTTCCGCCTCTTGACTCATTTCTTTGCATACAGACACCAAGTCGAAACGCGTCGCTCCTGCGACGTCATGTGTTCGCTCTATTCATTTTGCCTGTCCAGTAACTCACCTTCATTCTTTTGCTTCAGTCTACAGCAGTTATGAAACTTTAAACGTAAATTGTCCGGTGTAACGTCCTATAATCTCCCCATACTGAAACCTCTCCCTGGCGAGTAAATTTTTAAGAAGAAGAATCAGAAAAAAAAAAATGCGCCGGAATGACTCCTCACGTGATGTGGAGCATGATCCAGAAACACCCGTGACGTGAACATAGTGATCATACTGTCCCACCCTATGTGATGACAGGGAGCTGGCGATGGGCACGTGTCTGTATAATCACTGCACGAGGTCGTTCTGGTCCGTGCCCGAAATCCTTCACCAGTGAGCGGTGTGGAACAGGGAGGACTGTAGCTCTGTTCAGGTCCACAACCAACTCCCACCTTTACTTCAAGAAAAATGTGCGAGTGGTGTGGAACAGGAAGGACAGTAGCTCTGTCTCAGGTCCACAATCAGCACCACCTTTAATTCAGGACAATGTGTGAGTGGTGTGGAACAGAGTGGACAGTAGCTCTGTCTCAGGTCCACAATCACTACCCCCTTTAATTCACAATGTGCGAGTGGTGTGGAACAGGAAGGACAGTAGCTCTGTCTCAGGTCCACAATCAGCACCACCTTTAATTCAGGACAATGTGTGAGTGGTGGGAACAGAGTGGACAGTAGCTCTGTCTCAGGTCCACAATCACTACCACCTTTAATTCACAATGGTGTGTGGTGTGGAACAGGAAGGACAGTAGCTCTGTCTCAGGTCCACAATCAGCACCACCTTTAATTCAGGACAATGTGTGAGTGGTGTGGAACAGAGTGGACAGTAGCTCTGTCTCAGGTCCACAATCCTACCACCTTTAATTCACAATGGTGTGAGTGGTGTGGAACAGGGGGACAGTAGCTCTGTCTCAGGTCCACAATCAGCATCACCTTTAATTCAGGACAATGTGTAAGTGGTGTGGAACAGAGTGGACAGTAGCTCTGTTCTAGGTCCACAATCACTACCACCTTAATTCAGGACAACGTGTGAGTGGTGTGGAACAGAGTGGACATTGCTCTGTCTCAGGTCCACAATCGCTACCACCTTTAATTCACAATGTGTGAGTGGTGTGGAACAGGGTGGACAGTAGCTCTGTCTCAGGTCCTCAATCAGCACCACCTTTAATTCAGGAGGAATGTGCTTTGATTGATATGTTTTGTCCTTTTGCACGCTTTGGGGAATTTTGAAGGAGTGGGGTGATTTTTTTTTTTTTGGGGGTGGGGTGGTGTGGGTGTGGGGGGAGTCTATCTGGATGTACCCCCAACTTTTGGGAGAGGGGACGGTGGGGGGATAGGCTGCGCCTGTGCTTTTTCTCACCTGCCGGTAGGGAGGTAGGAGAAGGGGGAGGGGGGGGGGGGGGGCGGGGGATTTGGGAATGGAGGCGATTCAGTACGTTACACTGAAGCTGCAAAACATACATAGCTGTTGTGGTGTTCAGCACCGTACGTCCGAAACAACGCCTTCTCATTTCCTTCAAAAGACCGTCAACACATACAAGAGTACTTTTCTTCCAAGCTCCTTACTACCGAAACGCAGCAAGGTCTACAATCTGCATTTCAATCTGTAAATAGCCTTTTCTCATTTTTCTTAAACACTAAAAAAGTCTTGAACAAAAAGGGAAAATCGAAACACGTGCACATCTCTTTTCATTCTCAATGTAACGCGTCAGCTGAATTTTCTCCAGTCCTTTCAAGCAAGTGAAGGGTAATCTTGCTAATGCTGAGATTAGTTTCCTTGGGTCCTTCAAATCTGTGCAAACTCTAGTACCACCGGTGGGGTGCCCGAGTTGGAAGCTGAAGGAGGGAGTGTGATGGTGAAGTAATTCGCATATCATGTGGGATGATAACAAGTACATACGAAACTGCCGGTCACGGGCGAGGAAGGCCTCTCACCTCCACCAACGGCTATTCACTGTGTTTTCTAGTGGGCTGAGGGGACAGGGTGTCCAAACTAGGTTCAGTGACCGTGGGCCCAGCAAGAAGGTCCGATGACCATTCACGTTTGCTTGACTTCAGGGTAAACACCTTCGGGCAGGCTTCAACCTATTACGTGGTTTGCACCTTGTTGACTATGGGTCGAAGTGAACATTTAAAGGATGAGGTCACCGGCTGACGGAGAGGTCTGGGCTGTTGGTTCAGGGCCTAGTTTAGGGAATCGAACATTAGTTCGAATGACATGTTATGTATCAACCATGCGGCCCAGCCCTCCGTTGTGCATGTGTAGGGGTGCACTAGTGATTACATTGGCTGAAACAAAACGTTTTCGGAGATCCGTTGAGTAGATTTTTCAGTTCTTTGTGCACGTCGTTTTGTGTGGGTGTGTGTATGAGACCAGAGATAGCCTTTTCCACTATCTTGATGAGCCCAACGATTGGATTGGTTGAACCGGTAAAACTGGGGTTCCCTTTGCTAGAGAATGGTTACAAGAAGCTCGGAAAACAGTAAAGGCTATGATTCATATGAGGGCTCGGGAAAATAGAGCCAGGTGAAGTTAAGATCAAAAGACTTAAACCTTGAAGCGGAGGATTCCTGCTGCTCAAAGCCAATGACGGTAGAGAACTGTTCCTGTGTGGGGGACAGTAGAGAATTGTCTCCTGTGTGGGGACGGTAGAAAATTGTCTCTGTGTGGGGACAGCAGACGCAAGATGTGTCAGTGGTAGAGAATTGTCTCCTGGGTGGGGACGGTAGACAGCAAGACGTGTCA
Organism: Conus ventricosus; assembly: GCA_018398815.1. Lineage (NCBI taxonomy): Eukaryota > Metazoa > Mollusca > Gastropoda > Neogastropoda > Conidae > Conus > Conus ventricosus. Next base: position 311,653 of record CM031617.1, read on the forward strand.
GTGGTAGAGAATTGTCCCCTGGGTGGGGACGACAGACAGCAAGACGTGTCAGTGGTAGAGAATTGTCTCCTGTGTGGGAACGGTAGACAGCAGATGTGTCAGTGGTAGAGAATTGTCTCCTGGGTGGGGACGACAGACAGCAAGACGTGTCAGTGGTAGAGAATTGTCTCCTGGGTGGGGGACGACAGACAGCAAGACGTGTCAGTGGTAGAGAATTGTCTCCTGTGTAGGGACGGTAGACAGCAAGACGTGTCAGTGGTAGAGAATTGTCTCCTGTGTGGGGACGGTAGACACCAAGACGTGTCAGTGGTAGAGAATTTTTCTCCTGTGTGGGGACGGTAGACAGCAAGATGTGTCAGTGGTAGAGAATTTTGACTCCTGTGTGGGGACGGTAGACAGCAAGACGTGTCAGTGGTAGAGAATTGTCTCCTATGTGGGGGACGGTAGACAGCAAGACGTGTCAGTGGTAGAGAATTGTCTCCTGGGTGGGGACGGTAGACGCAAGTTGTGTCAGTGGTTTAGAGAATTGTCTCCTGGGTGGGGACGGTAGACAGCAAGAGTGTCAGTGGTAGAGAATTGTGTCCTGGGTGGGGACGGTAGACAGCAAGATGTGTCAGTGGTAGAGAATTGTGTCCTGGGTGGGGACGGTAGACAGCAAGATGTGTCAGTGGTAGAGAATTGTGTCCTGGGTGGGGACGGTAGACAGCAAGACGTGTCAGTGGTAGAGAATTGTGTCCTGGGTGGGGACGACAGACAGCAAGACGTGTCAGTGGTAGAAAATTGTTTTTCTGGGTGGGGACGACAGACAGCAAGACGTGTCAGTGGTAGAGAATTGTCTCCTATGTGGGGACGACAGACAGCAAGACGTGTCAGTGGTAGAGAATTGTGTCTGGGTGGGGACGACAGACAGCAAGACGTTTTCAGTGGTAGATAATTGTCTCCTATGTGGGGACGACAGGACAGCAAGACGTGTCAGTGGTAGAGAATTGTGTCCTGGGTGGGGACGACAGACAGCAAGACGTGTCAGTGGTAGAGAATTGTCTCCTATGTGGGGACGACAGACAGCAAGACGTGTCAGTGGTAGAGAATTGTCTCCTGGGTGGGGACGGTAGACAGCAAGACGTGTCAGTGGTAGAGAATTGTCTCCTATGTGGGGACGACAGACAGCATGACGTGTCAGTGGTAGAGATTGTCTCCTATGTGGGGACGGTAGACAGCAAGACGTGTCAGTGGTAGAGAATTGTCTCCTGGGTGGGGAGGGGTAGACAGCAAGACGTGTCAGTGGTAGAGAATTGTGTCCTGGGTGGGGACGGACAGACAGCAAGACGTGTCAGTGGTAGAGAATTGTCTCCTGGGTGGGGACGACAGACAACAAGACGTGTCAGCCTGTTGGGGGCCTCAACATGGGAGCTGCCAGACGACGGTGGGGTGTCTGCAGCAAGAAAATGACCCGTGAGAGAGGCCGACGGGAGCCCTCTTCGTGGAGAGGGCGAAGTGCAGCGGAGTCTGGGAGACGATCCGAGAGTGCGACTGCAGCTACACTGCCAGTATTCCCAACTGGGATCTGACCCGTCGGGCGGACGCCAAGAGAGTGGCGACTTCGGCGATGTCAAAGTGACCGTAGTGATACTGACCGGTGTTTTAAACCGAACTGTTCAATCAGCGGAAACAGCTGGCCAGTAGTGGGTATTTGTTTTTTCTTGTGTTGATATGTGTGATAACAGAATATTGGAATGTTGTCTTTCCTGGTTTATTAAGAGCAACTGAGGAAAAAGGCTATGATGCAATGATGGCATTATGTGTATGATGTTTACATCTTTGTGTGATACAGATCAACGTCTTGTGTAGTAACATCTGGGGGCTCAGAGTCAAGTTACACAAAAGTTCTCTTTTTTAATGAAATATTATTGATTTCCCCTCACCTTTGTGCGGGCCCGATGTGAATGACAAAGTGTCTGTGTCTATGCCAGAACGCAATGAAATTGTGAAGATACGAATGCTTCTGTCTATGCCCCCCCCTCCCCCTCTCCCTCTCCCCTGCCGGCATCCTTGCATATGAATCCTATTTTAATAACGAGGAGCAACGTCGGAGTCCTCCACACTAGACAAAGCGACAAAGACAAAAAACGTGCAATGATGATGGACGCGCAGGATAGGTGGTGCGTTTGAAGCTTTTCAATGCTGTAGGCCTGGAACTTTGGGAGTATGGAGTGCCATGCAGATGGACGGGCAGGATGCGTGGTGTGTTGGAAGCTTTGCAATGCTGTAGGCCTGGAACTGTGGGAGTATGGAGTGCCATGCAGATGGACGCGCAGGATGCGTGGTGTGTTGGAAGCTTTGCAATGCTGTAGGCCTGGAACTGTGGGAGTATGGAGTGCCATGCAGATGGACGCGCAGGATGCGTGGGTGTGTTGGAAGCTTTGCAATGCTGTAGGCCTGGAACTGTGGGAGTATGGAGTGCCATGCAGATGGACGAGCAGGATGCGTGGTGTGTTGGAAGCTTTGCATGCTGTAGACATGGAACTGTGGAGTATGGAGTGCCATGCAGATGGACGAGCAGGATGCGTGGTGTGTTGGAAGCTTTGCAATGCTGTAGGCCTGGAATGTGGGAGTATGGGTGCCATGCAGATGGACGCGCAGGATGCGTGGTGTGTTGGAAGCTTTGCAATGCTGTAGGCCTGGAACTGTGGGAGTATGGAGTGCCATGCAGATGGACGCGCAGGATGCGTGTGTGTTGGAAGCTTTGCAATGCTGTAGGCCTGGAACTGTGGGAGTATGGAGTGCCATGCAGATGGACGCGCAGGATAGGTGGTGTGTTGGAAGCTTTTCAATGCTGTAGGCATGGAACTGTGGGAATGTGGAGTGCCATGCAGATGGACGGGCAGGATGGGTGGTGTGTTTAAGGTTTTCAATGCTGTAGGCCTGGAACTGTGGGAGTATGGAGTGCCATGCAGATGGACGCGCAGGATGCGTGGTGTGTTGGAAGCTTTGCAATGCTGTAGGCCTGGAACTGTGGGAGTATGGAGTGCCAAGCAGATGGACGCGCAGGATGCGTGGTGTGTTGGAAGCTTTGCAATTTCTGTAGGCCTGGAACTGTGGGAGTATGGAGTGCCATGCAGATGGACGCGCAGGATGGGTGGTGTGTTGGATGCTTTCAATGCTGTAGGCATGGAACTGTGGGAATATGGAGTGCCATGCAGATGGACGCACAGGGGTGGGTGGTGTGTAAGGTTTTCAATGCTGTAGGCATGGAACTGTGGGAGTATGGAGTGCAAGCAGATGGACGCGCAGGATGCGTGGTGTGTTGGAAGCTTTGCAATGCTGTAGACATGGAACTGTGGGAGTATGGAGTGCCATGCAGATGGAACGCGCAGGATGGGTGGTGTGTAAGGTTTTCAATGCTGTAGGCCTGGAACTGTGGGAGTATGGAGTGCCAAGCAGATGGACGCGCAGGATGGGTGGTGTGTAAGGTTTTCAATGCTTGTAGGCATGGAACTGTTATGGAGCTGACAAGATCAGCTACGATCCCGTGAAGAGACTGATCCGTACGGATCTGATGAACGATCCTTAGCTTCTCTGTGGACCGTGTATCATTCCTGCCGTTCCTGGGAGCTTACCTCCCTTTGATATTTTTTCTACTGCTCTGCTTTGAACAGATTTCATGCTAAAAGCCAACGTGCTGATTGATGAGACTGTGGATTCTGCCAGAATTTGCTTTGCATCCATGCGCAAAATGCGCGCGCAGCTTAAATTCAGAGTATGGGTAACTTCACACACATGACATCACGAATACAGGCCTCTTTTTATGGCACGCTTCTTATCCCTCAGTAACTGCGTACAACAATTTTATGACTCAAACCAGACATACAATACAAGACACTCGTTCATGTCTTGTCATGATTTGTGTGATGGGAAAAGAAATATCTTTTAAATTTGTGTGGCCTGCAGGTAAACCAGACCTCAAACCTCCCACCTGCTCATTTCGTCAAGACTAAAGTGTGGTATGCGATGGGACTTTACACCGTGTCAGCGCAGTTCCATGTCAACTTTCACCCCCGTACATCGTACACCCCTACATACGTACTGTACGTATAATCCTTTGCCCGTGTGACGACTGAAGTGATTCTGAATTAACTTCAACGCAATTAAAGAAATTAGGCCTACCTTCTGTAAAGTACAAACGTGATGCCGACCCTCCCCCTCCATCCCTCCACCCCTCTCTCTTTCTCTAAACACACACACACACACACACACACACACACACACACACACACACACACACACACACACAAACATTCCACACACACACACACACACACACACACACACACACACACAACACACACACACACACACACACATACACACACACACACACACACACACACACATACACACACAACACAAAGAAAGCACAGAGGCAGAGTCATTCCATCGCACCGTTGTTCAGAAACAGGAACCGCAGAAGTAAGACAAACTCCAAACGCCTGGTAACCATCAATGACATCCAACAGACAACAAAACATACACACCCCGCACAATTCTGGCCAAGCTGAATAGAACAGGTAAGTGGTGGGGAGAGAGCGAGAGAGAGAGAAAGAGAGAGAGAGAGAGAGGAGAGAGAGAGAGAGAGAGAGAGGAGAGGCGGGCAGGGGGGAGGTGAGAGGCGGGGGGGGGGGGGGGGGTGAGGGGAGAAAAGAAACACCTCTTTACCAGCCCACCGCATTATCTACTACAGCGTTAAATGGCGATAGGGCCGGGTAGGGAGAGACCTTCACTGGAGTCGTACACAGCAGCACGAGAGTAAGTCTAGCTAGACTTGGACTACCGCCAGTGTAGTCTGCAGGAGAGAGAGAGAGTGAGAGAGAGAGAGAGAGAGAGAGAGGCAGACAGACAGACAGACAGAGACAGACAGACAGACGGAGACAAACGGACAGACAGACAGAGAAGAATGGAGGAGGAAAGAGAGAAATACAGACGGACAGACAGGCAGATGGACAGAGAGAGGTACGAGAATGTGAGAATGTCAAAGAAGGATGAAGAGAATGAGGAGGGGGGAGGAGGGGGGGGGGAGACGAGCAGGAGGAGAAGGAAAAGAAGGAGGAGGAGGAGGAGGAGGAGGAGGAGAGAGAGAGAGATGAGAGAGAGAGAGAGAGAGAGAGAAAAGAGAGAGAGAGGGGATTGATTGATTGATTGATTGATTGATCTTTAATACCCAAGGATGAAGATTTTGGGCCCAAAGCCTAGTCTTACAATCTGTCCTTGTCATGCATACATTATTTCAGCACATATCATTCATACAGACAATTCAACATACCAACATGATAATCTAATTCTACAATGATAAGCAAATGCTCATAAAAGCACTAATGAGATGGGGGAGGGTTTAAAACAAAAGGAACTTACAAGCAAACAAACAACAAAAACTACAGAGAGAGAGAGGTCAGAGGAGGGTGGGGAAGAGAGAATTGTAGGTAGGGGGAGGAGAAAAGGGATGGTAGACAGAGTGGGAGTGGGGATGAGCGATTTTAACGGAGTAGGTTTTATGTTGAGACGATTTATCCAAAGTATGGTTCACAGAAGACCTAGCGAATGGACGCTAATCATTGTAATCGAATAATTTAACTACTGAGACATAAAATGTTTATGCAAATGTTCCTTGAAAGGTTTTAAAGTATTCATGTTTTGTAGATTCGGTGGAAGTGAGTTCCAGACATATGGTCCAGAGTAAGCTAGACTTGTTTTGTATAGATCAATGCGTGGGTAGGGAAGAAGGAATTTCGTCGAGCCAGAAAAGCTGTTCGATCTTGTAAAAAGTGCATTGATATAACATGGCATAGTATCTGTCAAGATTGTAAACATAAATGATGCCTTGTTGAATTCCAATTGCCTATTCAGAGGAAGTATGTTCAGCGCTTTTAGTTTTTCGTCTGTTGTTAGAGATACAGCTGGATGGAGTAGCTTTGCTGCACGTCTATGGAGAGAATTCAGCCTTTTTTTGTGGACGTCACTACTGCCGTCCCACACTGTTGAGGCGTAATTTATACGTGACATTATGTGTGCATTGAAGAAAAGTTTAAGCACATTACTGTTGACGTAGCGCTTTAATTGAGATAACAGGAAAAGGTGTTTTGAGACTACCTTGCATACGTTATTTAGATGAGATTGCCATTTCAATTCTTTATCTATCGTTAACCCTAAAACACGATGCTCATCTACCTGCTCGATAGAAGTGCCATTCAACTGAAGTTTTAGGCAAAGAGGAGTCAACTGGTGTTTTTGGCGGGTAGCTATTATCATAGATTTGGTTTTGGCTGGGTGTATGACCATTGAGTTTGAATGACACCAGTCTGACACGTCGTTTAGACTTTCCTGGAGAGAAGTTTCTATTGTCTGTAGATCACTACCATTCGTTTGGAGCGACGAGTCATCAGCAAATAAATCTGTCGTGACCTTTTCATCTGATACGGACAATGGTAAATCATTGATGAAGATGCAGAATAGTAGGGGGCCTAGTACAGAGCCCTGTGGGACTCCATGTCTGACAAAGTCTGAAGTGGAGGTTTTCCCATTAAGCGCACATACTGAGTCCTATCGTTCAAGTATGATTGGAATAATGAGATTGTCGGGGTGTGGTTCAAGTAGACAGATAGTTTCTTTAGAAGAATGGAATGATCAACAAGATCAAACGCCTTTTTGAAGTCAAGAAAGACAACCCCTGTCATTTGTGATTGGTTCATATTTGAAAGCCATGAGTCACACATTCGTGATAATGCTGTGTGGCAGGAGCGATTAGATCGGAATCCAGATTGGAGTGGGTGAAATAGTTTGTTTTTCTCCATGAACTGAGATACGTGTGTGTGTATGTGTCTTTCAAGGGGTTTGGATAGAATCGATAGTAAGGATATAGGTCTGAAATTATTTGGATCCGACAAATCATTTGATTTTGGAAGGGGGATTACTTTGGCGTTTTTGAACGCCTGAGGGAAAACATTAGTTTCAATGGATAGATTATATATGTATGTAAGAGACTCAACAATGTAAGGTAGAGCGAGTGTGAGAAGAAATGTGGGTATGTTATCAGGACCCATGGATTTTTATTTTTTAATTGCGCTATGTGCATACCTACTTCATGTACAGCAAGAAGGGGAATTTTAATCGAGTTACTGGATCCAAGTTTTTGTTTGCAAAATGATATTAGGGAAGTCGGGCATGTATATTCATTTGGTGCTCTTATAGTCTGTGAAGCTTGAGTAAGGGTATCTGATAATGACAGAAAGGGGGTATTAAATTTGTCCGGGGTGATGTTGGTGCTTGAAGTTTGTGAATTTGTACGCTTGTTGCGTACAAAAGTGTTTATTGCCCTCCACATTGGCGCTGTGGATTTTGCATCCGTTATCATTTGACTGAAGTAGTCTCGTTTGGCTTTTTCAACTTCGTTTGAAACAAAGTTTCTCTGCTCTTTGTATTCGTCAAACAAATTTGCTGCCTTGAGTTGGTCAGAGAGAGAGAGAGAGAGAGAGAGAGAGAGAGAGAGAGAGAGAGAGAGAGAGAGAGAGGAGAGAGTGAGAGAGAGAGAGAGAGAGGAGAGAGAGAGAGAGAGTCTTT
>CM031617.1:331760-341760 GCA_018398815.1 Conus ventricosus
CTGCTTTTTTTTTTTTTACCTAATTTTATATTTGTTCAACCTTTACCTTTTTCTTCTTCTTCTTCTTCTTCTTCTTTCTTGTTGTTTTCTACGTTGTACTACCTTTTCCTACATGTACTGCTTCCTACCGTTACTTACTTTGTATTTACCTACCTTTTCCTTCCTTCTCCCCTCCCCCCTCCCCCACCTCCACCCCCTTTCCTACTTTTCCCACTTGTTCCTATTTCATCGACGTTTTCCGAGCTCTTCCTAGTTCGTCCCAGTTTTACCTACCTTCTCATTTTTTAGTCCTAGCTTTCCTACCTGTTTTCCTCTCTGTGTTCTTCATTTGCCCACCTTCTACTTCTTTGTCCTCCCTTTTCCTGCTGTTGAAGGCCTTACATCGTCCGCGTGTTCCTCCCTTTTTTTTCCTGTTCTGTCCTTCCCTTACTCGCTTTCTCTGTCTTGGGTCTACCCATGACCTACCTGGTTCCACTTTTTTCCAACTTGGATCTCTCTTAACCCGCCTTCCCCTACCTTTCTTCATCTTTCGTTCCTCTTTTCCCTCTCAGTCTCACCTTTACTGACTTTGTCTTACCTTCATCTATCCCCCACCCCCACTCCTCCTATTTCTACTCTGTGTAACCTTTTCTTACCTTGACGTGCATTTTCCTACTTCAGTTCTACCCATATGTTTCCTTTCATCTTTTCCCGTGTCCTCCCCACCTGTACTTACTTTGTTCTACCTTCTCCTTACTTTGTCTTATTTCTTCTTCTTTTTTACCCAACTTGTCCAATATTTATCTAGTTTGTCTGCGTTTACCTGTTTTATCCTACCTTCTATTATTTGTTAACCTTTCCCCACACTTTTGTCATCATCATAAACAGTAGACGCGCGAAACTGGGCTGAACTACCTGAACAGGAAAGGTCACGGTGTCGGTAACGCACGCGCAATAAGTAAGGTTTAGGATGTGGACCCCTCAGGTATTTCTGTCCACTGCCATTTGGACCTTGCCACAAAATAAGATACAGACCGACACTTCCAAAACCTTTCTCACATTGAGGACAGGCGATGGCCAATCCTTCATTTCTCACAGCTCGAAGGCCATGCTGCAGTGAAGAAAGGAATTGGGGCCAGTATATGTCTCCATCAGTTCCCTTCTTGGTGGTAGACTTACTGTCCGCTACTCTGTGCCCCAGTCAGCATTCTATGCCACAGAAAAGGCCGTAAGCAGACCACACACACACACACACACACACACACAGAGTGACTGACGGGGTTTTTTCTACCCAACGCTGGTTGAGACTGGCTGAACGATGCATGTGGTGAAACGCAAAGTCTGAACATAATAATAATAGTAATAATAATAATAATGAGTACTTATATAGCGCCTATTCTCGGCTAGAGACCAAGCTCTAAACGCTTTACAAGCCACACTCGTTTAACAACGGGCTGCCTACCTGGGTAGTGCCGACTGACGAGCTGCCAGCTGGCGCTTCATTCAGTCGTTTCCCGTGTCATCCAGTCAATATCGTTCAATATTGTTCACCAGTATCCTTACTTCCTTCATTCTTTCCACTTCTCACGCAGGGTGCATGCTTATGGGGTACGGAGATAATCCCCCCCGGAGATAATCCCCCCCAGAGATAATCCCCCCCGGAGATAATACCCCCCTGTGTAATACAGATGTGGAGAAAATCCCCCCCCCCCCCCCCCCCCCCTCCCCGTGCGCCTTCACATGATGATCCAAGAAAATGTTTTGTGACTGTAGTGGTGTTATGTGTGCTTGTTTCGTCGATGCGAGGGCTTTTTGTGAAAGCATAACATTCAAGTCACAGTCAAATGGCGGACATTTATTACAGTGAAAGTCGTAAAACAATTATAAAAACAATTATTATTTTTATGATTTTAATTTCATTCTCTACCCCCCCCCCAACCTCTGTGTGTGTGTGTGTGTGTGTGTGTGTGTGTGTGTGTGTGTGTGTGTGTGTGCTCGTGTCTTCTTTGTTGCCTTCTTGGTATAGAGACATCCTTGGTAGGATATCTTTGCTCCCCCCTTGTTGCTTGTCACAATCTCCATTGTGCTTCCCAAAGACACACAGTGACAAGTGTCCAGCAAGTGTGGCCGAAACTGAATTGGTTAAAACAACTGTGAAGTCAGTGAGTTGCCTTCAGATCTTGTTTTGTAAAGTTTGTGCTTAGGTGGGGGACTTGGTTTCAACAAGTTTAAAGTGAGTGAGTGGGTGAGGTGGGGGGGGATTTTCTCCGCATCTCTATTACAGGGGGGGGATTTTCTCCTGGGGGATTTTTCTCCGGGGGGATTATCCCCTGGGGGGATTCTCTCCGGGGGGGATTTTTCTCCTACACCCGCATGCTATGTGTAACGTGTCATCCATACCAACGGCCAAACTGGCCTTCTCTTCCGAAAGTTGGTGATGGGATTTTACGTGTGTACAAGATGTTATGCGTGCGTTCACACACGGAACCTCGGTTTATAGTCTCATTTGAAGGATTATGGGAAACGGAGTCGGAACCAATGTTAACTCCAAGGGGAAAATCCCCCTGTACCGAAACAGCCCGGCGGAGATTCGAACCCGCGACCCCAGGATCACGAGTCCGGCGCTCTACCAACTGAGCTATTCCGGCCCCCAACATGTTTCCGATTGTGTATGTTCTTAAAAATGGTAATATTGAAGTCACAAAAAGAAAGCAGTACTTGAACTGATTGTGTGCGTATGAAGTCATGGTTAAAAGTAGCGCCCAAAAAAAAAAGAAGACAGAAAAGACGTGGCATCTACGCGGACTTCATACGCTGTGTATAAAACAGAGAGTCATGAGGAGTAGAAGTCATGTCTGAACGATGGTCAGGAAGCGTTACCTGAACGGGGCCATTGGAGGTGCGGTTCAGACCAACGATAGTACGCTCCGTAGGGCGTATACTATCTTTGTTCAGACAGACAACCAGAGCGCCGTTGGCAAACCCGGCTGTCTGGGACGGTTTCCTGGCGAGCTACGGTCGCATTCCAAGCCCTGGAGTATTCTTCTCCGTGCGCTCTACAAGTCTCCCTCCTTCAGACAATCTGAGGACACGCCCGCCTTCCTTCCCCACCGTGTCCCCAATCACCGTCGTCTATTGAAAGCCACGGCTTCCATCGACAGACACCCTGCTTCCTCACCCGGTCCCAATCACCGTCTCTATTGAAAGCCACGGCTTCCATCGAAGGACACCCTCCTTTCTTCACCACCGTGTCCCAATCACCGTCGTCTATTGAAAGCCACGGCTTCCATCGACAGGACACGCCTGCCTTCCTTCACCACCGTGTCCCCAATCACCGTCGTCTATTGAAAGCCACGGCTTCCATCGACAGGACACGCCTGCCTTCCTTCACCACCGTGTCCCCAATCACCGTCGTCTATTGAAAGCCACGGCTTCCATCGACAGGACACGCCTGCCTTCCTTCACCACCGTGTCCCCAATCACCCTCGTCTATTGAAAGCCACGGCTTCCATCGACAGGACACGCCTGCCTTCCTTCACCACCGTGTCCCCAATCACCATCGTCTATTGAAAGCCACGGCTTCCATCAACAGGACATGCCTGCCTTCCTTCACCACCGTGTCCCCAATCACCATCGTCTATTGAAAGCCACGGCTTCCATCGATAGGACACGCCTGCCTTCCTTCACCACCGTGTCCCCAATCACCGTCGTCTATTGAAAGCCACGGCTTCCATCGATAGGACACGCCTGCCTTCCTTCACCACCGTGTCCCCAATCACCATCGTCTATTCAAAGCCACGGCTTCCATCGATAGGACACGCCTGCCTTCCTTCACCACCGTGTCCCCAATCACCGTCGTCTATTGAAAGCCACGGCTTCCATCGACAGGACATGCCTGCCTTCCTTCACCACCGTGTCCCCAATCACCATCGTCTATTGAAAGCCACGGCTTCCATCGACAGGACACGCCTGCCTTCCTTCACCACCGTGTCCCCAATCACCGTCGTCTATTGAAAGCCACGGCTTCCATCGACAGGACACGCCTGCCTTCCTTCACCACCGTGTCCCCAATCACCATCGTCTATTGAAAGCCACGGCTTCCATCAACAGGACACGCCTGCCTTCCTTCACCACCGTGTCCCCAATCACCGTCGTCTATTGAAAGCCACGGCTTCCATCGACAGGACACGCCTGCCTTCCTTCACCACCGTGTCCCCAATCACCATCGTCCATTGAAAGCCACGGCTTCCATCGACAGGACACGCCTGCCTTCCTTCACCACCGTGTCCCCAATCACCATCGTCTATTGAAAGCCACGGCTTCCATTGACAGGAAACGCCTGCCTTCCTTCACCACCGTGTCCCCAATCACCATCGTCTATTGAAAGCCATGGCTTCCATCGACCACAAGGCAGCTCTGTTCTCTGGCCCCAAGTGCGTAGAAGACTTGTGAACTGGACCGACAGGACGCCATGTGCTATGGAGACGGCACTGCTGTTGTCGAGTTGTCGAGATTGAGAGAGAGAGAGAGAAAAAGAGAGAGAGAGAGGAGAGAGAGAGAGAGAGAGAGAGAGAGAGAGGAGAGAGAGAGAGAGGAGAGAGAGAGACAGTGTCCAGGACCGGGGAAATCGTGATGGTATTGCTTAAGTGCACTAAGTTGATGTATTATTAGTCAGGCTTAACACACCAAGGTTATCTTTGCACTCATACACGCATATGCACACTCATTCGCACACCAAACATTCACCTCTCTCTGAGAATGGGATGTCACGCATTCGTTTCTCTCCTAACACGACTGAGCACAAGAAATACAATTTCTATGCTACTTATAATCAAACATGAAAAATATCCAATTACACAGATGCACAAATCAACACATAAAAGATCAATACTTCCTAATCCCGGGTTATAATAAAATGACTTCTTACCTGGCCAGGTTTTCACACACACAACCACGCTTTCACACCACACCACAGTTCTTGAACAAGTTTCTTCAAGTCTTCTTCAGCACTGCTTGATGGTGACGCCCTTGGTTGACTGGCTCCAGGTTTCAGGACTGGGTCTTTGTGGTCGTCTCTGGGATCTCGACGTAGAACTCTTCTTCTTCGTCTCTTTCACCCACCTCTGGGTTCAATTTCAGTTTGTCTGTCTTCACTCACCTCTGGGCTTCAAACTTAGTTTTCTTCTCTTCCAGCTTGTCTTCAACCCTAAGACTTAGCTGTCTTCTATCTCCCAGACCACGTTTCTCTCGACCCTTTCTCTGTCCTGCTCACTCCTCTCCTCTCTCTCTCTCCTCTGCCTTCTCTTTTCTCTCTCTCTCTCTCTCTCTCTCTCTCTCTCTCTTCTCTCTCTCTCTCTCTCTCGTGGTGTTGTTCCCTTCACGTTGTTCTCCCTCAGTTTATATAGGGATGGAAACATAGGATCCCCCTTCGGGCCATGTCTTTTGTCCATGCTGCTTCTCAAACCCCTAGTTCACAAGTACCCTGAATTCTCCATTCGCTACATTCTCCCACACATAGCATTTACACACATCCCTACCTAATTGATTAGCAAATAAAACACTTAGCACCAGATGGACATCGAAATTTCCCGCCGACTTCGGTGGTCACTTAACACAGTAATTATCTTAAGGAGGGCTACTACAACCTCCACACGCATTCAGCCAGCCTGACAATAGAACCAACACAGTGACCCACGGCAATACCATCCGAACGAATCCAAGATTCCTGCTCTTCACTGACTGTTTACAAAAGAACCTTAGCTGACTGAGCATTTAGCGCTCACATTGGAGCGCCGAGGTCGTAGTGGTTACATCCCTTCCCCCTTTCGCCACCGGGCAGGTCCGAACTCTCTCCTAGGTGTCATCTGTCATCTGACCACTTCGGCCTCCTTCACACAGTTCGGCCGTGTGCGATGGGTAAGGTACCCTGGTTAATTGGTCTATTACCTATTTGTATACTACGTACAACGTCCCTTTGCCTCCAAGCGTCTAATGCCTTTTGTGAGAGGTTTCACGCTCCTTGACAAATTCCCCCCACTCGAAGACAATGCCCTGCATTGGCTAAAACTTAACATTCAAGGAGATGAAACTCTCATAATTTTCCCATTTACACCAGTGCTAATATCGGCCTCTCATAAGCCTACTTACACCAGAGAACGCACGCAAGATGTGTCTTGCAACAAAAATTAGAGAAAAATCAATACATACACACTATCCAAGCAAATATCAACATAGATCTGGAATCTCCACCAGCTCTAAGTCGTGTGGCCATATAACCATTATGTTTCTACGGAAATTCTCTCCCCTTCTCTTCATACACGTGGCCGCAACCAGCCACGTCACGCATACACGATACTGCAAAAGACACACGCACCCACTACATGACTTCTCGACCGACCATTTTATTTTGGCCAACTTTTTGGTAAGACCAGTCTGATCCCCCTTTCTGTACACACACCTTGCCTACCCCGCGGCATGTGCTGCATTGTGCACAGACACGCCTGATATCGCCAAGGATACCGGGCCAGTAGTACTCTCGCGTCACTGCCTTTTGTGAGGCCTTCTTAGCGAGATGGCCCGAGGCTGACGTCACATGTTTTTCTGACATCACCGCCTTTCTGCGCTTCATAGGCACAACGATCTGTCGTTTTGTCTTCCCGAAGTCAAGTGAGTGAAAGTCCGGTACAATACGCCATCCTTTATCTCAAACCCGATGGTGCCCTCCTTCACACCTTTCTTCTGTCCTGTGTGAGCGAGCCTAAACAATTTTCTAAGCGAGTAATCGCCCTTTTGTTCTGCTTGTAAGTGGTGGGGCTGGTCTCACCGGTCACGCTCCATTGCGTTCTGAAGTGTGTGACCGCTGGGGGCCTTTCTCTCCCGTGATTTCTTTTCTCGGATTCAACACAGAAATCACGGTTGGGTCTCCGTACCCACGTGCTCCTGGAATGTTTCCAATTACCAAATCATACGGTGGCTTTGGAACAGCCAAAGCCTGTACGACTCCACTATAGAATGGTGTATCAATGAACACCAGTGCCGTTTTGAATTCTGCTACTGTTCCATCTATTTGTCTACACCTCTGTACTTTTCCTGTGAATTGTCCCTTCTTAACCAGGGACTCCTTCACCATTACGCCAGTGCACCCAGAGTCTCTAATGACATTAACCACATTGTCCCCCACTCTGCCTTTGTGCACATCCATGTTATCGCCTGAATTTGTGAACACACAGCACAATCCAGACAAAATAACACTGTCAATTTCCTCTTCCTTTTCCGCCTGCCTCTCTCTTGACGTGACCCTCATTGCTGCAGCTGTCTAAATCGGCAGTCTCTAATCACGTGGCCTGTCTTATTGCATAAGTAGCAGGCGCGTTTGTCAACAGCCTTTCACACGTGGGCCTTCACCCTTGATTTATCACGTGACACCATGGGGCTTACGCGCGTGTACTGCTGACTCATCGTGTGAGTCATGTGCTGGCCTGCCATCCTCTGGATATGCCTCCAGGCTTTCCTCTTGTTGAGGCAAGTCACGCCTCGCTTCACGGTCAATCTCTGCTGCGTCAAGTACTTGAGCTATTGTCTCTGCATTCCTCTCCTTGATGTGGATTGTGAGGCCCGGCCCACAACCATCAAGTATCTGTTCTTTCATCACCAGTGTCTTGAGGCCTTCAAAATCACTGTCTACTCCACTAAGTTCTACCCACTTGTTGAAATAGTGATCCAGTCTAACTCCGAACTGTGTGTATGTCTCACCCTGTTCGATTCTCGCCTCACGAAACTTACGCCTGAAAACTTCTTCAGTCAAATCATATGCCTTTAGTACTGCTTGTTTCACCTTGTCAAAATCTCTCTGATCACCTTTGGGTAAGGTGGAAACAGTGTGTAACGCACGAAATGTCAACAAGGCAGACAGGTTTATTGCCCAGTCATCTTCGGGCCAGCCCTCGTGCTCGGCAACCGATTCAAATCGACTGATGTAGGCATCGATCGAATCAGTTTCTTCTCTGAACAGTGGGAGTTTAAGTCTAGGTGCGCAACTTAGTCTGCGGCCTACTGACTCAGAACTGGTGTCTATTTCACTGCGATTTTCAGACTTTATTCTTTCCAACTCAATTTGTTTGGCTAAAATCTCTGATTCCGCTTCTGCTCTCGCTCTGGCAGCTGCACACTCTGCATCTGCTGCATTTGCTTTAGCCTTCGACGCAGCAGTTTCTGCCTCTAGATTACTTTTGACAGCTGCGAGCTGTTCCTTTTCAAACTTCCTTCTTTCAGCCCTTTCATCTCTCTCAGTCTTCTGCTGAGTTTCAATGAATCTACGCAGTTCATCTCCTGTATATCCCATTTCTTTCCCCAAACTTACTAGTTTCTCTATGGGGGTAAAACTTTCTTCAGCCATTTTCTTTTCTGATATGTTTTAGCACTACTAAAACAGTTAAGCTTATAAACCCGAAAGAAAGTCAGTAAACAGTTTATCTACTAAACGTTATGAGTACACCAACCAGTGGTAGTGTTCCTAACACAAAGGAGCCTTAATCTTAAACCACAGCTTCTGTGAGAGTTATGACTAGAACCTTGTTCTTCGTTTCTCTGAACGACCTTTGATTAAATACACCCACCCTACACACAAGTCATACTCAACACTCAAAGAACTAAAGGAAATAATTAGAAGAGCTAATTAAAATTGCCTTTAGTGGACGCTTCGCCCCAGTACTACTCTAGTACTCACTTTGTTTCCCTCCTGAAACTAATTTGGGCCATGCAATCCTGGCAGGCTCGCCACTTTGTCCAGGACGGGGGAAATCGTGATGGTATTGCTTAAGTGCACTAAGTTGATGTATTATTAGTCAGGCTTAACACCAAGGTTATCTTTGCACTCATACACGCATATGCACACTCATGCGTACACCAAACATTCACCTCTCTCTGGGAATGGGATGTCACGCATTCGTTTTCCTCCTAACACGACTGAGCACAAGAAATACAATTTCTATGCTACTTATAATCAAACATGAAAAATATCCAATTACACAGATGCACAAATCAACACATAAAAGATCAATACTTCCTAATCCCGGGTTATAATAAAATGACTTCTTACCTGGCCAGGTTTTCACACACACAACCACGCTTTCACACCACACCACAGTTCTTGAACAAGTTTCTTCAAGTCTTCTTCAGCACTGCTTGATGGTGACGCCCTTGGTTGACTGGCTCCAGGTTTCAGGACTGGGTCTTTGTGGTCGTCTCTGGGATCTCGACATAGAACACTTCTTCTTCGTCTCTTTCACCCACCTCTGGGTTCAATTTCAGTTTGTCTGTCTTCACCCACCTCTGGGCTTCAAACTTAGTTTTCTTCTCTCCAGCTTGTCTTCAACCCTAAGACTTAGCTGTCTCTTCTATCTCCCAGACCACGTTTCTCTCGACCCTTTCTCTGTCCTGCTCACTCCTCTCCTCTCTCTCTCTCCTCTGCCTTCTCTCTCTCTCTCTCTCTCTCTCTCTCTCTCTTCTCCTCTCTCTCTCTCTCTCTCGTGGTGTTGTTCCCTTCACGTTGTTCTCCCTCAGTTTATATAGGGATGGAAACAAAGGATCCCCCTTCGGGCCATGCCTTTTGTCCATGCTGCTTCTCAAACCCCTAGTTCACAAGTACCCTGAATTCTCCATTCGCTACATTCTCCCACACATCAGCATTTACAAACATCCCTACCTAATTGATTAGCAAACAAAACACTTAGCACCAGATGGATATCGAAATTTCCCGCCGACTTCGGTGGTCACTTAACACAGTAATTATCTTAAGGAGGGCTACTACAACCTCCACACGCATTCAGCCAGCCTGACAATAGAACCAACACAGTGACCCACGGCATATACCATCCGAACGAATCCAAGACTCCTGCTCTTCACTGACTGTTTACAAAAGAACCTCAGCTGACTGAGCATTTAGCGCTCACTTGGAGCGCCGAGGTCGTAGTGGTTACATCCCTTCCCCCTTTCGCCACTGGGCAGGTCCGAACTCTCTCCT
>CM031617.1:346760-359260 GCA_018398815.1 Conus ventricosus
ATAGCAGGGGCGGCGGTGGGGAAGGGGGGAGGGGGGGGGGCGGCAGCAGAGTGTTGACAAGTTGGTTCAAAACTTAGCTTCTCTCGCGTTTTTCCTTTCCGATCTTCCTCTGGAATTGACATCAATGAATGGTGTCAGTGAGTGCTTGAAGCGTGCTCGTATGCGTGTCCCAACTCTGTGTGTGTATGTGAGAGAGAGAGAGAGAGAGAGGAGAGAGAGAGAGGAGAGAGAGAGAGAGAGGAGAAAGAGAGACAGAGGAAAAGAGAGAGAGAGTGAGTGAGTGTGTGTGTGTGTGGTGTGTGTGTGTGTGTGTGTGTGTGTGTGTGTGTGTGTGTGTTTCGTCAGTCATTATGGAGAGAGAGAGAGAGAGAGAGAGAGAGAGAGAGAGAGAGAGAGAGAGAGAGAGAGAGACAGTACTCCATCCCTACACCCACACATCTTTGAAAAAACAAACAAACCGTAAAACCAATCTTGGAACTTTTCACATCACTTCTGATGCCAAACTTTATAAACCTAACATGCGCAGTGTGTCTTTACCAGCAACTCACGCGGTACTGAGTAAGCCCCAGGACTGCCAGCGAAACGGACAATTCATCGCTCTCAGGTCTGAACCATCGCTCTCACACACACAGTCAGTCTCCCTCGCTAACAAACGCAGGCTCCAGTCGCTAGATGTTATCGGCTCGCCAACATCCCCAGCGGGACCAAACTAAGCCAGACCAGCGACGAGAAGGAAGCGCCGGTAAAGATGGTTAGGTTGGTGTAGCTCGTCCCTGGATTACTACGCTGGTCGCTCCCAGGAAGGGGGAAAAGCACGGGAGACGGAAAGAAGAGATGGGAGGGGGAAAGTGTGTGGTGGGGGGAGGGGGGGGGATTATGGGCTACTTCGGTGCGCAGGGATTGTCCATCAATGAAGCTTCACTGATGGGTGGGAGCGGAAATGAACTCTGTGACCTCATGTCAGCTTTTGTTTTGTGTATTTGTTTCGCCCGTTAAAGAGACTGTTTTTATCCCCCCCCCCCCCCCATCGATTGGTTTGGGTTGGGTTCGACTGTCTGTTTCCCCAAATGACTTTAAAAAGAAAAATTAAACAAACATACAAAAATGCGGAACGGATTTTCATGAAACTTCCTGGAGAGACGGAAGATGGCCCAAGTCAAGAATGAAGACATCAAATTCTGGTGAGGATCAGTAGTCAAGTGCCGCTACCCCCCCACCCGTTCCTCTGTTCCCAGAGCTACACTGCACTGACAGGGGGAACCTGGAGTGCCAGCAGGCCCGTAAGAGAGGTCAGGGGCAGGTCTTCAGAGGTCAGGGGCAGGGCTCAGAGGTCAGGGCGATCTTCAGAGGTCAGGGGCAGGTCTTCAGAGGTCGGGGCAGGTCTTCAGAGCGGCAGGTCTCAGAGGTCAGGGGCAGGTCTTCAGAGGTCGGGGGGGTCCAGAGGTCGGGGCAGTGTCAATAAGAGTCAAATGGTGTACCAGCAGGCCGTAAGAGAGGTCGGGGGCAGTGTCAATAAGAGTCAAATGGTGTACCAGCAGGCCCGTAAGAGAGGTCGGGGGCAGTGTCAATAAGAGTCAAATGGTGTACCAGCAGGCCCGTAAGAGAGGTCGGCGGCAGTGTCAATAAGAGTCAAATGGTGTACCAGCAAGCCCGCAAGAGAGGTCGGGGGCAGTGTCAATAAGTCAAATGGTGTACCAGCAGGCCCGCAAGAGAGGTCGGGGGCAGTGTCAATAAGAGCCAAATGTCATGAACAAAGCAAACAGAGTAGAAACAAGTGACCACAAGTGTCTATGATTAGACTAAAGAATGCAAGAGAAAAAAAAAAGAAGAAAGACAGAGGGGGAAAGAAAAGTTAGAGACTGTAAGAAAGAAAGAGAGAGGGGGAGAAAGAGAGGGAGGAGAAAAAGAGAGGGGGGGGGGGGAGAGAAGAAGAGGGGGGGAAGAGAATAGAGGAAAAAAAGAGGAAGAGAGTGAGAGACAGAGAGAAGGGGGGGGGGGGGGGGGGAGAGGGAGAGAGAGGGGGGAGAAAGAAAAGGGAGAGTGAGACGGAAATGGAGAGGGAAAAAGGGCCGGGGGAGAGGAGGAGGGGGAGGGAGAGAGGTGGAGGAAGGGAAACAGGGGGGGGGGGGGGGAGGGACAGACAGAACGACCGATCAACCAACGTTTCAAACAGGTAATTGCAGGGGTTGAGACAGAGAGAGGGGAGGGTGGGGGAAAAAGGTGGGGGGGGGGGGGGGGGGGGACATATACCCAGAATAGGAGAGAGAGAGAGGGAGAGAGAGAACGAACGAACGAACGAACGAAATTTGTTTAATGAGGGAAAAGAATAAGCACATGGCAGGCTTGTTTGCATCTTGCCCTCAAAAATGAAAAAGAAACATTTCAAACACAAAAGCCACCCTCCACACCCCAACCATTAACCAAACATCCACCTGTCGAACAATCCTTTCCAAGCAATAATAATAGCAATAACAATAGTAATGAATGATAATGATTAAAGATGATAGCATTACAATTCAAATATAACACCATGCGCAACATATACATATGCATTGCCAAACGTTACATCTGTCGAATAGCATGATCTGAAAAAATAGAATTACAGAACACATAATAATCACACATATAAATCCACATGATAGTAAATCAATATTGAAACCAAGAATCTGTTCCGGAAGGGGGCGTACAACACACATTTTTGCGCCCTCCAGATTCGCACGCAATTTCCCTTTCCTCTCTATCCCGTGTTCTCTGCAAACAATTCCATCCTCGCCCCTCGTAACAAACACCCCACCTCACCCCGTCTACCCCTCCGTTCACAACCAACCCTACTCAAACAGAGAGAGAGAGTAGGGAGAGAAGAGAGAGAGAGAGAGAGAGAGAGAGAGAGAGGAGAGAGAGAGAGAGAGAAGAGAGAGAGAGAGAGATGGAGAGAAGAGAGAGACTGGGAGAGAGATGGAAGAGAGAGAGAACAGAGGGAGAGAGAGAGAGAGAGAGAGAGAGAGAGAGAGAGAGAGAGAGAGAGAAAGAGAGAGAGAGAGAGAGAGAGAGAGAGAGAGAGAGAGAGAGAGAGAGAAAGACTGACAGGCAGACAATACAGACAGACAGATAGACAAATAGGCAGAGAAGTCAAGCAGCAGCAGAATAAAGACATAGAGATGAGTAAAAAAACATTAAAAAAAAAAACATTTGAGGAAATTGGATACAAGATTACGATCCAAAAATACCACAGAAGGTTAGCTATAACTTAGCATTAGATATTTATGATAATGTGTTTTAAACGTAGATAAGCTATTTTTATTTCTTATGTCACAAGGAATTGCATTCCAAAGTTTACCACCCGAATATGCTAAGGAAGACATGAATAGATCAATTCTGGGCCGGGGAATGGATATCAAATGTTTATTACGAAAGGTGTTTACAAGGAATTTGGTACGTAGATAAGAAGGTGCGAGATTGTTCATTATTTTGTACATGAACACACCCTTATTGAAACGACATTTCTGACTGAATGGGAGAATCTCAAGTTCTTTATAGTCTGCAACTTGAAGAGATGATTTAAGGAGTACGATTTTTAGTGAACGTCTATACAAACGCTCCAGTGGTTTCAAGCAATTGTGACTGGCCATGTCCCAGCAAGTTGAAGCATAGTCAATATCAGATTGTATATAGGCATGGAAAAATAACTTCCGAGAATGTTGGTCAAGGAAATGCTTAATTCTGTTTAATTGAAATAACTTACTTGAGATCTTCCGAGATAAAGCAGAAACGTGATTAGACCAAGATAGATTGTTATCGATAGTGAGACCAAGTAACTTATGTGAATCAATTTCTTCTATAATCTGATCGTAGAGATACAATGGAGGTGATCTAGTTTTCATGTTTTGTCGTTTTTGCCTAGTTGTTATCAACATAAATTTGGATTTCATAGGATGGAGGGCCATGTGATTTAGTTTGGACCACTCAGTAAGATTATTTATATCTTTTTGAAGAGCACTGCATACTGAGTGTACGTTTTTACCTTTACTGTGGAGTGTCGTGTCGTCAGCAAATAGTTCACATGAAGAGGAAATAGCTAGAGGAAGATCATTTATATAAACCGAAAAAAGGATTGGACCTAAAACTGATCCTTGGGGGACACCATAATTCACTGGTAGGAAAGTGGATTTTACAGAGGCTTTAAAAACTGACTGTTTCCTGTTGGTCAAAAAAGAGGATAATAGATCAAGAGATTTTCTGGATATACCGTAAAATATAAGTTTTTTTACAAGAAGATTATGGTCAATAATGTCAAAGGCTTTTGCAAAGTCAACAAAAAGTACACACTGTAAATAGATTACAATTAATGTTTGAAAGCCATTGTTCAGCTAAGTTGGTTAGTGCTGTATGACATGAATGGTTTTTTCTAAAACCACTTTGGTTTGGATGAAATAAATCATGTTTAGTAAAGTGTAACTGGAGATTGCGTTTAAGATGTTTTTCAAGAGGTTTAGACAAAGTAGATAGAATTGATATTGGTCGATAATTTGAAAAATCAGTTGGGTCGCCGGATTTATAAACTGGTAGTACTTTGGCTACCTTAAAAGCCTGTGGGTAGTAACACTTTTCGATGCAAAGGTTGTAAATGTAGGTGAGATGCTCAGATATAACAGATGCAGATAATTTCAAGATTTTACTATCAATGTTGTCTAGACCACAGCAGTTAGATTGTTTTAAAGCACATAGTGCCCTATACACTTCGTGTACACTTAAATATTCAAATTGAAGTTTTGTATCTATATGTTTAGAGAGAGAGAGAGAGAGAGAGAGAGAGAGAGAGAGAGAGAGAGAGAGAGAGAGAGAGAGAGAGAGAGAGACTCAATGTACATGGGAAAAAACAACACAAGATGCGGATGAGCGGGGATGGAGTGGGGTGGGGTGTGGGGTGAGAAGAAAACAGTAAGGGTGAAAAATCTAATCATCTTCGTGATACTGAATTAAATGTGCAGCTCTAATTATATAAAGTGTCCAGCCCTAGAGTCGTGAAATTGAGCCCAAGCACTTTCAGAGGGATCTACTTAACGCCGAGTTCAGCACCGTCCTAATACAGAATCCTGTTTCTCATTCTTTGCATACTCTTGAATTCTGTACGGGAGTTAAGACCCTTAAAGACAGTCCCCAAATTCGTTTGCCAGTAAGTCTCCCTGTCTTGGAGTTTGTCTTCAGATGTCACTTGTTCAATGGTGTGGATGGAAAGAAGGAGTTTGTCTTCAGATGTAACTTGTTCTATGGGATGGATTGAAAGGAGTTTGTCTTCAGATGTAACTTGTTCTATGGGATGGATGGAAAGAAGGAGTTTGTCTTCAGATGTCACTTGTTCTATGGGATGGATGAAAAGGAGTTTGTCTTCAGATGTAACTTGTTCTATGGGATGGATGAAAAGGAGTTTGTCTTCAGATGTAACTTGTTCTATGGGATGGATGGAAAGAAGGAGCTTGTCTTCAGATGTCACTTGTTCTATGGGATGGATGGAAAGAAGGAGTTTGTCTTCAGATGTAACTTGTTCGATGGGATGGATGGAAAGGAGGAGTTTGTCTTCAGATGTAACTTGTTCTATGGGATGGATGGAAAGAAGGAGTTTGTCTTCAGATGTCACTTGTTCTATGGGATGGATGGAAAGAAGGAGTTTGTCTTCAGATGTCACTTGTTCTATGGGATGGATGGAAAGAAGGAGTTTGTCTTCAGATGTCACTTGTTCTATGGGATGGATGGAAAGGAGTTTGTCTTCAGATGTAACTTGTTCTATGGGATGGATGAAAAGGAGTTTGTCTTCAGATGTAACTTGTTCTATGGGATGGATGGAAAGAAGAGAGCTTGTCTTCAGATGTCACTTGTTCTATGGGATGGATGGAAGAAGGAGTTTGTCTTCAGATGTAACTTGTTCGATGGGATGGATGGAAAGGAGGAGTTTTTCTTCAGTGTAACTTGTTCTATGGGATGGTGGAAAGAGGAGTTTGTCTTCAGATGTCACTTGTTCTATGGGATGGATTGAAAGAGGAGTTTGTCTTCAGATGTCACTTGTTCTATGGGATGGATGGAAAGAAGGAGTTTGTCTTCAGATGTCACTTGTTCTATGGGATGGATGGAAAGAAGAAGTTTTGTCTTCAGATGTAACTGGTTCTATGGGATGGATGAAAAGGAGTTTGTCTTCAGATGTCACTTGTTCTTGGATGGATGGAAAGAAGAGTTTTCTTCAGATGTAACTTGTTCTATGGGATGGATGAAAAGGAGTTGTCTTCAGATGTCATTTGTTCGATGGGGTGGATGGAAAGAAAGGCAGAGCCTTTCTTCAGGGTGTTCAGTCTGGGCGAGGTGTCTGGCAACCCACATCGCTGGGCCATTTTCCTGTTGCAGTCTGATTTAAGATTGGCCCACCTTCTTTTGTTGTCCTTGGTGGACTCAGCATACCATAAGTCTGGGTGGTTCTGGCATCTGATGATGTACATGGTATTTTTTTTTTCTCGAACAGGTGAGGTGCTGTCTGATGGGCCAGTAGCGCCCATCCCATGGGCTTCTTAGCCCGTCAAGTCACTGGAATGTGCACAAAGGTCACATCGGCGGGCACAGCATACAAAAAATCCAGGTCTGTTCATGGGTCCATGGACAGGATGGCGACGTGGTACTGTAGGTTTGTACATTTCTGCCAAGTTACATCTTCTCCTATCAGCACGGATGAGCATTTCCTCAGGGGAAATGGTCCTGTTTTTTGGATTGGAATACAGGATGTCTAGATTTTTGTTTAATAATCTGTCTCTTAGATGGTAACCTTGGATCATACTGTGTGACCCAAGCCAATTTCTTGGGTTTGGGTTGTCCTCTCTTGTCTGATGAGAACACCTCGGTCCCTGTTACCTCCCTTTTTGAGTTCTTCAAGTGCTGTCTCAAATTTCCAACCAGCAATTGTAAAATAATTGGCATACTCTTTGAGTCTGTCCTGCAGTCTATCGTCGACGCTGCAGAACATTCTCAGCCTGGTGCCAACACCTGTCAGAAGACCCTTGAAACCTGCAGGAGGGTGACAACTATAACTGTTCTTTGGAAGGTAACTATGGCAATGTTTGGAAAAGACACCTGTCTTTATGACACCATCAACTATTGAAAGTTTCACGTCCAGATGTTCTGCCTGTTTGTCAAATTTTACGGTCCACTTAATATTTGGCGGATTCAGTTCATATAATATATATATATATATATATATAAGAGAGAGAGAGAGAGAGAGAGAGAGAGAGAGGAGAGAGAGAAACAGACAGACAGACAGACAGACAGACAGACACACGCACGCACACACGCACGCACACACACACACACACACACACACCACACTCACACCACACACACACACACACACAGTCTCCTTTTCGTCTTCTTTCCATTTTTTTTTTTTAAATCTGTTCGCGTTTACTGTTATGTTACTGACAGACAGACAGATAATATTTAGTCGAGAGTAAAATCCAACTCTCTGAACTCAAAAGTTTGGTATTTCTTTTGAAGCATGATCACGGGTACCAACACGATCAACGACAAGGATCAAACCATAAACGCATGCCCACTGTCCACCTTGACTAGACGGCCACAGAAACCCCCGATCAAGTCACGCCCGACAGATGGCAGTCAGTCATTCAAACGAAGCAATCTGCTTTCCTTCTTTTTCTTCCATCGTCAAACTTTCATTCCAAGTGGAACGTCACCCCAAAACGATGTGCTTGAAATGAGCTGTAAACTGGTTAGACCCTATTGTCATGCAGTCCAGACACAATGAAGATCAAGATGACTAAGACCGAACGGTTCACCACCGCCTCTTGTGCCGCAAAACGTGAATCCGTCTCTCACAACGCGACAATGCATGAGAACGGAGTGGACTGACCGACTATATGTCATCTGGTGAGCGCACTTCCCTCTTTTTATGTGTGTGTGTGCCGTGAAGTCTTTCACATTACAATGATTAACTTCAGGAAGTGGATGCTTCTCTCTCTCTCTCTCTCTTCTCTCTCTCTCTCTCTTCTGTAATAGATCTTCACTCAGTTACATGATCACATTCCCCTTCGTGATAGGCTGAGGCCTGATATGAACAACCTCTCTCTTTCTCTCTCTCTCTCTCTCTCTCTCTCTCTCTCTCTGTGTTCTTTTTATCTTTACTCAGTTACATGATCACATTCCCCTTCATAATGGGCCGAGACCTAATATGAATAAAATATCTTGAGTTGAGAGTCTGTGTGTGCGTGCGTGCGTGCGTGTGTGTGTATGCAAACAACGTGGAAACGAACTGTGGCCTTAAATATGATTTCTGTAATCTTGCCCCGTTGGACCCTACGCCCTAATGCCCCGGCTGATCACGAGGCCAACGGTCAAGCCAGTGTTGTGTAACACCCGGTTGTCAACGGACAGCACTCGACGTCAGTCATGGACCCAGCACCACCACTACTACCTGCCTTCCTGCCAACTTCCCGTCTGTCCAGACTGGACCCTAGGCTCCGGCCTCTGTGCAAACAGGTCTGGGCTAGCGGCCAGTGAACAGCAAACCACCACTCCACACAGGCCGTGGGTCCACTGTCCTTGAGGGCCTGCGATCGATTGGACATGAATGTCGTCGCCATCTTGAAGGAACAGGAAGTGGACGGTTTTGAAGCCAGACTGAATGATAGAAGTTTCGGGTGGCAATCGAGGACTTGGTCAAAGCGTGTTGCTTTATAGCCCGGCCGATCACGATGGCCACGTCAGGGCTGAGACCTAAGCATAGCTCAGGAAACGTCACGACGTCTGTGTGCTGTTGTACAGGTCATTTCATCCCAGGGCCACAACATCACTTGGGGAAAGCAGACACATGTAAATGCTTTGTAATCTGGATGACAACTTAGGCGAAAGAAAGAATAAAAAGACAACTATGGCATACTGTGTTTTCCGCCACAAATGGCGTAATGATTTTTTTTTTTTAAAGCAAAGAAAAACTGCCAGAATCAGAAAGTCTCTAATCGGAAAATTGATCAAAGAGTGAATCTCATGAAAGCCGCAACGTCGCCCCGTTGCGATCAGTTAGTTCCTTTTAAGATAGGCCCACAGTTTAACTCTTACTGCATTAGCCAGAATCATCGACAGTTTGTGAACGGACAGTGTCTACTAAATGGCCGCAAGGCGGCAGAAATCGGTTTTCTGACCACATCTAAATAGGATGAGAAATAGGAAAACTGTCTTCGAGAAGAACTCAGCGCCATTCCTTTCAACGTGAAAGAACTGGTGTTCTTTTCAAAGCAGCTACGTCCAACCAATGAAAGAGAAGTCTTGATAATGATCACTACCCAACTGGTGTTCTTTTCAAAGCAGCTGCGTCCAACCAATGACAGATGAGTCTTGATAATGATCACTACCCACAGCCTCTTCAGCCCATCCTCCCAGCACAAATGCTCTCTCTCTCCAAACTCCAGAGAACCGCGTTGGTTTTCAGTTCTCCTTGTCCTCAGACTGCCACATCGACCAGCTGGCGCTCACAGAGCTCCGAGATCAGAGCTCCCCCCCCCCCCCCCCCCCTCCCATCACCGCGCCTCCTGTGTCACCGAATTACCCCCACCACCACCACTTCCTTCTCCCCCTTCCCTCTCACCTTCTTCTTACGGTTCAAACCAGCATGACCTACAATCTGATAATACTGAAGTGGGTTTGAAAACCTGGTCATGTTGAGAACAATCGTCATTTGGTGAAACATGCGGTCAAGTCGTGCCCATCAGCTTTAGTTCCTGCGTCTCTCAAAACCATTGTTTTCTTTACGTTCACTTTCATTTCCTGCTGTAGATTCTTTGAAATCGTGCGCTGTTTGCACAGTCACACACACACACACGCGCACGCACACACACACACACACACACACAACACACACACACACACACACACATACACACACACACCACACACACACACACACCACACACAGATGGTTCATTGTAAATACTTCTGATGTTAGAACTGTTTTTGTGATACCACACCATAATATCAAAATGCAATACAACATTTTAAAAAGGTGTCATACATTGGTAGCTAAGTAATTTGCATTTTGAAAGCAATAGACGTTGTTCTTGATATATCTGTTTTACATAAAGATTGCTTGTTGTGTCAGATTTAAAATCAGCGCTTACGGCTCTGCATTGTCAATCGAATAGTCGATCAGACATTTTATGTGACATTCTATTTCTAATCCGCCAGTTGATAACACAGCCTTATGTTCCCCAGGGAATTCAAAGGATCAAGTCACGTGAATAGCACTGGGTTCCATTGTGTTACTAGTATTGGGTTCCATTGTGTTAATAACATTGGGTTCCATTGTGTTAATAACATTGGGTTCCATTGTGTTAATAACACAGGGTTCCATTGTGTTAATAACATTGGGTTCCATTGTGTTAATAACAGAGGGTTCCATTGTGTTAATAACACAGGGTTCCATTGTGTTAATAACATTGGATTCCATTGTGTTAATAACATTGGGTTCCATTGTGTTAATAACATTGGGTTCCATTGTGTTAATAACATTGGGTTCCATTGTGTTAATAACATTGGGTTCCATTGTGTTAATAACACTGGGTTCCATTGTGTTAATAACACTGGGTTCCATTGTCTCAATAACGCTGGGTTCCAATGTAACTTTGTTATCGGTTACTAACACTCCAGTCTACTCCTCCTTAAGCTATTCATACTCTCACAAGTTTGGATTTGCCATATGCTCAGTGGAAGGTGTACTATTTATTCTTTTTCGTTTTCTTCATACAGGCACAAGCCCTCACTTCCAATCCTCACCTCAACATGTAAGGAGAGAGAGAGAGAGAGAGAGAGAGAGAGAGAGAGAGAGAGAGAGAGACTACAAGTTATTTATTTAATATGCATATGCGACTTATTTGTTATACATTATGTATTTGAAGACAGCCAGAACTTAAAAGCGAGCTTTTTGTGGATGAAAAAGTAGCCATACATAATGTGGCCGTATGGTCTGCTTTCACTGGAACGTTCATAACAAAAAAAAAAAAAACCGTTGACCCACATGGACGATTTTAGTCCGCTACCTCCGTGGTTTGCTCCTTACTTTCATTTCTGTCTCAGAAAGACCCTACGAGAGAGAGAGAGAGAGAGAGAGAGAGAGAGAGAGAGAGAGAGAGAGAGAGAGGGGGGGGACGAGGAGAGAGAGGGGATGGGGGGGGGGGGGGGGGGGGGAGGGCTGAGGAAAAGGAATGGGAGATGTGAGAGACAACGGGGAGGACATGGATAGATAAGATTGGCGGGGGACTAAACATTAATGTATTAAGTATCGGCCTCGTCGAAACGAGCTTCCCGAAGATAGTGTCATGGCGACTAATCGTCCTGTAGGCTGGATTTCTTGAAAATTAGGACATCTTACGTGGGTCTACCAGCGATGTGAGTAAATACGGGAATTAGATTTAAAGGATTTTTGTTTGTTTGTTTGTAGATAGCACACCCAAAGCCAGCGAGTGGGCTTCCATTGCCAATTTCGCAACATCTCGCGCCCCTGTTTCTGCACTTTTATTTTGACGCTTGCGATTTAATTGTGCGGTTACGCAATCTTGCTCAGAAGGCAGAGGAGGTGGCCCTTGGCAAAGAAACCCCAATTCACACTTAGCTCATCTTTTCTCTTCTTTTGTGAGAAATAGAGCGTCGCCAATCATATATGATGTCACTCCGGGAGGACATGTGTGAGGGCTAGAACAAGAAATGAAGTGTTTGATGATGCGTCAACTCTGTTTTTGGATTGAATTTGTTTCTGTCCACTGATTGCCCTAGACACGGAGAAATTTCTAGATATAGGCGTTAAACAACAACAACAAACTAACTAACTAACGGGCTACCAGCTACAAGTACTGGAGTAAAAAGAACAAATCGAGGAGGAACATGCAACATGACGTACTGGTGCCGAAAGACCGAAAGATGGCAAAGCCTCAATCCCTCTGTCAGTCATGTGATGCTGTGTGAGTTCCGTCCAGGATACCTGCAGCCCTACTCAAAAGAAAGCTCCAAGCCCATCATCTTCATCCTCTTGAAGAACAGATCTGAAGGCTTCCAAGACAGTATACGGCTGTCTACGCCAAGATGTCGTTCAGACCCCGTGATCCTCTGGGTCAAACGAGGTCATGGGACCTGTGTTTTGTCACGCTGATTTGACTATTCAGCAACTGATAACTTACCCCTCAGTACGTCTGTCGACAAGAACAATATGTAAGGGTTTATTTCACTTAATGTCTCTTATCCTACATACTCCTTCGTCTCATATGAAGTCATTCAACTTGATCTTTTCGCTGTGCAAGTTGTTAAACCATCTTCGCGCAGTAAAAATCTGGATGTGAGATGACCCCCCCCCCCCCCCCCCCCCCCCCACCCCCCACCCCCCCTCAGTGAACGCGTCAGAAGAGGACGATGTTGCACAGGAAAACTCGATGAGTCAACAGAGCCAAGTGTTGGCGACTTCCAGT
>CM031617.1:364260-376760 GCA_018398815.1 Conus ventricosus
ATCTAGATTCGAGTTATGTTGATCGAGGGATTTAGATTCGAATCATGCTGATCGAGAGATTGAGATTCGTGTCACTAAGACTATGAGTTAAGCACGATGAATGAACTAGCGACGTGCCTAACATAAAGCAATAATTAGTTAAGTGTAGGCTATTTCAGAACGGGTGAAAGGTAGGTGTATATATCATACACAGTGATGACAATGTAATTAATTCAATGGGCCTATTGCAGCTGTACTCATTGAGTCGTCGGCATAGTTTGGCCAGCCTGTAGTTCTTTCAAAGTTCAAATTCATGACCGACTATGATCGATTCTCATTATTACTCTAAGACTTGTACCATCAACTGAATTTGCTTCAGAGTGTGTAAATTAGGCACGATTCCTAAATAATATTCAATCATGCACCTTACCTCACAATTGTTCGATCTTTTCTCGTTACGTGTTCTGATTTTCCCGTCGCCCAATTAAGTTGTTGACGTTAAATTTGTGAATGAAGCAGACGTCTTAAACAAGTTGATCAGAAGCAGACGATCAAGTTTGGAAAGGCCAATAACTCCTGGGTTTCCATGCGCCTCGCGAGATGAGGTAGCCTAGCCCACGTGAGAAGTGATGATGGGAGGGAGAAATAGATTTACTGTGTGTGTGTGTGTGTGTGTGTGTGTGTGTAAAGTACAGATTTCATTCAAACAGAATTAATTTAGTCGAGTATTTAAAGATAATTTCAGTCTTCAATCACCCAACACGCGGGAATAGACCTGCACCTATTCATTGACCATCAGGTCTACTGCATTAAGTCTTACTCTTAGGGCAAAGATTTAAGGGTCATGCACAAGCACATACATGAGTCAAAAATGAACAGAAAGAACAGAAACTTTTCAAACACAAAGTTGACAATAGATTTCATAATGCCACACTCATTTTTGCGACACGTCTATGGAAAAAAAACGTGGTCAGCTCAATATCATTCTCATACGTCAATAGATCCTCTCTTCGATACTCCCCCTGCTCAAATGCTCCCCCTGCTCAGTGCTCCCCCCTGCTCGATACTCCCCTTGTTCAATACTCCCCCCTGTTCAATACTCCCCCTGTTCAGTGCTCCCCCCCTGTTCAATACTCCCCTTGTTCAATATTCCTCCCTGTTCAGTGCTCCCCCCCTGTTCAATATCCCCCTGTTCAGTGCCCCCCCCCCCCCCCCTGCTCGATACTCCCCTTGTTCAATGCTCCCCTGTTCAGTGCCCCCCCCCCCCCCCCCTGCTCGATACTCCCCTTGTTCAATGCTCCCCTGTTCAGTGCCCCCCCCTCTCCCCCTGCTCGATACTCCCCTTGTTCAATACTCCCCCCTGTTCAATGCTCCCCCCTGTTCAATACTCCCCCTGTTCAAAACTCTCCATGTTCAATACTTCCCCTGTTCGATACTCCTCTTGCTCAATACTCCTCCTGTTCGATACTCCCCCTGCTCAAATACTCCCCCTGTTCAGTGCTCCCCCTGCTCGATACTCCCCTTGTTCAATACTCCCCCTGTTCAATGCTCCCCCATGTTCAATATTCCCCCCTGTTCAATACACTCCCCTGTTCAATACTCCCCTGTTCAATACTCTCCCCTGTTCAATACTCCCCCATGTTCAATACTCTCCCCTGTTCAATACTCTCCCCTGTTCAATACTCTCCCCTGTTCAATACTCCCCATGTTCAATACTCCCCCTGTTCAATACACTCCCCTGTTCAATACTCCCCCTGTTCAATACTCTCCCCTGTTCAATACTCTCCCCTGTTCAATACTCCCCCATGTTCAATATTCTCCCTGTTCAATACTCCCCCCCTGTTCAATACTCCCCATGTTCAATATTCTCCCCTGTTCAATACTCCCCCCCTGTTCAATACTCCCCCATGTTCAATATTCTCCCCTGTTCAATACTCCCCCCTGTTCAATACTCCCCCATGTTCAATATTCTCCCCTGTTCAATACTCCCCCCCTGTTCAATACTCCCCCATGTTCAATATTCTCCCCTGTTCAATACTCCCCCCCTGTTCAATACTCCCCCATGTTCAATATTCTCCCCTGTTCAATACTCCCCCCCTGTTCAATACTCCCCCATGTTCAATATTCTCCCCTGTTCAATACTCCCCCCCTGTTCAATACTCCCCCATGTTCAATATTCTCCCTGTTCAATACTCTCCCCTGTTCAATACTCTCCCTGTTTAATACTCCCCCTGTTCGATACTCCTCCTGTTCAATACTCCTCCTGCCCCAATACTCCCCCTGCCCAATACTCCCCCTGCTTGCCTATAGCATGTGTATCTTTAGCTGTGCGCTTGCGCGTAATCTTTAGCTGTGGTATGGAGGAAAGGGGGGGGGGGGGGGGAGGTTCTTTCGTACCCTCCTCCCTCAGAAAAAAAAAGGGTTCTTTCCGTTGTAGACGCAGGAGTATCGAGCAGTGGGGCGGGGGGGGGGGGGGGGGGGGGGGGGGGGGGGGGGGTATCGAGCAGGGGGGGGAATGTCGAGCAGGGAAATGTCGAACATGGGGAATATTGGACTGGGAAAGTATTGAGCAAAGGGAACATCCAACAGCGACAAGTAGGGAAGTATTGAATAAGGGGGGAATATCGAGCGGAGGGAGTGTCGAGGAGGGGAGTGTGTGTGGGAGGGGAAAGGGGGGGAGGAACAGATACGCTCCAAAACGAGGCGGGTCAGTACCAGCTGTGTCAGCCACAGTTGCAGAAACTGTTATCACCATTTTATATGCATGTGTCCTGGAGACACTGGTCATCGATCTGATAACGATCAATCGTCATCCTTGGGAAGAGTTTTTGCTGGAAAAAAAAAAAAAAAGATTTCTTCTCCATTCCCATCGATCAGCATTTTAAAAAAAAAAATAAAAAAAAGCCTCAAATTCTGTGGCCCTTTATACCTCAGACAGTGAGTGAATAACGAGAAAGATGTTTGAATCCGTCACTGACTCGTAATCATCCATCTGACAGTGAATGACGAGAAAGGTGTTTGGATCTGTCACTGACTCTTAGTCATCCATGTGAAACTGAATGACGAGAAAGGTGTTTGGATCTGTCACTGACTCTTAGTCATCCATGTGAAACTGAATGACGAGAAAGGTGTTTGAATCTGTCACTGACTCCTCGTCATCTGTCTGCCAGGGAATAACGAGAAAGGTCTTAGAATCTGTCACCGATTCCTAGTCATATCTCTGACAGGGAATAACGAGAAAGGTCTTAGAATCTGTCACTGATTCCTAGTCATATCTCTGACAGGGAATAACGAGAAAGGTCTTAGAATCTGTCTCTGATTCCTAGTCATATCTCTGACAGGGAATAACGAGAAAGGTCTTAGAATCTGTCACTGATTCCTAGTCATATCTCTGACAGGGAATAACGAGAAAGGTCTTAGAATCTGTCATGATTCCTAGTCATATTCTCTGACAGGGAATAACGAGAAAGGTCTTAGAATCTGTCACTGATTCCTAGTCATATCTCTGACAGGGAATAACGAGAAAGGTCTTAGAATCTGTCACTGATTCCTAGTCATATCTCTGACAGGGAATAACGAGAAAGGTCTTAGAATCTGTCACTGATTCTAGTCATATCTCTGACAGGGAATAACGAGAAAGGTCTTAGAATCTGTCACTGATTCCTAGTCATATCTCTGACAGGGAATAACGAGAAAGGAGTTTGAATCTGTCACTGACTCCTTACCATTATCTGACAGGAAATGACGAGAAAGGTTTGAATCTGTCACTGACTCCTTACCATTGTTGACAGGAAATGACGAGAAAGGTTTGAATCTGTCACTGACTCCTAGTCATCCATCTGACACTGAATGACGAGAAAGGTGCTTGAATCTGTCACTGACTCCTTACCATCATCTGACACTGAATGACGAGAAAGGTGCTTGAATCTGTCACTGACTCCTTACCATCCATCTGACACTGAATGATGACAAAGGAGTTTGAATCTGTCACTGACTCCTTACCATCCATCTGACACTGAATGATGACAAAGGAGTTTGAATCTGTCCCTGACTCCTTACCATCCATCTGACACTGAATGATGACAAAGGAGTTTGAATCTGTCACTGACTCCTTACCATCATCTGACACTGAATGATGACAAAGGAGTTTGAATCTGTCACTGACTCCTTACCATCCATCTGACACTGAATGATGACAAAGGAGTTTGAATCTGTCACTGACTCCTTACCATCCATCTGACACTGAATGATGACACAGGAGTTTGAATCTGTCACTGACTCCTTACCATCCATCTGACACTGAATGATGACAAAGGAGTTTGAATCTGTCACTGACTCCTTACCATCCATCTGACACTGAATGATGACAAAGGAGTTTGAATCTGTCACTGACTCCTTACCATCCATCTGACACTGAATGATGACAAAGGAGTTTGAATCTGTCACTGACTCCTTACCATCCATCTGACACTGAATGATGACAAAGGAGTTTGAATCTGTCACTGACTCCTTACCATCCATCTGACACTGAATGATGACAAAGGAGTTTGAATCTGTCACTGACTCCTTACCATCCATCTGACACTGAATGATGACAAAGGAGTTTGAATCTGTCACTGACTCCTACCATCCATCTGACACTGAATGATGACAAAGGAGTTTGAATCTGTCACTGACTCTTACCATCCATCTGACACTGAATGATGACAAGGGAGTTTGAATCTGTCACTGACTCCTTACCATCCATCTGACACTGAATGATGACACAGGAGTTTGAATCTGTCACTGACTCCTTACCATCCATTGACACTGAATGATGACAAAGGAGTTTGAATCTGTCACTGACTCCTTACCATCCATCTGACACTGAATGATGACAAAGGAGTTTGAATCTGTCACTGACTCCTTACCATCCATCTGACACTGAATGATGACAAGGAGTTTGAATCTGTCACTGACTCCTTACCATCCATCTGACACTGAATGATGACAAAGGAGTTTGAATCTGTCACTGACTCCTTACCATCCATCTGACACTGAATGATGACAAAGGAGTTTGAATCTGTCACAGATTCCAAGTCATACCTCTGATAGGATGACGAGAGAGCGTTTGAATCTGTCACTTACTGTAAGTCATCAATCTGAAAGTGAGTGAAGAGAAAGGTGTTTGAAATTATCATCGACTCCTAATCATCCATCTGACAGGATGATGATGAGAAAGAGTTTGAATCTGTTGCTGATCTGCGCTTGGTCATCCATTGACACAGGGAACGAAGGGAAAGAATTCTGTCACTGATTCTTGGTCCTCGGTCTATCTGAAAGTGATACATGGAAAGTATGTTATCAGTTGTCATGACTCTTCGTCCTCAGTCTGTCTGAGAGTAAACATGGAAGTATTATATCAATTGTCAGTGTCCCCTGGTCATACATATCATAGAAATGTGCGGGGTTAACTAACCTCAAGCCATCTCTGACTCTAGTCAGCCATGCAAGACTCCAGTCAGCCATCTCTGACCTCTAGGCAGCTGTCTCTGACTCTAGTCAGCAGCATTTCTGATTCTAATCAACCATCCATGACTCCAGTCAGCCATCTCTGACCTAGTTAGCCATCTCGATTCTAGTCAGCCATCTTTGACTCCGTCAGCCATCTTAGACTCTAGTCAGCCATCTATGACTCACAGTCTGCGTCTCTGATTCTAGTCAGCCATCTATGACTCCAGTCAGCCATCTATGACTCCAGTCAGCCATCTCTGACTCTAGTCAGCCGTCAAGACTCAAGTCAGCCATCTCTGACTTGGTCTGCCGTACAAGACTCAAGTCAGCCATCTCTGACTTGGTCTAGCCGTACAAGACTCAAGTCAGCCATCTCTGGACTCTGGTCAGCCGTACAAGTCTCAAGTCAGCCATTCTCTGACTTGGTCAGCTGTACATGACTCTAGTCAGCCATCTTGACTTGGCAGCGTACAAGACTCAAGTCAGCCATCTCTGACTCAGTCAGCCATCTTTGACTCTAGTCAGCATCTCTGACTCAGTCAGCATCTCTGACTCTAGTCAGCCATCTATGACTCCAGTCAGCCATCTCTGACTCTAGTCAGCCATCTATGACTCAGTCAGCTGTCTCGTCTCTAATCAGCCATCTCTGACCTAGTCAGCCATACAAAACTCAGTCAGCATTCTCTGACTCCAGTCAGCCGTCTCTGACTCTAGTCAGCCATACAAGACTCACGTCTGCCATCTTGACTCTAGTCAGCCTCTCTGACTCTGGTCAGCCATATAGTTCAAGTCAGCCATCTCTGACTCTATGTCAGCCATCTTGATCTTGGTCAGCCATTAACAAGACTCAAGTCAGCATCTCTGACTTTAGTCGCATTCTGACTTGGTCAGCCATTCAAGACTCAAGTCGCCATCTCTGACTCTAGTCAGCCATCTCTGACTCTGGTCTGCCATCAAGATTCAGTCAGCCACTATGACTCTAGTCAGCTATACAAGACTCAAGTCAGCCATCTCTTGACTCTAGTCAGTATCAAGACTCTAGTCAGCCAATTCTGACTCTGTCAGCTATAAAGACTCAAGTCAGCCATCTCTGACTCTGTCAGCTATACAAGACTCAGTCTGCATATCTGACTTAGTCAGCTATACTAGACTCACAGCAGCCATTCTGACTCTAGTCAGCTATACAAGCTAGTCAGCCTTCTCTGACTATAGTCAGTTACAAGACTCAAGTCAGCAATCTCGTGACTCCAGTTCAGCATCTCTGACTCTGGTCTAGCAATCTCTGATCTGGTCAGCTATACAAGACTCCAATCAGCCATCTTGAGTAAGTCAGCATCTCTGACTCTAATCAACCATCTCTGCAGTAACCATCCATGATTCGTCAGCCATTCCTTATTCCAGTAAGCCATCCAATGATCTAGTCAGTCTTTTTACCCCAGTCAGCTCATCTTGATTCAAAGCAATCCATGACTCTAGTAGCATCTCATGATTCTAGTCAGCCATCTCTGATTCTAGTCAGCATTTCAATTCTATCAGCGATCTTAATTCTAGTCAGCCATTCTGATTCCAGTCAGCATCGATTCTAGTCAGCCATCAGATCAGTCCGGCCATCTCTGATTCAGATCAGCCATCTTGATTCTAGTCAGCATCTCTGATTTAGTCAGCCATTCTGAGTCCAGTCAGCCATCTCTGATTCTAGTAGCCATCATGTTCTAGTCAGCATCTTGAGTCCGTCAGCCATTCTGAGTCCAGTCAGCCATCCCATCGATTTAGATCAGCCAAACCCTCATTTAGCAGCCATCTTGATTTAGTCAGCCAAACTTGATTTGTCAGCCCTCTCTGATTTAGTCAGCCATTCTCATTCTAGTCGCCATCTGAGTCTAGTCGGGGCCCTCATGATCCAGTCAGCCATCTTGATTTTAGGTGCCATCTTGATTCTAGTCAGCCAATCTGAGGGTTTGTCGGCAATCTTGGTCTAGTGGCCATCTGGGGTTAGTCAGCATTCTGATTCTAGTCAGCAATCTTGATTTAGTCAGCCATCTTTGATTCTAGTCAGCCATCTTCATTCTAGTCAGCCATTCGAGTCTGTCGGCATTCCATGACTCTAGTCAGCCATCTATGATTTAGTCAGCCATCTCTGATTAGCAAACATCTCTGAGTCTAGTCGGCCATCCTGAGTCTAGTCGGCCATCATAAATTAGTCAGCCATTTGAGTCTAGGCAGGCCATCTTGACTATAGTCAGCATCTCTGATCTAATCATCCTCTGAGGGTGAATGAAGGGGAAAGGAAGTCAATGTGTAGCCTACACGCGTGACACAGTCTTCACACCCATCTTCAGTTAAACTGATCTTGTCGTTCTTGCCCTTTTAACTGTTTTGTCTCCGGAAATATGACTCCATGCCAACAATAAAATCGCACAGCCGTATATCTCCTTGGCCAGGTAAGCACAGGTAGGGCCTGCTCCGTTCTTGGATTTGGATGTTACAAATCTGACACCATTTTCGGAAAGCAATAAGAATCGGTGCAGAAAACGGAGTTGGTGTTGTTTGTTGGTTGTCATGGTGGTAATAACACAGGCTTTGTGAAACTGAGCACGCCTATAGGAACGGAAGGAAATTCCAGATCGCCAGTTAGCTTACTGGATCTTTTCCTTCTTCCTTTGTTCGGGAAAATCTATCGCCATTCCTGCATGTCTGTCTCTGCTTGTGTGTGTGTGTGTGTGTGTGTGTGTGTGTGTTTAAATCGACCGCGACATATCTGACGGGAGTAAGGAGGTGTGTGTGGAGGGGGGGTAGGGGGGGGGAGGGGAAACTTAGCAGCTGGGAGACTATGTTACAAGAATGGGAATGACCTACATGCGAGTGTGTCGCATCCACATCATCTGGGAGTAGGTGGAACAAACTTCCACTCCCATTCTCCGTGGGTGGTGAAGCGCATATTGCCTGCCATCAACGAGTGTCGTATTGCGAGTTCAGTACCATTGAGAACGAACAACTCAATAACACACACACGCACACACTCTACTACACTCCACTCCACTCCTCCAGCAGACGGCCTCACTAGGCTAGGGCCTATAGGCTGTAGGCTAGTCCACACTTCGTAGTGAGCCAGCACCAACCTCGTTTTGCGGCGCGGCCCCGTGACGTCATGAGGAACGCGTTAAAACTGTGTGCGTGTTGGAAACCGACAGGCAGTGTTGGGGAACGCACAACGCAGCTCGACATGATTACCAAGCGAGTGCCTTCTTCATGATTAACGGTTGTTGTCGGATTTGCTGGATACCAAACCGTGTTCATCAGTTCCTACGACAAAAAGTGATACTTAAGTGATCTTGTTCATTCAGCCTGTGAATTTTCAGTGGTTGTTTTCCTCTCAGGGAGCTGGCAAACCGGTAGCGAGACGTTCAACGGTTCATGATGGAAGACGAGGAGAAAACAGAATGGGCCTGTAGAAGAGCCCAAAATTTTGATTATTGGTGCTGGCATTGCTGGGATTGCTGCCGGAAAAAGGCTGACGGAGGAAGGATTTACAGATTTCAAAATATTCGAAGCTTCAGATCGCATTGGCGGTAGGATATGGAGTGTGGTGACAGGTGAGTGTAACGCTCCAAGCTTTTCACCCACTTTCACTGTTCAGCTAGCTACAGGGCCGAAGAGAGACGGAAGATGCAAATTCTGTTCAGCATACTGTTACCACTTGGCGGTGTCTTTGTGGTGAATGTTTTTGTTACAAGGGGGCGATTTCCTTTCTTCTCCCTGCCTGCCCACCTAGGATTAGAACAGTTGTCTTGGTACACTATAAATCGCCTCCATTCAATGTGAACCAGCTGCAGTTTAAAGGAATGATACCACAAAACCAGCTGAATATTGTAGGGTGATTTTCATCAGCCCAGCAGGTCAAGTGAAATCAGCGTTGAGATTTTGAAATCAGGATGGTCAAAATGCAACGTAAGGAAAGAAGTTTAACAGGTCTGCCGGAGGGGAGGAAGGGGGGAGGGGGGTCCACAAAGGAATTGGTTATTGAAGCCACAGTAATGTATAGCTGAAGGGATATACTTTACACTAAATTACAGTTGCAGCATAACACAGACCAACGACACATTCTGTGTACAATCACGATGAAAACGGCACAGATGTTTCAAAAGTACTAACTCTACATGGAGACGAAGTGAATCTAAATGCGACGGATTGTGTTCAGCGTTGCCGACAGTCTTTGTCCTCTTTGTCGGAGAGCAGTGGTTTACTGTTCAGCCAGCAGTTCATTCATAAGTCAAGTAACGTGACGTAGTGTTTTATTGATCGGTCATCAGGTCGACCGAAGCTTCTCGACTTCTTCTATACACACCCGTCAAAAACTGGCTCAAAATTGATGTTTAACGTAGTTCACACTTGTAAAATAGAGAAACTGTCTGGGGCCAGTTGTATAACAGCAAGTTAGTGAGTGGTGCCTAGCTCACAGTTAAATCGCTAGCTGATAGTTAGCTACCACAAGGTACAGCAGGTGGCTAACTTTGTTGTATGAGCAAGATTTAACACGTAGCTAGCTAACTGCAAGCTACGGCCGTTAGCTGTAGCTAGCTATAAATAGATCGGGAGATTTCCACTACCGCGCAATGCCAACTCCTTATATGGTGTTAGTTTTCGGAAAAAGAAGCCCAACTCGGCTTCTCGGAAGGCGTGGAAACGTGCTACAGCTGGTTCATCACTGAAAAAATGGCGAAGAGAGCAAGGAAGCCGAATTTTTCTTCAGCTGAGAGAGTCGCTTTCATCGAAGAGTTTTCGCTGCGGAAAAGTGCTCTCCAACAAAAGTTCAAAACAAACTCTGCAAACAAGGACAAGCAAAAAGCGTGGTTAGAGATCTGTGAGAGCCGTT
This sequence comes from Conus ventricosus, assembly GCA_018398815.1. NCBI lineage: Eukaryota > Metazoa > Mollusca > Gastropoda > Neogastropoda > Conidae > Conus > Conus ventricosus. The sequence continues at coordinate 374,606 of CM031617.1, forward strand.
AACAGTGTTTCAACATGTGGCCGATCAGTGGTGGAGGTCAAAGAAAAATGGTCGAAACTTTCTTTTTTCGTTGTTTTATTCGTTTATATATCACCTGACGAAGACCTAAGAGGTTGGAAACGCGTTGTGTTTTGTCTTGTGACTCGTTTGTCCACGTTCTCTGGGCGGTTCGCTAACATTTTTTAAGATTTGTTTAGATTTCCGCCTGCAGTCGTCTGCTTTGCAACTAGATCTATTTTGATTCATACTGACTGCTACCCTTCGTTGTTTTGTATTTCTGTTTTACGTCATCAGTGTGTGCGATTGTTATCGTGTATACGTCTTTCGAACATTGTATACTGTTAATCATTGATCCGTATTTCGTTTAACATACGTTCTAAGTCGTGTGCGTGCGATCGCAATCAGGCACTCCTCCCCTAAGTGATCTGAAGCGATCAAAGCTAAGTGAATTTTCGTTGTTTTATTCGTTTATATATCACCTGACGAAGACCTAAGAGGTCGAAACGCGTTGTGTTTTGTCTTGTGACTCGTTTGTCCACGTTCTCTGGGCGGTTCGCAAACATTTATTTAAGATTTGTTTAGATTTCCGCCTGCAGTCGTCTGCTTTGCAACTAGATTATTTTCTTCAGAGGCCCGAGTTCAGCTTTGTGCTCGGAAAATACCCCCCAACTGGATCGGGCAAAGTGGATGAAATGCCTGACCTCGATTTATTTCAACCAATTTTTGGCGACTCCGACCTAATCGAAGGCATGGCGAAGATGTGGGTGGTTTCGACTCTGGTCGGGGAGGAAGGGCACCTTTCCTCATGTATCCAAACTGCAAGTGCTCTCGCACCATGTCCACAATATCTTGTCTGAAGCGAAAACGTTGAAAAAGGTCAAGGTCATCATATTCATTTAGAGGATGAAAATGTTCTCTGAACAGGCGAGGCCTTCTTTGATAGTGCCAGTTTTGCTGCTGATGTATGAAGCCAGCCATTTTGTCAGACCAAAATGAACAAAGACTGTTGGGATATCTCGACTAACTTGTAGTTAGCAGACTTAGCGATGCTGTGGGGCACCTCTAAATTTTCGGCGCTAAACTAACTATCAGCTAAGAATAACTACTTGTTAAAGTGCCCATGCAACGACAGTTACGCTAACTGCTAGGATTTAACTTGTAGCTAGGGATTTACCAACCAGTTAGCCCCTAACTTTCTGTTATACAACTGGGCCCTCAACGAGAAGTAACACTCGCCAGTTTTTGATGACTAGGCTTGGCGTCTCCGTTCCCCACACCCCTTTCGTTTCGGCTTTTCCCCCAGTGACCCCAACGCGACATCCCAGCCCACTTTGAAGGTTAATAATGTCGAAGACATGTCAGGAGAAATCGGGTCTTGTTGCCGCCAGATAAGAAAGACAGCGAAGCATAAAACACACGTAGAGAGAAAAAAATGTACGGAAAACAGACAGTTGGTCGTGTGACTGACGACGCACGACATCGTGACATTCTTGTTTTTTTAAAAGGGGGGGGGGGGGGGGGGGGGGGGGGGGGGGGGGGGGGGGAATTGCTGAGGGAAGCTACACGTCGAAGACTCCAACGCTGTACAAGGAGCCTTAGTAACACAGTACAGCCGTTTGTGGTTAGGTAACCCGAAAGCTCAGGGTTCACCGTGAACGCGCGGAAAGATACTATTGCCTGCTTCGATCTTAGTGTACAGGGAAGGAAAGTTATAAATAATCTGAATAATTCCCCAGCGAGCAGAAAGGAGGTTATTATTAACAATCTGGAGTGGAGGGTTTGTTTTTCGTCCCCATGTGTTTTGCCACGTAAGCATTTGAGGAAGTTTCCGTCGCCTAGTCAGTGTCGCCTTCCTGTTTACATCATAATGTGATGAATATCGTTTGTTACTAAATTGATGAAACTTAGGGTGGGTTTTTTTTCTTATAGTGTGGGGGTGGGGGTGGGGGAGTTGCAAAAAATAAAGCGGTATCTGATGGGGTTTGAGTCCCTGAAACTGAGAGCGACAGTGAAAAATTAAGCTTTTGATAATTAATATCAAAAGCTTTTCATTTTCCTCTAGTCTGCAAATATCTATTTAGTTAAAGCATCGAAATACCTCTGATTTTCTTAATTTTCAGAAATTTTGCAAACCCTTGTTATTCACCCCCTCCCC
>CM031617.1:379260-421760 GCA_018398815.1 Conus ventricosus
GGACATAAATAGGAAACACTATGATATTTTAGTTTGTTTGTTGTTTGTTTGTTTTTTCCCCTGTTGTGGACATAAAAGAAACACTATGATATTTTAGTTTGTTTGTTGTTTGTTTTTTTTTCCCCATGTTGTGGACATAATAGGAAACACTATGATTTTTTAGTTTGTTTGTTGTTTGTTTTTTCCCCCTGTTGTGGACATAATAGGAAACACTTGATATTTTAAGTTGTTTGTTTGTTGTTTGTTTTCTCCCCATGTTGTGGACATAAATAGGAAACACTAGATATTTAGTTTGTTTGTTGTTTGTTTGTTTTTTCCCCCATGTTGTGGACATAAATAGGAAACATATGATTTTTAGTTTGTTTGTTTGTTTTTGTTTTTTCCCCCATGTTGTGGACATAAATAGGAAACACTATGATATTTAGTTTGTTTGTTTGTTTGTTTTTTTTCCCCCCATGTTGTGGACATAAATAGGAAACACTATGACGTTTTAGTTGTTGTTGTTTGTTTGTTTGTTTTTTCCCCCCCTGTTGTGGACATAAAGGGAAACACTGTGATATTTTTTAGTTTGTTGTTTGTTTGTTTCCCCCTCCCCCCCCCCCCCCCCATGTTGTGGACATAAATAGGAAACACTACGACGTTTTAGTTTGTTTGTTGTTTGTTTGTTTTTTCCCCCATGTTGTGGACATAAATAGGAAAGTTTACTATGATGTTTTAGTTTGTTTGTTGTTTGTTTTCCCCCCCACGTTGTGGACATAAAGGGAAACACTGTGATGTTTTAGTTTGTTTGTTGTTTGTTTTTTCCCCCCGTGTTGTGGACATAAGGGAAACACTGTGATATTTTAATAGTTGTTTGTGTTTGTTTGTTTGTTTTTCCTTCGTGTTGTGGACATAAAGGGAAACACTGTGATGTGCAGGGGAGGAACATGGCCAGAAAGCGGAGATGGGGGCCAACTGGATCCACGGCGTGGAGAACAACCCCATCTACCAGATCGCCGAAGAGAACAACCTCCTGCAGCTGCGCCACAAGGACAAAAGCCTGCGCAGCAAAGACGTTGTTCATCACAGAGGCCGGCAAGGTGGTCGGCGACCGACTGGTCAAAGAGGTGGACCTCATCTACGGTCTGCTGATCACGCAGTGCGAGAGCTTCTACACCGAGAATGTCCCCACTCGGTGGACGACGACTCCATAGGTAACTTCCTGCAGAGGAACTTTAACGAAAAGGTGTGCCGCTTCACCAACGGTGAGCGCCATGTACGAGAACTGATCTTCGGGCAGAGGAAACTGTTGGAGTGCTGTATAAGTGGTTGTGACAATTTAGACGAGGTGGCGCTGCAGGACTTTGGCAGCTACGAGAGCCTGCCGGGCATTCACTACACCATTCCTCCTGGCTTCGATACCGTCCTGGACATCCTGTGCAAAGACATCCCCAAAGACAACATTGTGTTCAACTCCCAGTGCGCAGCATCGACTGGGACCAGGGGCCCCAGTCCCGATACCCTGTGTGTGTGGAGATGGAGAACGGAGAGAAGCACTATGCAAACCATGTGATAGTCACTGTGTCCCTGGGTGTCCTCCAAGCAGCCTGTGATAGGATGTTCACGCCTGCCCTGCCCCGGAAAAAGTGCAGGCCATCTCGGTGCTGGGGTACGGCGTGGTGGACAAGGTGTTTTTGGAGTTTGACCAGCCCATTGTGGATGCCGATGTGTTTCGCCTCAACATTCTGTGGGACGATGACACTCCGCACGATGTGGATTTACGTCACTCCTGGTATCGCAAGATCTACTCTTTTGAGGTTGTGCATGAACATATTCTTGTAGGTAAGTGCGGGAATCTTCTGTTTTTGTGTCTGTGAGTACACTGTGTGTTTACTGTGTGTTTACTATGCTTTTGTTTTGACATTACTGTTGACAAGTTTTTTGCAAGCTCCAGACCTCAAAATGTTGGAATTGATTTGTGAAATGTGCTGGGCTGCTTAGTTGGATAAATAGTTGCATCATTGCGTTGTGCATACTTTGTACTGTGATCAGCTAACCTGTACTTCACATGTATAAAAGATCTGTTGACTGGCTGACTGGGATGAGAAGTCTAAAGAAATTCGCCCAGCATCCCCCTCCCCACTCCACCCCGAAGATTATAGGTCAGTAATCATGTGCAGGAAGTCATAGAGTGAGGGCGCATCATTATTAAGAAAGACACAAGGGTGTCAGGTTACAGGTGAAAGTTTAAAAAGATGTCTGAGTATGTGTGGCACATCAGATTCAGAGAATAACTGCAGAGCTACAGAACTCGGTGATGACATGCTTTGTGACAGCTTTAAATGCGATGGGGTGGGGGTGGGGGGGGTCAAGCTTGAAGTTTGACAAGAACACCAGAAACCACGGCCACTATAGCTTTTTTCTTCTTAAAATTATCTCTCAGAGTAAGGATGCTAGGTGTGAAGGCAGAGTTTTCCCCAGTTTTTGTCTTCTTTTTAAAAAAAATTTTTTTATAAAGAAAATGAGATCAGGATGAAAAAATAAGTCGTGAAGATGCTTAAATAATTGAAAAATAATGTTTCATCCACTGGTTACCTAAAAGTCCTAATACTAGTAATAGAGAGTCAAGACACAGTGTGACTGTGCAAATCGTACGTGGACATGCAGTATTGCTATTAGACTTATGATTGAGACATGGCTGAGTAATTGATTACCAGTACCAGTGGCTTTTAAAAGTGTACAAGAATTCCTCATGGATTGTCGTGGAACATGTTTTTAGGGTTACCTTTTTTAACTTGAAGTGTTTAGACTCTGGTTTCTCATGCTAACTGGTGAAATGTGTATTATAATTTTCAGATAAATCCACACATTTATTATTATTTTGACCATAACATAAGATCTGTTGACTTGGACAAAGATTTGATAATTTTGTGTATTGTATGTTATATTGTTTTCATTTTCTTTGTGCTTACATTTCTTCAGTTCTTGTGAAATGAAAGTGAGTTTTGAGAGACAGCCTGGAGTGAGAAGCAAGGTCACAGAGAAGTTCCTTTGATCGTGAACCGGAAGCGTCACAGAATGGACCGTGATCACTGTTACTGTTGTGATGTTTGTAACCTTGAAGTGTGAGAGTTGTTTACGTTGCTGTGCGTGCTGAGCACTATTGTCCTGATGTGCATAACTTGGATGAAGTGTGAGAGGCGTTGTTGACGTTGCTGTGGGTGCTGCTATATTATCATGATGCTTGTATGAAGTGTGAGAAGAGTTGTTGACGTTGCTGTGCAAGCTGCTATCATCATGATGTTTGTATCTTTCTAAGACAGAGTGTGAGAGGAGTTGTTGATGTTGCCGTGTGTGCTGCTGTGTGCTATTACTGTGATGTTTGTAACTTTAGACAAAGTGTGAGAGGAGTTGTTGATGTTGCCGTGTGTGCTGCTATGTGCTAGTACTGTGATGTTTGTAACTTTAGACAAAGTGTGAGAGGAGTTGTTGATGTTGCCGTGTGTGCTGCTGTGTGCTATTACTGTGATGTTTGTAACTTTCTAAAGACAAAGTGTGAGAGAAGTTGTTGATGTTGCTGTGGGTGCTGCTATTACCGTGATGTTTGTATCTTTAGACAAAGTTTGAGAGGAGTCGTTGACGCTGCTGTGCGTGCTGAGCTGTAATACCGTGATGTTTGTATCTAGTTAGACAAAGTGTGAGAACTGAGGAATTGCTGACGTTGCTGTGCGTGCTGATTACCATGACGTTTGTATCTTTAGACAAAGTGTGAGAGGAGTTGTTGATGTTGCTGTGCGTGCTGATTACCATGATGTTTGTATCTTTAGACAAAGTGTGAGAAGAATTGTTGTCGTTGCTGTGTGTGCTGATTACCGTGATGTTTAAGTATCTTTAGACAAAGTGTGAGAGGAGTTGTTGACGTTGCTGTGCGTGCTGATTACCTTGACGTTTGTATCTTTAGACAAAGTGTGAGAGGAGTTGTTGACGCTGCTGTGCATGCTGATTACCATGATGTTTGTATCTTTAGACAAAGTGTGAGAGGAGTCGTTGATGTTGTTTTGCATGCTACTATAACCGTGATGTTTGTATCTTTCCAAGTGTGAGAGGAGTCGTTGACGTTGCTGTGCGTTACCGTGATATTTGTATCTTCAGACAAAGTGTGAGAGGAGTCGTTGACGTTGCTGTGCGTTACCGTGATGTTTGTATCTTTAGACAAAGTGTGAGAGGAGTCGTTGACGTTGCTGTGCGTTACCGTGATGTTTGTATCTTTAGAGGAAGTGAGAGAGGAGCTGTTGACGTTGCTGTGCATTACCGTGATGTTTTTATCTTTAGACAAAGTGAGAGAGGAGTCGTTGACGTTGCCGTGGGTGCTGCTATTACCGTGATGTTTGTATCTTTAGAGGAAGTGTGAGAGGAGTCGTTGCCGTGGGTGCTGCTATTACCGTGATGTTTGTATCTTTAGACAAAGTGAGAGAGGAGTCGTTGCCGTTGCCGTTGCCGTGCATGCTGCTATTACCGTGATGTTTGTATCTTTAGACAAAGTGAGAGAGGAGTGGTTGTCGTTGCCGTTGCCGTGCATGCTGCTATTACCGTGATGTTTGTATCTTTAGAGGAAGTGTGAGAGGAGTGGTTGTCGTTGCCGTTGCCGTGCATGCTGCTATTATCGTGATGTTTGTATCTTTAGAGGAAGTGTGAGAGGAGTCGTTGTCGTTGTCGTTGCCGTGCATGCTGCTATTACCGTGATGTTTGTATCTTTAGAGGAAGTGTGAGAGGAGTGGTTGTCGTTGCCGTGCTTGCTGCTATTACCGTGATGTTTTGTATCTTTAGAGGAAGTGTGAGAGGAGTGGTTGTCGTTGCCGTGCTTGCTGCTATTACCGTGATGTTTGTATCTTTAGAGGAAGTGTGAGAGGAGTGGTTGACGTTGCTGTGCTGCTGCTGTCCAGGCTGGCTGTCTGGGAAAGAAGCCCTGTTCATGGAGTCCCTCACAGAGGAGCAGATCGGCGAGGACTGCATGAAGGTGCTGAAGAACATGCTGAAGAAGGACATTCCAGCCCCCGTCAGGGTCATGAGGTCAGCACAGGGGTTTAAATACTTTAGTCTTCTAGTTCTACCAAGTTCTAGTAGTAGGGTGAGTGGTTTAAAGCAATAGTTTTGTAATGTCGATGACATTTTTATTGTTGAATTAACTGGAAATTTTATTGACAGAGATCGAGTGGCGGCCTCTTGAGAAAGTTGCTTGTACAGTGATCATTTTATGTCCGCGCCTTGCGCCATTGGCGCATAAATAAAAAATGACCCATAAAAATCTTAAGCTGTGCGCCGATCGGCGCATCGTTATAAAGTTTCGACACAGAGTGCTGTGCGCTCACAGTCTGTAGACTCCCCAACAAAATTCGTCTGCTACCCAGCGACAGCTAATGTGATGTAAAATGTCATTGGATGAGACTACAATCAGGCGGTCTGGTCTGCCCAATCAGAAGCAATCTTTCATGTACCCCAGAGCCTCGTTTTGGAGCGCTTTTCACACACGAAAAGTTGTGTGCGCGTCGCCGTTTTTCTGTGTGTGTGTGTGTTTTCAGTTGTGTGCTTTTTCATCTGTTTGGTTCCGTTTTAGAATGACCCATAAAATTTGGAAATGGCCCATAGAACTTACTAGAAGTTGGTCACAGTGGGCCATTTGACCCATAGATTTTCAACAAAAAATGATCACCGCTTGTATCTCAGTACAAGCATGTAACAAAATCTTGATGGCAGTTCTCACCCAGTGACAGAACAAAAAAAAAGAAAAAAAAGAAAGAAACGACCTCATCACATTCATTCTAATGAAGATACTATACTTTGTACGTTTGACTGTGTACAGTATTTGGTTCGGTTTGGGTGATGAGACCGACCATCTCATTCTCAGGTGGACAGTATAGGCTGAGGAGTGATACTGGTAAGGGGAGATGTCTTGGAGCTCTCAGTATTTGGAAAGAGACTCAGACTATGTTGGATGAACATTTGTGATTTTGTCTCATGAGAGTACTCGCAGATTTTCAGATCATGAGATGCACGAGTTCAGTAGTACTCTATAGCAACATTACTCTCTCAACTTTGAACATTGTACTATAGTATCGGTAGAATAAGAATGTCAACATTATGTGGTGGCCAACCCTTCCAGCAAGTCTTTTGGTGGGGAGGAAGAGAGGGGTGCTTGTTTTGTAAGGTCTGAGTCACCAGTGTGAATGTGACCAACCTGCAGGCTAGACAAGAAACGTTGTGCAAGCCAATAATAACTTAGCTGAAATGCGGGAAATGCGATCGGAGGGTTGTTAGTTCTTCAGAGACTGGCAGGTGGTAAGGAACCTTCCAAGTTCTGTTCAGTTCAGATACCATTCAGAACGTTCTCCTCTGGTTGACCAGTACACTAGGGGTGTGTGTGATTGACTGAGCGTGTGTGTGATTGAGCTGTTTGCCTGACCAGTCAGTACACTAGTGTGGTGGGGTGTTGGACTGGATGGGAAGCATGCCAACCCCCACCCACCCCCACCCCCCCATCAGTGGGCTAATCATCTGTGAAGGGATTTCCAGCCGGCTGGACTTTGGGGGCAGGGGAAGCCAGTGGTGCATTGTGGGTGAGGGCAAGGTGAAAAGTCAGACTGACAGCCTTGGGGAGGAAGTGGGAAGGGCCTGGCAGGATCAGCTGTCCTAAACACCTAACACAACAAGGGAAGGGGGGGTAGCCCCCTCCACCCCTCAAAGCAGGGCCTTAAGGCAAGGCGGACTGTACAAGACTCACACAGTAACCGGCCAGGGTGGGACCCCCTAGTGACTAAGTGTAGACAGAGGGGGTTGAAATAGTGGGAGTGCCGTGTGAATGAGTTGCTATGCTAGGTGGTTTTTTAGTTTTTCCTTGAAGGGGGGGGGGGGATTGGAGGGGGATGAGGGGAAGAGAGAGCAGGACGTGTCTCCATACCTTTACCCTTCCCCTCCCTCACCTTTTCCACACCCTTCCCACGGCCATACCTTTACCCTTCCCCTCCCTCACCTTTTCCACACCCTTCCCACGGCAGGCTGTTTTGATGTTGTCCATTCTGTACACACAGTACAGTTCCACACCTCCCCACGTCAGGCCTTTTTGCTGTAGTCCATTCTGTACGTGTAGATCCACTCTCCCCACGTCAGGCCTTTTTGCTGTAGTCCATTTTGTACAGATCCACTCTCCCACGTCAGGCCTTTTTGCTGTAGTCCATTCTGTACACACTGTACAGTTCCACTCTCCCCATGTCAGGCCTTTTTGCTGTAGTCCATTCTGTACACACTGTACAGTTCCACTCTCCCCATGTCAGGCCTTTTTGCTGTAGTCCATTCTGTACACACTGTACAATTCCACTCTCCCCATGTCAGGCCTTTTTGCTGTTGTCCATTCTGTACAGTTCCACTCTCCCCACGTCAGGCCTTTTTGCTGTAGTCCATTCTGTACAGTTCTGGGAATAAAAGAAATTGTGCATTTTGTCACTTGGGATCAAGACTTGTGTTTTGAATTTTGATTGAGAATTTTGTTCACTGTGCTGCAAGTTGCCCACTTCATGAACTTTGTATGGTAACAGGTAGAGCACTGACCAGGGGAATATTGTTCACTGCAAGTTGCCCCCTTCATGAACTTTGTATGGTAACAGGTAGAGCACTGACCAGGGGAATAGTGTTCACTGCAAGTTGCCCACTTCAGGAACTTTGTATGGTAACAGGTAGGACACTGACCAGGGGAATAGTGTTCACTGCAAGTTGCCCCCTTCATGAACTTTGTATGGTAACAGGTAGAGCACTGACCAGGGGAATAGTGTTCACTGCAAGTTGCCCACTTCAGGAACTTTGTATGGTAACAGGTAGAGCACTGACCAGGGGAATAGTGTTCACTGCAAGTTGCCCACTTCAGGAACTTTATATGGTAACAGGTAGAGCACTGACCAGGGGAATAGTGTTCACTGCAAGTTGCCCCCTTCATGAACTTTGTATGGTAACAGGTAGAGCACTGACCAGGGGAATAGTGTTCACTGCAAGTTGCCCACTTCATGAACTTTGTATGGTAACAGGTAGGACACTGACCAGGGGAATAGTGTTCACTGCAAGTTGCCCCCTTCATGAACTTTGTATGGTAACAGGTAGAGCACTGACCAGGGGAATAGTGTTCACTGCAAGTTGCCCACTTCATGAACTTTGTATGGTAACAGGTAGAGCACTGACCAGGGGAATAGTGTTCACTGCAAGTTGCCCCCTTCATGAACTTTGTATGGTAACAGGTAGAGCACTGACCAGGGGAATAGTGTTCACTGCAAGTTGCCCACTTCAGGAACTTTGTATGGTAACAGGTAGAGCACTGACCAGGGGAATAGTGTTCACTGCAAGTTGCCCACTTCATGAACTTTGTATGGTAACAGGTAGGACACTGACCAGGGGAATAGTGTTCACTGCAAGTTGCCCCCTTCATGAACTTTGTATGGTAACAGGTAGAGCACTGACCAGGGGAATAGTGTTCACTGCAAGTTGCCCTTTCATGAACTTTGTATGGTAACAGGTAGGACACTGACCAGGGGAATAGTGTTCACTGCAAGTTGCCCACTTCAGGAACTTTGTATGGTAACAGGTAGAGCACTGACCAGGGGAATAGTGTTCACTGCAAGTTGCCCACTTCATGAACTTTGTATGGTAACAGGTAGAGCACTGACCAGGGGAATAGTGTTCACTGCAAGTTGCCCCCTTCATGAACTTTGTATGGTAACAGGTAGAGCACTGACCAGGGGAATAGTGTTCACTGCAAGTTGCCCCCTTCATGAACTTTGTATGGTAACAGGTAGGACACTGACCAGGGGAATAGTGTTCACTGCAAGTTGCCCACTTCAGGAACTTTGTATGGTAACAGGTAGAGCACTGACCAGGGGAATAGTGTTCACTGCAAAAGTTCTACGTGCAAGTTGCCCACTTCAGGAACTTTGTATGGTAACAGGTAGGGCACTGACCAGGGGAATAGTGTTCACTGCAAGTTGCCCCCTTCATGAACTTTGTATGGTAACAGGTAGAGCACTGACCAGGGGAATAGTGTTCACTGCAAGTTGCCCACTTCAGGAACTTTGTATGGTAACAGGTAGAGCACTGACCAGGGGAATAGTGTTCACTGCAAGTTGCCCCTTCATGAACTTTGTATGGTAACAGGTAGAGCACTGACCAGGGGAATAGTGTTCACTGCAAGTTGCCCACTTCAGGAACTTTATATGGTAACAGGTAGAGCACTGACCAGGGGAATAGTGTTCACTGCAAGTTGCCCACTTCAGGAACTTTATATGGTAACAGGTAGAGCACTGACCAGGGGAATAGTGTTCACTGCAAGTTGCCCCTTCATGAACTTTGTATGGTAACAGGTAGAGCACTGACCAGGGGAATAGTGTTCACTGCAAGTTGCCCCTTCATGAACTTTGTATGGTAACAGGTAGGACACTGACCAGGGGAATAGTGTTCACTGCAAGTTGCCCCCTTCATGAACTTTGTATGGTAACAGGTAGGACACTGACCAGGGGAATAGTGTTCACTGCAAGTTGCCCACTTCATGAACTTTGTATGGTAACAGGTAGGACACTGACCAGGGGAATAGTGTTCACTGCAAGTTGCCCACTTCATGAACTTTGTATGGTAACAGGTAGAGCACTGACCAGGGGAATAGTGTTCACTGCAAGTTGCCCCCTTCATGAACTTTGTATGGTAACAGGTAGGACACTGACCAGGGGAATAGTGTTCACTGCAAGTTGCCCCCTTCATGAACTTTGTATGGTAACAGGTAGGACACTGACCAGGGGAATAGTGTTCACTGGCAAGTTGCCCCTTCATGAACTTTGTATGGTAACAGGTAGAGCACTGACCAGGGGAATAGTGTCACTGCAAAAGTTCTACGTGCAAGTTGCCACTTCAGGAACTTTGTATGGTAACAGGTAGGGCACTGACCAGGAAATGCCAAAAGTCACTGTAATTGTAACTTTAGATGTTTTTTTTAAAATAAACTTAAAATGGAAAAAGATGTTACGAACATTAACCTCGCTTGATGCTTTCACCAGGTAATCAGTGAACATTAAATTTATTTTAACTTGAGTCCATGGTTAATAGACGTTTGTTTGAAACGGCTTATTGATGGAAAAAATATTCAGATGCAGACTGATGCGATTGGCTTGATGATCTGATTTCCTCGAAAGACTGCTCTCTTTTTCCACACTTCTTTTATAACAAAAGTAGTTCACTGATGACGATGATGGCTCTGATGATCTGATTTCCTCAAAAGACTGCTCTCTTTTTCCACACTTCTTTATAACAAAGTAGTTCACTGATGCCGATGATGGCTCTGATGATCTGATTTCCTCAAAAGACTGCTCTCTTTTTCCACACTTCTTTTATAACAAAAGTAGTTCACTGATGACGATGATGGCTCTGATGATCTGATTTCCTCAAAAGACTGCTCTCTTTTTCCACACTTCTTTTATAACAAAAGTAGTTCAAAATCAAAAGTGAGGTTGGAATGGAACAGAAATGGACTCGGATTCAGAAATCACGCATGCATCCAAAGATTCACAGTCCTGCAGATAATGTGACTGGAGTGCGTTTCAGTGTGGAGATACTTTTTTTTTGTTTTTTGAATAATGAACAATAAATTCACTTTTGAAAGTCGGTCTCTGCATTTATAACCATACTTTTGCTTTAAGCTTTTTTCTTTTATATTACATGTACAGTATGCAAGCATCACATCCTTGTGTGTTGCGGTGTGATATGACGTGGATGATACATTGACTTGTATGTCTGTAGAGTGCTGGTCTCTGCAGCTGTTTCAAAGCTGTCATGCAGTTCGATGTACAGGATCATTGGATTAAGCAACTTTCTTTTTTTTCTTTTTGTCGATTTTCAGACGCTTGTGACCTCGCTGTATCTGAGGAGGCTTCATGATTTGAGTTCCATGCTCTTCACTCGATGTCACTTGTACATGGATATATGGCGGTCAGATGTGATGCCAGTCAAATTGCTATCATAAATTAAAGGTGGCAGCGGTGAGCCATGTTTTCGACTGACTTGTACTGATTAACACTAATGTATATACAGCAGAGGTCCTAACAGGAAATTCTCTTTGATATAGGATGGCTTGATGAAGAAATCCCCAAGCCACCCTTTTTTTTTTTGTGATGGGGATAATATGTCATATATGGGGAGATGCTGAGCGGCGTCAGAGATGCATGACGGCGTCAGACAGCAAGTGCTGCGATGACGGCGGGGCACCCGATAGATCCCCGCACCGATAGATCCCTAACCGAACCCTAACCCTATCCTTTGAGGGGATCTACCGATGCGGGGATCTATCGGTGCGGGGATCTATCGGTTCGGGTGCAGGGATCTATCGGTGCGGGGATCTATCGGGATGACCGACGTGCCAAGGTCTGAGCGGAAGACAGCTGCATCTTGATAGGCAGCCCTAGAGTGAGTGAATGACGGAGATCTCTGAACATGTATTCAGTGTAAAGAGGGCTTCAGCTGCATTCCATCGAATCAGTACAGTCCTATCGTATGTCATGACTAAGTCGACAGCCTTGTTGGGAGAGGAATGCTCTATAGAAGTCTCGATTTTTCCACCAAAACGGCATGACTTTGTGCTTGAAAGTTCACAGTTATAACCTCAGGCCGACTACTACCACGGCACCAGGTTGTGTGTGTGTTAATGGGTGCTGCGATGAGGTGAGCACTATGGTACTTGGAAGAGGTGCACAGAGCACTGCCAAAGCTTTGGGATAGTGAGGGGTGACAATCTGCCATGATGAAACATTTTGAAGCCTGTCCGTTTGATTTCTGGATAAAAACCCAAAAAATGGCCAGAGTCCCTGCCAAGTTGGGATTTGATTAAATTTTCGCTTGTTGGAACTGAACTGCAATGTGAGAATGTTGTGTTACTTCACTGGTGGCTGAGATCGAAGCTAAAAAGAAGGGGGGGGGGGGGGGGGGGGGGGGGGAGGGGGTACAGGCCTGTGACGTTCATCACATTCCATTGAACTGTATTCAACAAACCATCCATCTATGTTCTATGTATGGAAGTTCACGAGGACTATGAAATTTTAGATTTTGAAAGCAGGTATCAACACTTACTCACTTAGAGAAAAAGACAAAGTTAGAGAGTGTGTGTGTGTGTGTGTGTTGTGTGTGTGTGTGTGTGTGTGTGTGGGGAGAGAGAGAGAGTGTATTAGAGACAGAGAGAGAGAGATCATGTGTGTTTTGTGGGGGAGTTAGTTGGTTGATAGCCACAGAAAAGAGTTACAATCATGTGTTTGAAGAAGTGGTAAACCCTTGCGCCAAACGAAAAGTATTCAACTGTTGAATGTGCATGCTTCTATTTTCCTCACTAGTTTTTAGACGGCTTTCTTTTCCCTCCAACTTTTCTCCTGTTGTTTGATGACATTGAATTGTGCAACCATCTTTCTAACACCAGAACATTTTCATAATGATTTTTTTTCCCCAGATAAGAAAATGAAAGAAAAAAAAAAGAAAAAGAAGAAAAGCTGCAGGGAAGAATAGGCTGACAGCTAAGAGACCTGGAAGCCTGCATTGTTGAATCCAAATGGGCAGTGGCAATGCTTTAAATGTCATGAAGTGGAAAGACAAAGAGCGAGGAGACAGAGGGGCTCATAATGTAATTTATGTCCACTTCCTTACACCCCTGTCAGCCATGAAGGCCCCCCAAAATGAAGATGTACAAAACAAGGTTAAAAAAAAGAAAAGAAAAAAAAAAGTTCTATTTATAGATTATGATTCAAGAAGAAAAAAAGAAACAAAAAAGAAGAAGAAGAATAGAAGAGAGAGAGAGAGGGGGGGGGGGGGGGGGGAGATCAGGGGTTGAAAGTGATGGATCTTGATTCGTCAGAAATAAAATCTGTTTATGCAAGGTGGTTATTTATAGCCGAACAACTGTACCCATGTGACCTGCGGTGCACAGGGTGAAATATTCTGTGGCCGTGCTCCTGCACAGTCTTCTGCTCATTACAATGCATCAGGTGAGCCGAGTGCGTTGACTGCGGTCGGTCATTGTCGTTGATAATTCATGCTAATGGCAGTTTGGCATCCCCAGTGTGTCGGGGCGATAGATCAGCGTTTCATTTTGGTCCTGAAATTTTGAAGGTTTATTCAGCTTGTATTCAGCTTGTCACTTGAAGCGCTGCCTCCTCAGTGCCTTTTACTTTAGAAGTTTGATCATGAAAAGCCCTGTTCTTCAACCTCCAGGCTTTTAGTTTTATTGATGTACAGTTTTCTGCCCTGCAATTTTCAGTCTATGTTTCTTTCAGATGGGTAGTATTAGGAATGGTGGTGTGTGTGTGTGTGTGTGTGTGTGTGTGTGTGTGTGTGTGTGTGTGTGTGTGTGTGTGCTAGCACATGCATGCACACTCACACACACACACACACACACACACACACACCACACACACACACACACACACACCACACACACACACACTGCTATCTTTCAATAACTTCTTGCCACATATTAGGTGTCAGTTCAGTTCACTTTTCACTGTGTAACGTTGGTTGTTCAAGTGGTAGCACTGATCATTTTACACACACACACACACAAACTGATCATTTTACACAGAAAAAAACTGATCTGGTGACCATTTTACATGGAAAAAAACTAAGTGAATGATGACTGGAGGGGAGGTTTTGACTGGCTGTGGTGTGGACTGGGTCATCACTTTAGGCGTGGAGGTCACGCATGCAGTCTGTGACTGGCTGTGGGGTGGGACTGGGTCATCACTTTAGGCGTGGAGGTCACGCATGCAGTCTGTGACTGGCTGTGGGGTGGACTGGGTCATCACTTTAGGCGTGGAGGTCATGCATGCAGTCTGTGACTGGCTGTGGGGTGGACTGGGTCATCACTTTAGGCGTGGAGGTCACGCATGCAGTCTGTGACTGGCTGTGGTGTGGACTGGGTCATCACTTGAGGCGTGGAGGTCACGCAGTCTGTGACTGGCTGTGGGGTGGACTGTGTCATCACTTGAGGCATGGAGGTCACGCAGTCTGTGACTGGGTTCCTCTCCCCCTTGGCCTGTCCTCAGCTTTATCAGACCTTCGCAGTGCTGTGTCAGTGTTCAGTGATGACAGCACAGTACTTCTGGCTTTCTTCTTTCTTTTAAGTACTCCTTAAGTGTGTGTGAGTGAGAGAGAGAGAGAGAGTGTGTGTGCGTGTGTGTGTGTGAGACTGAGTGTGTGTGAGTGTGTGTGTGCGTGTGTGTGTGTGTGTGTGTGTGTGTGAGAGAGAGAGAGAGAGACTAAGTGTGTATGTGCGTGTGTGCGCATGTGTGCTTTTGCAAATCATTTGTCAGCGGTATGTTATTAACATGGCTTGGTGTGGTGCGCACCCAACTACCCTCATGGCATCCTCCTCATCCACCCTGCTCCTCCAATACCCCCCCTCCCCCAATCCCCTGTCCCACCCCCTCTCTGTCCCTTTCTATGTTTACTCACATCTAGAGTGCAGCACTGCAGCAACAACAATGTTGCTGATGGAATCTTTCTACTTTCTGGAAGAGATAAACATTTTTCATCTGATTTAGCACTGCAGCAACAACAATGTTGCTGATGGAATTTTTCTACTTTCTGGAAGAGATAATTTTTCTACTTTCTGGAAGAAATAAACATTTTTCATCTGATTTAGCACTGCAGCAACAACAATGTTGCTGATGGAATCTTTCTACTTTCTGGAAGAGTAATTTTTCTACTTTCTGGAAGAGATAAACATTTTTCATCTGATTTAGCATGCGCAACAACAATGTTGTGATGGAATCTTTCTACTTTCTGGAAGAGATAATTTTTCTACTTTCTGGAAGAGATAAACATTTTTCATCTGATTTAGCACTGCAGCAACAACAATGTTGCTGATGGAATTTTCTACTTTCTGGAAGAGATAATTTTTCTACTTTCTGGAAGAGTAATTTTCTACTTTCTGGAAGAGATAAACATTTTTCATCTGATTTAGCACTGCAGCAACAACAATGTTGCTGATGGAATTTTTCTACTTTCTGGAAGAGATAATTTTTCTACTTTCTGGAAGAGATAACATTTTTCATTGTTTGCACTGCAGCAACAACAATGTTGCTGATGGAATTTTTACTTTTGGAAGATAAACATTTTTCATCTGATTTAGCACTGCAGCAACAACAATGTTGCTGATGGAATTTTTCTACTTTCTGGAAGAGATAATTTTTCTACTTTCTGGAAGAGATAAACATTTTTCATCTGATTTAGCACTGCAGCAACAACAATGTTGCTGATGGAATCTTTCTACTTTCTGGAAGAGATAAACATTTTTCATCTGATTTAGCACTGCAGCAACAACAATGTTGCTGATGGAATCTTTCTACTTTCTGGAAGAGATAATTTTTCTACTTTCTGGAAGAGATAAACATTTTTCATCTGATTTAGCACTGCAGCAACAACAATGTTGCTGATGGAATTTTTCTACTTTCTGGAAGAGATATTTTTTACTTCGGAAGAGATAAACATTTTTCATCTGATTTAGCACTGCAGCAACAACAATGTTGCTGATGGAATTTTTCTACTTTCTGGAAGAGATAATTTTTCTACTTTCTGGAAGAGATAAACATTTTTCATCTGATTTAGCACTGCAGCAACAACAATGTTGCTGATGGAATTTTTCTACTTTCTGGAAGAGATAATTTTTCTACTTTCTGGAAGAGATAAACATTTTTCATCTGATTTAGCACTGCAGCAACAACAATGTTGCTGATGGAATTTTTCTACTTTCTGGAAGAGATAATTTTTCTACTTTCTGGAAGAAATAAACATTTTTCATCTGATTTAGCACTGCAGCAACAACAATGTTGCTGATGGAATTTTTCTACTTTCTGGAAGAGATAATTTTTCTACTTTCTGGAAGAGATAATTTTTCTACTTTCTGGAAGAAACATTTTTCATCTGATTTAGCACTGCAGCAACAACAATGTTGCTGATGGAATTTTTCTACTTTCTGGAAGAGATAATTTTTCTACTTTCTGGAAGAGATAAACATTTTTCATCTGATTTAGCACTGCAGCAACAACAATGTTGCTAATGGAATTTTTCTACTTTCTGGAAGAGATAATTTTTCTACTTTCTGGAAGAGATAAACATTTTTCATCTGATTTAAGATTTTACAGAAGGATGATTTTAACGAACTTCGGGTGTGTTTATTATGCGTTTTGTGTCTATGGGGTTTTCTGTTTCATGTTTTTGTTTTGATGTTGGTTTGTTGTTGTTGTTGTTGTTCCAATCTATTTTGAGATTTGAATACAGTGAGATGACAACCCTGATAATGATATGGCTGTGTGCCGTTTGCCTGAGCAATAATCAGCGTGAATTGGATCCCTCCCTCTCTCTCACTCATCCACAGATTGTCTCCTTTCTCTCTCCCTCCCTCACTCCCCACCCCACCCTCTACCTCTTCACTTTCACTTCCTGACTCCATTTCTCTTACTCTTTTTGCCCCGAAGAATCCTGATTTTTCTGGTGGGAAAAGTACCCGGCTTTTGGGGGCCATGCACTTGCTCAAGGGACTTGTAGTAGTACTGGATGACATCTCTGATTATTTTCTGTTGTTATGTATCTTTCTTTCTTTCTGCGTATGCAGGCTGATACTCCTGCGGACACTGCCTGTATAGACAGGCAGTGGAGTTTTGTGTGTATGACCGTTTTTTATCCCGCCATTAAGGCAGCCATACTCCAACTTCGGGGAAGGTGCATGCTATGTGTAACGTGTCATCCATTCCAACGGCCAAACTGGCCTTCTCTTCCGAAAGTTGGTGATGGGATTTAATGTGTGTGCAAGATGTTTTGCATGCGTTCACACACGGAACCTCGGTTTTTATAGTCTCATTCGAAGGACTGTATGGGGAATGGAGTCAGAACCAATGATAACTCCGAGGGAAAAATCCCCCTATACCGAAATTCGAACCCGCAACCCCAGGATCACGAGTCCGGCGCTCTACCAACTGAGCTATCCGGCCCCCGTTGTTATGTTTGAAGTAGTGTATGCAGTAGACCTGTTTGTCCATACAATGTCTCTGTACTTTATTATTGTATACGTTTGGCAAAAACATGATTAATATATGATCACCTGAAGAAAAAAATGTATGAGAAAACAAATCTGGAGGTGAAGGTCGTAACGGCAATTACAGTTGCAAGCATTGTGTTGTCTCAGTGTGTGACACCCAAAGATTGACAACTCTGGCTAACTCTGGCACCATGAAATCGCGTCTTGCTGTGGTGTCTGAGTGTTGGACAGCATGTTGATGCATGGGAACAACAGCAGGGATTACAGGCCCTGAAATGGGAGAAAAGAAAAAAGAAAGAAGCTGGCAAGCGAACATGAATTTGTGCCAAAGTTTGCTGATAAACCATGTTTGCAAGTAATTAGTATTGGGAGAAACAATTCCCACTGTTAGTGACAGGAAGATGAAGTATCCTCTATTATCTGTCCTCTGCTGTGTGTTGTGGTAGATCAAAACGGCCCTACCCTTCCTCTCTTGCAAGGTGATGCCCCCCCCTCCTCCCCAAAAGAAAATTCCTATCATCACTCAGCTTTTACAATTATTTGGAAGATGATCTATAAGTGCACACTTTGTAGTAAATTCACTCATTTAAGATGAAAAATTACCTAATAGTGATACTATTAGTAATAGTAATATAGCAGTTTCAGGGTAAACAGATCTGTATATAAAGTGAGAAACTGTTTAGTATGAAACCCTGGAAGTCATTGGACCCAGTGAGTGCATGGACCACGTTAATCAACAGAAAGTGAGGTGGGGTTTGCTGACGTAGTCCAAGCTTGGTGAGTCACCACTTGGACAGGCTACACCACAGACCAAGGGGAATATAGTTGAGGCAGCATTCTGATAAATTAAGTCATGGTATCACACCATACGGTGCGTGAATGGATGGGTTTCACAAAATTGAACAGGAGAGGTAACAATCGGGTACACAGGATGACTCCATTTTGTCCGTCACGAATCTCAAAATGAAACTGTCACAACACACTGTGCAAAATGTTTGAAACAACACACTGTGCGAAATGTTTGAAACAACACACTGTGTGAAATGTTTGAAACAACATACTGTGGCTCTCAGAGGACCGTGTGTGGTACCCCATGGTTTGCTGCTGGCTTAGTCATAATAACGACAAATGATTTCGGTGGTGACGGTGGCTTCATCGTGTGTGAACTGATGTGGTGTTTCAGGACGAAGTGGGGTACCAACCGGTTGACGAGGGGGTCCTACTCCTTCATCAAGGTGGGCTCCAATCTACAGGACATCGTGGAGCTGAGCAAACCCATCAAGAGCAAAGGACACTCCAAGGTAGTCAGCCTGGTGCTGCTTGCTGCAGGCACCTGTGTGTGTGGTCAGAGAGCTGTTGTGTGCATCTGTCGCTCTGGGTGTTCCTTGTGATGTCTCCTCTTCAACTTTTAACTTGTCATCCTTTTTTTTTTCTTTTCTGTTGTTGTTGTTGTTGTCATTTTTGACTGCTGTCGCTATTCATGGTTATGTTGTTGTTCTTATTGTTGTTGGTTTTATTTTGTTTCAAGTTAGGTTTGTCTGTGTTTGTGAATCTCCTAAACTAGTTTGATTAATATCATTGTTGTTGTTATGTTTTGAGGGTTTTTTTTTTGTCTGTAAATCTCCTAAACCTAGTTTAATCTCTCTCGTTTCTTCCATTTCTTTATTATTGTCTTTTTGTTTGGTTTGGTTTGGTTTCAGGTTTCCAGCATTTTTCCTTCCAACAAGAAACACAATACAAAATATGTCGCGCCATTTACATGGATGTGTTTAAGTGCATTTTTGCATTCTACAGCATATCGGAGTTTGCTGAACACAACAGCACGCACGCACACACACACACACACACACACACACACACACACACACACACACACACACACACACACACACACACATCCCTTGCTGTGTAGAGTAAAAACTCTGAAAATGCCCTAGGAAATAAAAGCACTTTCCGGAAAGCATCCCCCCAAAAAAAAACCACAGCTAGGTGGTAAAAACATGTCGGCAGTTCTTCCATTAGTACCGTCGTCCATGCCCTATGCTACACAGAGGCTTGTGTACTGTTATCCTATATCACTTACCAGTGTTAGTTGTCATTGAACATAGCTTTACCAAACATGTTCGATGTTAGTGTACAATTCAGTAGTTATCACACTGAATAGTTGGAAATGACTTGTTTAGTTTTATCGTTAGATTGATCTCACCTTTCATTCCAAGTTGAAAATGCTTATTTTGCTTTCACTGTAACTCTGCGTGGACGAGAGTTGTGTGACAAGGGGAAGAATTCTCAGGTCAGATAACAACAAAAATGCCCACTGTTTCTGTTTTCAGCCCAGAGTGCTGTTCAGAAGGGAGGCCACTCGCCCTTCCGGAAGTGTGTGACAAGGGGAACAATTCTCAGGTCGAATAAAACCAAAAATGGCCACTGTTTCTGTTTTCAGCCTAGAGTGCTGTTCGGAAGGGAGGCCACTCACCCTTCCGGAAGTGTGTGACAAGGGGAAGAATTCTCATGTGGGATAACAACAAAAATGGCCACTGTTTCTGTTTTCAGCCTAGAGTGCTGTTCGGAGGGGAGGCCACTCACCCTTCCGGAAGTGTGTGACAAGGGGAAGAATTCTCATGTGGGATAACAACAAAAATGGCCACTGTTTCTGTTTTCAGCCTAGTGTGCTGTTCGGAGGGGAGGCCACCCACCCTTCCTTCTACTCCACCACGCACGGGGCGCTGCTGACGGGGGTACCGGGAGGCCAACCGCCTGGTGAAACTGTACACCCCGACCGATGCGAGGCCGACTCCGACGAGGACAGCGAAGACAACGAAGATGGCGGGATCAAGTTCTCTTTCTAGCTCAGAAAGCTCCGGCACCGTCGTCATGCTGCCATCAGAGAGTGATCGACATCATCACTTTGCTTGTCGTCACAGAAGTGGAAGCTGTGTGTGTGTATACGTGTGTGTGTCGCACACACTGTGTATGTGTGTACATTGTGTGTGTGTGTGTGTGTGCGAGCCAGCATATGCTGCAAATGCAAGTGTATATGCTCTGAAACTCGTTGATCGTTGCAAGATCAGAAATGATTGATTTTTTTCACTTTTTTTTTTCGGTTGGGGGGGGGGGGGGGGGGGGGGGGGGAATGAGAGAGTGAGAAGGGGAGGTGGGTGTAATTCAGGAATAATTCAGACAGAGATGATAAAAGATTGATTATAGCACTGTCAGAATATTTATGTGCGTCTGTGATGTGATTTTATTGACCATTCGTTTGTTGTCCTATCAAATGAACTGTGGGTGACTAAAGATGCTTAACGTTATTTTGACAATGTCGGCACTGTCTCGTTCACGTTGGAAGAGTTCAGCGAGGATGGTCGCTGACGATCGAACAGTGGTGAAGTTATTAATCTAACTGACATCAACCAACAGGTTAAAAACTGATCTGTATTCAGTGTTTACCAACAGCGCTAACACTTCGTTCCTCTGTATTTTATGTTGAGGGTGAACATATACATTTCATCGGTCATACTCAGCAAATTTTGTATGATCAGATCTGAGAAAAATCAAGTGAAATCAAACTAATTATAAATGGATTTTTCTGAAACTTTAAATATTCTTTTCACCCAGGTGTGCGTTGAAATGAAGTCGCATTAAAAGTACTTTAATTTAAATAAAGAAAAGAGAAGAAATGAGTCATGCATTAGAATTTGATATGTGTGATTATCTGATTTGAAGTTCATGTGTGTGGGTTGATGTATTCGTGATGTACATTGTTTTAAAAGTTGCCGTATGATACTTTCTTCCATTCGTCCGACAGAGCCAGTAAGCCTGGTTTGCTCTCCCTCGTAAGAGATGATTATTTAAGCATTCTTTCAGCAAATGCTCAGCATTATTTCATTGAAATCCATCCCCATGTTTTCATCATTAGTATTATGACTGTGGCATAGTGGAGACTAGAGCAAGTTGAGTCATGATCAGATGAAACTTTGCAGTGTTGTGTCATAATGGATGAATCAGCAGTGTTTCCTTGGTGACTCAGTAGCTTGTAAAGGACATGTATGCATATGTGTGTGTGTGTGTTCACATGTACATTACTTTTGGCACAGTATGTCAAGAGACGTATATTGATGGGTAGTCTTTAACTCCTTTGCTGGGAAATATGGGAAAAAAATGTTTTTCAAGAAGTATCTTCATAGTTGGTCATGCCAAATGAAGTAACTTAGCCAAAGTTTGATAAAGAAAAACTCTGAACTGATAACAGGTTGGAAAGGTTGGTTAGAGCTATTTGTTTGAAAATCAGTTCTATAAAAAGATAAGCGTCTTCAAACAAACAAACGGAAGAACTTGTCCCAAATCTGCAGGCTTGCGACCATCATGTGCGTTTCAGTGTATGAGAAAACAACTGTGCATGATCATTCCAGCTTGAGAGTGAGTTTGTTATTCCTCCGGAATCCATCTGGACCTATCTTTCAACGGATATCACAGTGCCGTTGGTCAGAAGCCATTTTCCCTTTATAAGTACTGCAAAGAGCAGAGGCTAGCTTGTAGACGTGGGTTGGTTTTGGTAATGAACAAGTGAGCTCAGATTTCATCTGCATGCGAGATTTGGTGGTGTGTTTATGTGTGTGTGTGTGTGCGCGCGTGTGCACACTCGCGCAAGGGATATGGTACAGGTGTTTGTGTGTATTGCGAATAATATTGTGTCGTATGTATTCAGAATTACATTTCTCTTTTGTGAATGAGGTGTTTTGTCTTCAGGGTTGATGGGTTGTACTTCGTTCATGCAAAAATTGCCTCTGCTGCATCTTTCTGTCGTCCCTGGGTTTATGAGAGTGAGGTTGGGGAGTGAGCATGCGTGGCTTAACGTCCGACTGTAGGTGTGTTTTTTGAACGTCCGACTGTAGGTGTGTTCTTTGAACGTCCGACTGTAGGTGTGTTCTTTGAACGTCCGACTGTAGGTTACGTCCGACTGTAGGTGTGTTCTTTGAACGTCCGACTGTAGGTGTGTTCTTTGAACGTCCGACTGTAGGTGTATTCTTTGAACGTCCGACTGTAGGTGTGTTCTTTGAACGTCTGACTGTAGGTGTGTTCTTTGAACGTCCGACTGTAGGTGTGTTCTTTGAACGTCCGACTGTAGGTGTGTTCTTTGAACGTCCGACTGTAGGTGTGTTCTTTGAACGTCCGACTGTAGGTGTGTTCTTTGAACGTCCGACTGTAGGTGTGTTCTTTGAACGTCCGACTGTAGGTGTGTTCTTTGAACGTCCGACTGTAGGTGTGTTCTTTGAACGTCCGACTGTAGGTGTGTTCTTTGAACGTCCGACTGTAGGTTACGTCCGACTGTAGGTGTGTTCTTTGAACGTCCGACTGTAGGTGTGTTCTTTGAACGTCCGACTGTAGGTGTGTTCTTTGAACGTCCGACTGTAGGTGTGTTCTTTGAACGTCCGACTGTAGGTGTGTTTTTTTAACGTCCGACTGTAGGTGTGTTCTTTGAACGTCCGACTGTAGGTGTGTTCTTTGAACGTCCGACTGTAGGTGTGTTTTTTGAGCGTTCGAAAAAGGGCGAGTGCTGTTTGACCCCCTGTCATATGTAAGCAGAAGCAAGTGTGTGTGATTTCATCTTTAAAAAAATTTTGGTTGCTGATATATGTTATTTTTTTATGTCTTGTACTTTTTTTTGAAGCTGTTTTTGAGTGTAGTAAAAACTGGTATGCTTTGCTTGGAGCTTGAGGCCACTGACTCTCAAGCTGTGTACTGTAAGTAAGAAGAGTGAGTGCAAGAAGTCTGTTCCTGTGTGTGTGAGAGTGTGTGTGTCTTATATTGTCCAGCCCCTGATTTTATTTTCCCCGCAAATGTTTGCTTATTTCATTCAACTTAAGATTACGTATGTGTCAGTATTGCTTTTTAAATATTTTTTTTAATGTTTTACATTGTTTTCTAGAAATATGGAGAAAATTTAAGTGCAAGAGTAAGGGTTTACTGGTACTTTTAGATTTGATAAAAAAGAAGAGAAAGAAAAAACTTTCATGTTTTTGGCACAGCTTCTGATCATTTTGTGGTTTAAAAATGAGCTTTTTGATAAGTTGTTTTCAATTCAGCAAGATACCTCTCTCTAAGGATCAATAGTTAATATCAAATTGATTGAAAAGAAAATGACAAAACAGTCGTGTCTTTGGTTCTGCCCATATATTTATGCTGAGTTTAAAACAGAAATTATAATGTGAAACTTGAGTTGTGTTAAACTGTTTTTCATACCCACTTTAAACTTTGAAGCAGAAAGGTTAAATATCCAACTTTATATGGGTCAAGATGGCTTTTTTTTCAGAGATCAAGTTTTGTTCAAAGAATCTGAGTGAAAATACAGTTGAATTAAGTATCAGTTAGGTAGTCGTCCAGTTTTAAGGAACTGAAGTGTTAGTTTTTGAAGAGACTTATTTTTTTCCATACACCTTACTATATGATGAAGTCAAATTATTTTGTGGGGTGTAGCCTAGTGTGCGCAGGCCCATGTCCATTCATTGCTAACAAGACCGAGCAGTGTTCTGTGAAGACTGTTACTGTGAGTTGTCTCCACATCTCACGGTGCAGTGTCTGTCATTTTTTCTCTGGTGCGTTGTGTGGGGGGACAGAGTTCACACTTCAGACAGATTGCCATGGTCTGCACTAACAAAGGGAAATGTGACGCTATGATGAAAGTAAAAGACAGAAAAAGAAGATTTAATGGGGGGAAAAAGGGGGAAATGTGATAGTTACTTTTTTTTGTTGAAAGCTCAGCAGAAAGCAGACCAAGTCCTTTTTCTTTTTCCCTTTGGCTTTAAAGCTTGTTTAATTCTTGGCAGAAAGGAGACATGTCCTTTTTCTTTTTCCCTTTGACTTTAAAGCTTGTTTAATTCTTGGCAGAAAGGAGACGAGCTGTTTTGACACTTTTATGCTTGGTACAAAGCAGACAAGATCTCTTTTTCACAGTTTAAAATTCATGAAAAATCGACGGCAGGAAAGGCAATTTTCCAGCAGTATACAGTTTGTTAAAAGCGGTTAGCAGAAGGGAGACAAGTAGTAGCGCTCGCATTTTTACATTTTAAAAAAAAAAAAAAAATGATGTGATATTGGACGATAAGCAGACAAGATCATTCTCCATGTTTCAAACCTTGTTAGAAATTGAAAATGAAATGAGGCAGGGAACTGTGCCAGTCTTGAATAAAAGTTACTCTATGTTAGGTTTTCTTATGGGAGCAAACGTTACCCCACTTGTTAGAAATGTTCAGCAGGAATGGGAGGTCCATGTCCAGTAGTTCAAAGCTTGTTTAAATGTCCAACACAAACAGTCAAGCCTGTATTCCACATGTCACCACCAGGTGGTCGATAACAACATTAAAAGACAAAAGGGAAAACGTGCTTTCCATGCATAATTATCTGACAGCAGAAAGCTTTTCTTTCTGTACGTGTGTGGTGTTCAGGACAGCTGTCATGGAAGTGCATACTTTTTTTTTTCTTTTTTCACGTTGTTGTATTTTGTCGTCTGAGAAAAAGAGTTTGTGCCTGTGGGGCATTGCACAATTTGTCAAGGGCCTGTACATGGTGCTGGGGGTGGTGTGAGAGAGGGTGACTCGGACGAAGGTTGTAACCTGTCTCACATAGTTTTGGCCTCTTATGAACCTGGAGTGCTTCCCTTGACTGGTGAAGTCAGGTGACCGGCAATCCCTTGGCCATTCTGTGGGGGTCGAGGGGATGTACTTTGTCAACTGGTCAGCATGCTGTGCAGTAACCTCAGACCCATGCTTGCACCATGTGATTTTGTAGCTCACCTGGATCTCAGGTGTGCCATTGATGAGTGGAGATTTTGTCTGCAGATTCTTTGATTTTGTAGATCTCTGACCTTGATTATGTGAGGTTGTAGTTCAGGTGCTGTGTGTGTATAACAGATGAATGTTGCTGAGGTTTTGATGGAAGAGTTTGCTGAAGGAGATCATACTGGGAGTGTGTGTCAAATGTTGCACAATTTTAAATGTGAAGAGGTTGGATAAATGACAAAAGCATTTGCCTGCTCCTTGAGTGTGGCTTCCTTCTAGCAGGAATGTCTGCACCTGAGACAAGCTTTGAAAGTGTCGACAAACATTAAGAAAAAATGAAATTACGGGGGGGGGGGGGGGGGGGGGGGGGGGGGGGACCATTAAAAGGTGAAGTTCTCAAATTGTTCAACAGCAATATGTGACATCCTGTTACTTTATGTTTGAGTCGTGTTCTGTGCACAGCTTAACTTGGAACAATTTCAGTGATGGAGTAGATCATCAGCAACACTCCTCCAGTCCTAGGATGCCAGATTGGAATTTTCAATTTCTTTTTTTCTTTTTTTTTTCAAACTATGCAAGATATTTCTTGTCGTATTTTAAGGGCTGTGAAGTTTTGAAATCTTTGTCAGACTTGAGGGCCTGTAATATATGGAAGTGGGTTTCAAACAGGTCAGTGGTCACCATTGGTACTGTGAAGTGTGGTGTCAAATGTATTGGTTGTAGGCACTCTAAATTCATGATTTTACAGTGACCCCCACCCCCGGGCATGATAACATTGTTATGAATGCTGACAAAGATGTAGTTTATATCAGGTTTTGTTCCAGTATCAACTGGGTATTATATGCTCTTTTATTTCAAATTACATTCTTTAAAGCGAGAATTGTTAGTGTGATGATAGATATATGTAGCTTGCAGAGGCCCGTCTGAATGTTGCCCCAAAGGACTGTGACCCCAAACGTGAGTTCGTTTGTTGTCTACCACTCACTTTCTCACATCTCCCTCTCTCTCCACCCCCCTTCCTATGTAGCTTTCCTAGTGTTTATTCTGTCTTTCCACACTATTTTGCCTACCTCCCTCCACCTTTTTTTTGCCTTTCCAGATCACTGACAAATTTTCCCAACTCTTTGCCGATTTTCTTTGGACCTTCCATCACAGTTTCTCCCAAAAGAGGGAAAAGTGCTGGCCGAACGGTCTTCAGTGGAACTACAATTCCAGAATCATTTTGGTGCAAAAGTGCACGGCTTGACAGCGACAGTGGGGTTGCCGGCATATAGTGCAAGGGAGATAACTGGTATGTGTTGGGGGAAACCAAGCAGCTTGGAGTTGGGAGTTAACGATTCATTCTTAGAACTTGCGAGGCATTACAGGGGATACAACTGCGGCATTTTCTTTCAAGACGCATTCTTTGGTCAGTCAAAGTCCAGATCACTGAAGGGTATTGTGCCTGCAATACAGTATAATACTCGTGTAAATGTTTTTATTTGTTCTCTATCGTAGTTCATTTGGGTGATGTGATTTAGTTTGTGTTCATGTCATGATCCCTTTACAGACCACAGTTTGTGAACAACTTGTATCCATACTGGATGCTGACAGACTACCAACAGACTGGATGCTGACAGACTACCAACAGACTGGATGCTGACAGACTACCAACAGACTGGATGCTGACAGACTACCAACAGACTGGATGCTGACAGACTACCAACAGACTGGATGCTGACAGACTACCAACAGACTGGATGCTGACAGACTACCAACAGACTGGATGCTGACAGACTACCAACAGACTGGATGCTGACAGACTACCAACAGACTGGATGCGACAGACTACCAACAGACTGGATGCTGACAGACTACCAACAGACTCATGCATGTGCACTTCATGTTGGAGTTTTCGGCTTTATTGCTAAAATTCTGCAGATGCTTTATTGCTAAAATTCTGCAGATTGTTTAAAAAAAGTCATGAAAGCTTTCAAACTGTACCTGATTTTAGAGTCTTATATTTGCCCTTTTACAATTGTCAGTTTTGCATGGATGAAAGTTGTATAAACAAAAATTATGTAATATTCACCAAATTGTATTGCAGAATAATTATGAAAGGTACAAATGGTACCCTTAGAATGTTAGCACCATTGATTTGAAAATGCTGTGGGAAGAAGAATTAGAAGATTTTTCTACCAAAATTAATACTCGCAGTACATGTGTCCACATTCAGTATTGGATTTAATTCACAAATTCAATCACCTCTTGTAAGGATTGGTAACCATCATTCCACCATCTTTATAGGTAGGGGGGAAATTACGCTACCCTTTTTCAAAATATTGCTGTAGAGAGAAAGAGGTACCCTTTTTTTTGTCCAGGGGAAAGAATTATGTGTTGTTAAATGATCAAACACATGTTCTTTGTTGTTGCCCTTGAATTGAAGCTTGCATTTTGGGGGGTGGCGGGGGAGGGAGGGGGGATCTGTCATCTGGATGATTATGGTTCACAGAGCTGCCAAGAGCCGAGCTGTTGGATTAGCATGCAACAGTTTGATTGACAGACAGTGCTATGCTGCTGCAGGTTGGGGTAAAACGCTGTGTCCCCAAACAAAACAAAACAAACATAGAAACCCTGACGGCTGAGAGGGAACTGAGACAACATAGGTCTTTAAACTGTTGGCTTGTTCCATCAAAAAATGCCAAGTTCATTGTGGGGAGGAAAAAAAAACAGCAACAGAAGAAGAATTGCTAAAGAAGAAAAAGAAAAAAAGGAGAAGAAAAATCACTAGCGTGTCACAGTTTTGCCATCTCATCGATTGGTTTCATTGTCGACCATTTTGATTCTCTGTAGATCAAGTCAAAACCAGGGGAGAAATTTTATCATCGTCTTAGCTGTTTGTTTTGTTTGTGAAGCGAGATATTGCTGAAAACACACCTGACTTATCACATCGCAAATGAGGGCTACTCTTCAAATTTGGGATGCTGCATTAAAGTGTCAAAATGCTATGCTTTGTACTCTGGGGGTCTTTGCAGCTCTGGCTTCAGCTTGTCGGTGTGAGCAACATGAGGAAGCCCGAGCTTCAACAGAAGGCCGTGGAGTTGAGGGTGTTTGGCTAGCGGGATATTAATGATACAGTTTTACCTCGACCTCTTCGATGAATGAATGGCTTAGACTGATTTTAATCACTGGAAAGCTTGGACAAGGTGTAGTGTGTTGTGAATAAATGTTAGAAGAGGTCTGTGTGTGTGTGTGTGTCTACAACAAGCCAGGTCAAGTGTATAAAAGGCATTGATGGGATGTTAATCTATAGCTGATTTGTGTGTCTACAACAAGCCAGGTCAAGTGTATAAAAGGCATTGATGGGATGTTAATCTATAGCTGATTTGTGTGTCTACAATAAGCCAGGTCAAGTGTATAAAAGGCATTGATGGGATGTTAATCTATAGCTGATTTGTGTGTCTACAACAAGCCAGGTCAAGTGTATAAAAGGCATTGATGGGATGTTAATCTATAGCTGATTTGTGGAAGAATTGCTTTTAGAACTGGTTCTAAGGTGTGGTGCATGCCGTTTCCTTGAGTGGTGCATTGAAGCAACAACCTTGATTTAATTCGTGCCATCCTTAGTATGTGTGTCTGTTTAAAGTTCATTTTCTTGAAAGACCACACAGTTCCCATAGTATGTGTGTCTGTTTAAAGTTCATTGTCTTGAAAGACCACACAGTTCCCATAGTATGTGTGTCTGTTTAAAGTTCATTGTCTTGAAAGACCACACAGTTCCCAGTTCTCTTTTATTTCCCTTTTCTTTCTTTCTTTTTGTTTCTCTTTATTTCTTTTGAATGATAATTGAAGGAAGGACGACGGAAATCAGATAGTATTCATTCAATACATTTTTCTCTTTTTTTTTAAATGTTGAAGATACGTTAGCTTTAAAAAAAATCCTGGAATGTCCATGACATAGATAAACAAATTTAGCAAAAGGGCTGGTCTTCAACTAGTTAAAGTCAGGATAAAGATGTTTATTGTTCCAGAACATGAGGCATGTTTCAGTCAGGCCCTGCCAAGGGTAGAGATAAAGATGTTTATTGTTCCAGAACATGAGGCATGTTTCAGTCAGGCCCTGCCAAGGGTAGAGATAAAGATGTTTATTGTTCCAGAACATGAGGCATGTTTCAGTCAAGCCCTGCCAAGGGTAGAGATAAAGATGTTTATTGTTCCAGAACATGAGGCATGTTTCAGTCAAGCCCTGCCAAGGGTAGAGATAAAGATGTTTATTGTTCCAGAACATGAGGCATGTTTCAGTCAAGCCCTGCCAAGGGTAGAGATAAAGATGTTTATTGTTCCAGAATATGAGGCATGTTTCAGTCAAGCCCTGCCAAGGGTAGAGATAAAGATGTTTATTGTTCCAGAACATGAGGCATGTTTCAGTCAGGCCCTGCCAAGGGTAGAGGTGAAAAGACAGCATTGTGTTTAAAAGAAATACATTGGGCAAAAATCTTTGTGCATTAACGGGTGTATCTTTGTACTTTGACAACAAAGATGAAGGAATGTGATGTGTGTGTTATACATGTCGTCCAGAACACCCTCTGGTCTACCAGTTTCATTGTGGTTTTCTCATCGGATTGATCGACAAATTCCTGTCATCACAGAATTTGGATATCTTCCCCCCGCCCCACCCCCCTTCCGTCAGTATTGCTCAGTTGTGTGGAGCTCAGGTTCGTTGAAGGTTACTCCAGTCTCTGAGAAAGTTTGTGAATATGTATCTCAGGGAAAAAGAAACGTTTGGGGGAGGCCAAATGTGTAGTTGATGCCCACACATTTTCCTTGGAACTTGCTTGCATTTCTCTCGTCTCTGACTGTCCTCTCTCCACACACACACAACACACACCACACACACACACACACACACACACACACACACTCACGCACACGCACGCACGCACACGCACGCACGCACACGCACACACACACACACACACACACACACACACACACACACACTCTCGCACACACACACACACTCGCACACACACACAAACACACACACACACACACACTCGCACACACACACCTCTACATACATCCAGATGTTCCACTCAAAACTGGTCAGCATCAGCCTGGCAAGGCTTTTAGAAATTCCCTTATCAAGTGACATTCGATGTGGTGTTACGTCCACTGTCAATGCATATGGTGCAAACAAAGGCCGGGAAACTAATCAGTTATAATCATAAGGATTGTAAATGTTTGTTCAACTCAAAACAAAAAGGTTTCATACATATGTATATGCCCTGTATGGGGGAGGGGGTGGTGGTAAAGTACCAACCCATCATTCCTGTGTGTTGTGTCCCCTGATTGGTCGGCTTCCTTGTGAGAAGGAAAGGCAAGTCACCGTTTTTCTAATTATCTCCCTGGGCAGGCCAAAATGGCTTGAAAGCTGTGGATCAGTTAATTCAGCATTCAAAATGTGATATTGAAGGGGCTTTTTTTTCTTTCTTAACACATGGAAAACAGCAATTTATCTAGGAATAAAAGACAATTAACACCAAAAAAGTCTTTTTTTTCTTTCTTAACACATGGAAAACAGCAATTTATCTAGGAATAAAAGACAATTAACACCAAAAAAGTCTTTTTTTTTCTTTCTTAACACATGGAAAACAGCAATTTATCTAGGAATATAAAAGACAATTAACACCAAAAAAGTCTTTTTTTTCTTTCTTAACACATGGAAAACAGCAATTTATCTAGGAATAAAAGACAATAACACAAAAAAGTCTTTTTTTTCTGTCTGTCTTTCTCTTTTTGTTTTGTTTGTTAGGTACACTTTAAAAAAAAGAAGTTTTTACTCATTCCAGTGTTTTCATGTCAAACATTATCTGATAGTAAATAAGCACTGATAACTTGATCTTAACGTTTGCATAAAACATCATTTTTATGATAAACATATGTGCTAATTACTTTCGGTTCTTGTAGGAGGTGGAAAGTATTTCACCCTGGGTAGTGGAGGTGTAACCAACAGAACAAAGAACAAAGAGAGCAGCTGACTCTCTTTTGTCATCACCCTCAGATGGGGAAATTAATGCGGGTTCTCTCCACCCCCATCCCCACCTCCACCCCCACCTCCTCCTGCAAGAGATATCTGCTCCGGGGAAAATTCCAGAACCTGTCCTTAACTCCTGTACTGACTTGGGTCATGTGACCAGAATGCCTTAAAGAGCTTTAAGCTGCTAGGATTTTGTCATGTTGCTTCCATCCCCCTGGACTATTGATAGAGTTTTATGTCTCCTTTCGTCAGGACTATTGGTAAGGTGTGCCCATTCTTCTGAACGTGTTACCTCCACCCCCTGGACTATTGATGGAGTTTGATGTCTCCTTTCATCCCCCTGGACTATTGATAGAGTTTTATGTCTCCTTTCATCCCCCTGGACTATTGATAGAGTTTTATGTCTCCTTTCGTCAGGACTGTTGGTAAGGTGTTGTGCCCATTCCCTGAACGTGTTACCTCCATCCCCCTGGACTATTGATAGAGTTTTATGTCTCCTTTCATCCCCCTGGACTATTGATAGAGTTTTATGTCTCCTTTCATCCCCCTGGACTATTGATAGAGTTTTATGTCTCCTTTCATCCCCTGGACTATTGATAGAGTTTTATGTCTCCTTTCATCCCCCTGGACTATTGATAGAGTTTTATGTCTCCTTTCATCCCCCTGGACTATTGATAGAGTTTTATGTCTTCTTTCATCCCCCTTGACTATTGATAGAGTTTTATGTCTCCTTTCATCCCCCTGGACTATTGATAGAGTTTTATGTCTCCTTTCATCCCCTGGACTATTGATAGAGTTTTATGTCTCCTTTCATCAGGACTGTTGGTAAGGGGTGTTGTGCCCATTCCCTGAACGTGTTACCTCCATCCCCTGGACTATTGATAGAGTTTTATGTCTCCTTTCATCCCCCTGGACTATTGATAGAGTTTTATGTCTCCTTTCGTCAGGACTGTTGGTAAGGTGTTGTGCCCATTCCCTGAACGTACCTCCATCCCCTGGACTATTGATAGAGTTTTATGTCTCCTTTCATCCCCCTGGACTATTGATAGAGTTTTATGTCTCCTTTCGTCAGGACGGTTGGTAAGGTGTTGTGCCATTCCCTGAACGTGTTACCTCCATCCCCATGGACTATTGATAGAGTTTGATGTCTCCTTTCATCCCCCTGGACTATTGATAGAGTTTTATGTCTCCTTTCATCCCCCTGGACTATTGATAGAGTTTTATGTCTCCTTTCGTCAGGACTGTTGGTAAGGTGTTGTGCCCATTCCCTGAACGTGTTACCTCCATCCCCCTGGACTATTGATAGAGTTTTATGTCTCCTTTCATCCCCCTGGACTATTGATAGAGTTTTATGTCTCCTTTCGTCAGGACTGTTGGTAAGGTGTTGTGCCATTCCCTGAACGTGTTACCTCCATCCCCATGGACTATTGATAGAGTTTTATGTCTCCTTTCATCCCCCTGGACTATTGATAGAGTTTTATGTCTCCTTTCATCCCCCTGGACTATTGATAGAGTTTTATGTCTCCTTTCGTCAGGACTGTTGGTAAGGTGTTGTGCCCATTCCCTGAATGTGTTACCTCCATCCCCCTGGACTATTGATAGAGGTTTATGTCTCCTTTCGTCAGGACTGTTGGTAAGGTGTTGTGCCCATTCCCTGAACGTGTTACCTCCATCCCCCTGGACTATTGATAGAGTTTTATGTCTCCTTTCATCCCCCTGGACTATTGATAGAGTTTGATGTCTCCTTTTGTCGGGACTATTGGTAAGGTATTGTGCCCATTCTTCTGAACGTCTGACATGTCTGGTTTTCTCGACTGTTGATAGGATGTTATATTTCCATAGGATGTTATATTTCCATGCTAATAATCAATAGGATGCCTTAATTCCCAGTATTCTGAAGCATTGATTGGATGTTTTATCCCTACTCTTCTGAACTACCGAAAGGATGTTGTACCTCTGTTGTTCTGAACTATGGATAGGATACGATATCCCCAAACTGATGAACTGTTGACAGGATGTTATAGCCCTATTCTTTGGAACTATTGACTGGACACTGTGTATTCCTTACCTTCTGAACCTTTGACAAGATATACCCAGTTCTCTGAACTATGGACTGGACACTGTGTATCCCTAACCTTCTGAACCGTTGACAAGATATACCCAGTTCTCTGAACTATGGACTGGACACTGTGTATCCCTAACCTTCTGAACCTTTGACAAGATTTTACCCAGTTCTCTGAACTATTGATTGGACACTGTGTATTCCTTACCTTCTGAACCTTTGACAAGATATACCAGTTCTCTGAACTATTGATTGGACACTGTGTATTCCTTACCTTCTGAACCTTTGACAAGATATACCCAGTTCTCTGAACTATGGACTGGACACTGTGTATCCCTAACCTTCTGAACCGTTGACAAGATACACCCCGTTCTGTGAACTATGGACTGGACACTGTGTATCCCTAACCTTCTGAACCGTTGACAAGATATACCCCGTTCTCTGAACTATGGACTGGACACTGTGTATCCCTAACCTTCTGAACCGTTGACAAGATATACCCAGTTCTCTGAACTATGGACTGGACACTGTGTATCCCTAACCTTCTGAACCTTTGACAAGATATACCCAGTTCTCTGAACTATGGACTGGACACTGTGTATCCCTAACCTTCTGAACCTTTGACAAGATATACCCAGTTCTCTGAACTATTGATTGGACACTGTGTATCCCTAACCTTCTGAACCGTTGACAAGATACACCCCGTTCTCTGAACTATGGACTGGACACTGTGTATCCCTAACCTTCTGAACCGTTGACAAGATACACCCCGTTCTCTGAACTATGGACTGGACACTGTGTATTCCTTACCTTCTGAACCTTTGACAAGATATACCCAGTTCTCTGAACTATGGACTGGACACTGTGTATTCCTTACCTTCTGAACCTTGACAAGCTATACCCAGTTCTCTGAACTATGGACTGGACACTGTGTATCCCTAACCTTCTGAACCGTTGACAAGATATACCCAGTTCTCTGAACTATGGACTGGACACTGTGTATCGCCTAACCTTCTGAACCGTTGACAAGATATACCCAGTTCTCTGAACTATGGACAGTTTCAGTTTCATCAAGGTGTCTCCCAGCATGCGGACTGCTCTGTATATAAACCACATCTGCCAAGCTCCCAGCCCACTCTGTACATGTTGATGGATAAACGAATTAACAATTAAGATGAGAGAATTTCAGAAGAGGGTCTCATGGCTACGACTTAGCAGATGTCTGACCTAGGCATTAGCCCAATACGCCGGTCAGACCATGGGGAAGTATTGATAAGGTGTTGTGTCCAATTCTTCTGAACTATTGCCAGGTGTTGCATCTCCGTTTTTCTGGACGTCTTCCTATTCCTCTCTATATCACATTCTTCAGGACTGTTGATTGAACGGTGTATCTCCATTCTGCAGACTGCTGCAGGACTGTTGTTTGATGGTGTATTCCCGGGAGTTTGTCAGGACTTTAGACAGGACGGCTGCATCTCCATGTGTGTGTACTTCATTGTCACTCTGAACCAATCACAGGAGCTGTCTGTGTCATGATTGTCGTTGTGTGGGACGCCACCTCTCCCCCACCATCCTTCTCCCCTGTCTTTGCCCCTCCCACTGCCTCTCCCTGCCTTACAAACATGCACATGCGCGTGTGCGCATACACACATTCACATGCACACATACACACTCTCTCTCTCTCTCTCTCACTTGCACACACACACATACTTGCCTGCATTCTGCCTGGTCTCCCCCCAAAAAACCTGGAAAGGAAAAGACATAATGGTGGTGCCTGGCATAATCTGGTTCTTGGAGTCGTATGGCAGGTAGTCCACAGACTTGTCTCAGAATGTCATGCCCCTGGTGCTTCGTTCTTGTGCGTTGCTTTGGTTTGGTTTTGTCTGCATTCATGGATGAGTATTTATTCTCTTCCCCATAATACGCAACGCTAGCTTGTCTTTGTACATTCTTGATGTGAATGAAAACCGTTCTCGGTTCCGTTTGTCTCTTGTGGGTTTGTACGTACTCACTAGGCCTCCGTTCTTGTCGTTTCCTCTTTTGATTTTCTTTTCTCAGTAATACTTATCTATACAAGGAAATCAATTCCAACTCGGAACATCGAAATGCTGTGTGTTATCGTCATCTTTGGTGTCAGATATTTCATCTTCAGTTGATTTTTACCTGATCAGAGGATTTTTACCGATGCCTTGGTTTGATTTTTGTGTCGAAAGGTCTGTCGTTTGAGTAGGGTAGGTACAAGGTCATTTCTCACGTCCAAAGGTCTGTCGTTTGAGCAGGGTAGGTACAAGGTCATTTCTCACGTCCAAAGGTCTGTCGTTTGAGTAGGGTAGGTACAAGGTCATTTCTCATGTCCAAAGGTCTGTCGTTTGAGTAGGGTAGGTACAAGGTCATTTCTCACGTCGAAAGGTCTGTCGTTTGAGTAGGGTAGGTACAAGGTCATTTCTCACGTCCAAAGGTCTGTCATTTGAGTAGGGTAGGTACAAGTCATTTCTCACGTCCAAAGGTCTGTCGTTTGAGTAGGGTAGGTACAAGGTCATTTCTCACGTCCAAAGGTCTGTCATTTGAGTAGGGTAGGTACAAGGTCATTTCTCACGTCCAAAGGTCTGTCATTTGAGTAGGGTAGGTACAAGTCATTTCTCACGTCGAAAGGTCTGTCGTTTGAGTAGGGTAGGTACAAGGTCATTTCTCACGTCCAAAGGTCTGTCATTTGAGTAGGGTAGGTACAAGGTCATTTCTCACGTCCAAAGGTCTGTCATTTGAGTAGGGTAGGTACAAGTCATTTCTCACGTCGAAAGGTCTGTCGTTTGAGTAGGGTAGGTACAAGGTCATTTCTCACATCCTTTCACCTGTCCGTGCAGCTGAAATAAGATGTTCGGTTGTTTATTCCATATTTTAGCGTAAAATCTGACCTGTTGAAATGTACGTATATGAATGCATGCTTTCTTTCACTTATTTCTGTTTATCTTTTCTTTCATAAATAGATGTGGAATTATACCAGCAACATCACAACAACAACAAAAGATAATTGAGAAATAGTATGCAGCACTGCCCTTTTTTTTTTCGGTGTCTGTTAGATATGCACAACAAGAGATGACAAATGAAGTGATAATCTGTATAATGAAAGAATAATGAATGTCTCCGATAGGAAAAAATGAGTGGTAGGATAACAGTGATGAATGTGTACAGTAAAACAAAGCAAGTTGTACCTTTTGTCCTGAATTGGAGGCTGTGGTAAACAAACAATGCAAATCGACTTGGTTTTTATGATGTATTGAATAACTTATGGTCATTAGAAATAAAAGAATAATTATGTGCATGTTTTGTCTGCAGATTGGGGGAAGAGTCCTTGATTATGTTGCTGTCTGGTGTATACTAGCGTCATGCTAAAATTATGTTGGATGTGAAGGATTCTGTGGATGTCGGTACATTGATTCAGATTCACATAATAATACTTGATAATTGTCCCAATATTTTGTCAAGAGACTTGTGTGATGCCAGCTTAATGTAGTTGTGATGTGTCTGTTGTTGCACTCCTTATTATTGATTTTGGATGTTGGAAATTTGAAATAAAGTATGATGTACCTAATCGAATTTTCTGTTTATTCATGCAAAGTCTGGTGTGTGTGTGTGTGTGTGTGTGTGTGTGTGTGTGTGTGTGTTTTAGCACGATCTCCTCTCTCTCTCTCTCTCTCTCTCTCTCTCTTTCTCCTCTCTCTCTCTCTCTCTCTCTCTCTCTCTCTCTCTCTTCACATCCTTTCTCTCCACCCCTCTCTTTTACACATTCGTTCTTCACTCGCTCATACCTTCTCTTTTCATTCATTCCCTGTGCACAGATGTACCCGTTGTGTGTACATTTAAAATGTGTGTGCAACTTGCATGACTCGCAAAAATTATTGTGAATGATCGTATTGTGCCACTGGTCTAACAGGCAGTTAGGACGAGAAAGACATCGTTGTTCTCTTTTATCTTAAGCCTTCTCTTTCCCTCCTTTCTCATTATCCCTCCCCACTACACAAACTCTCTCTCTGTATCCCTCCCACCCTCTCTCTCTCCGTCTCCGTCCGTCTCTCTCTCTTTCTCGTTCTTCCTCCCCACCCGTTCTCATTCTCTCTTCCCCTTCCTCTCTCTTTCTTTCTCTCCTCACTATCCCCATTGTACCCCATCCCCACCCCTTTCTCTCTCTTTTTCCACACCAATTTCTCTTCTCTCACTTTCATTCTCCCTTCTTTCTCGTTGGTTCATTCTTCATCCTCTCTCTCTCTCTCTCTCTCTCTCTCTCTCTCCTTCCACCTCGCCCTCCTCTTTCTTTCTCTCTTTTCTCCCTTCATCCTTGCACGTACAGGCCGTACGTGCGTATAGATGTAGCCCTTCAGTGGCTGCAGTTTATCTTCCAGTTATGAGTAAATCGATGAGGTCGATGCAGTTATGACCTTCACGAAGCGGACCTGCAGCCTGTGACGTACACCCAAGTTCAGCGGTGATAGGAACAGGCTTGTTCTGAAACATGAGACCTTTTCGAAACCCCGACTGACCTTAACGATTAACGATTCAAAAGTGAATCAAAGGTTTATCTAGGAAGTCACGCTGAAGTGAAATTTACCGAGAAATTGAGTTTTCTTCCCTGTGTGTGTGTGTGTGTGTTCATAACTGCACGTCAAACGTAGTTCTATCTCAGAAGAAGGGCAAGGGCAGTGAACGAGACTTTCATTGCCTTCAACTTTCCCCTCGCACAATGCTAGTGTGCGTGCTACCGATCATTAACTGAACCGTTCACAGAAACCAGACTGCAAGCGATCGCTCATTATCTGCGCCATTTGCGAGTAAAACCAAACCGCAAACACTTGTGTTGTTTTGGGGCGGCCTAACACCGGTTGAATACATCGTTTTTTTCTGAGCGATTTAGCAGGTTGTGTTGATGCATACTGTGAGGTTTCAGTGACCACACGACACAATTAGGATTTTCCACTGAAACACTGTAAAATCCATGGAAGCTTTTTGAGGCCTACCATAAATTTGAGCTAGCACTTAATGTTAAACTGGTCGGCTAACTGATCAAAAGAGCAACTCCCCACGAATTGTTTCCCTTGTTTTGGGGATCTTCACTGATGAAATCTTAAACAATCTTCCAATACACGACCTTCCGCTTAGTTGACACACATTTCATGCTTTTGCCGCGACCCTATCGTTGCGCCAGCACCAAAACTGCCATTCCTTTGATTTTATTCCGTCTGCTTGGAACCACCTGGATTGTACCTTGATGGCCATATGAAAGAAAAGTGAGAAGAATCCATTTTTAAGGCACAAGAAAAATTCTCAACACAATCCTGTTGCGCCAGTCTATGAAAACTCCTTGGCCTTGGCGCATTAACTTTGGTGTGCGGCCTGTAGAAGTAGCGTGCTTCTGCTCTGGAAGAAGTTGTGTCGAACTTCACACACAGTGTCCTTCCTAATGTGGGCTGCTGTCTTGGAATGCTGTGATCTGGTGGCACGGAGACCCAAAAGTCTGGGTACGTTATGCACTGAAGGCCCAAAAGTCTGGGTACGTCATGCACTGAAGGAAAAGTGCAGGAAGTGGATGGCTGCTTTTGTGTGTGTGTGTGTGCGTGCGTACGTGTGTGAGTGCATGTGTGTGTGTGTGTGTCTGTCTGTCTGTGTTGACCATCTTCCTCGTCTGGTGGCTGCCAGCCTGCAAGAACCCGAGGCAGCTCCAGCACCAGTGTGGCAGAACCACCCGGGTACCAGCACGCGGCAGGCAGCAGTCTGGTCGTCACTCCCTAGTCCCAGATCCTCTCTGTGGTCGTGGTCAGCAGTACGCCCAGATCATCAGCATGGTCCCAGCAACTTCACCCACCCTGGAGGCCCTGGCAGCACGGCTCGTCGCCCAGATCATCAGCATGGTCCCAGCAACTTCACCCACCCTGGAGGCCCTGGCAGCACGGCTCGTCGCCCAACAACAGGTGGGGAGAGAAGCACGCATTAGCAGGCAGTGGAAGAGTCGCGTGCAGAGAGAGAGAGAGGGGGAGAGAGAGGAGAAGAAGAAGAAGAAAAAGAAGAAAAGAAAGAAAAAGAAGAGAGAGAAGAAAAGAAAAACAAAACAAAAAAAAGGAAAAAAAAAAGAAAAGAAAGAAAAAGGACAGGGAAAAAAGTGGGAAAAGCTGCAACATATAACAACAAAATCAATAACAAATCAAGTCATTATAAAACTTTCAAAAAACAAAACAACAACAACCCGTTCATGATCCAAAATCGGTTAGTCCCAGTCTTTGCATCCCAGGCACGTGCGTTGTATTCTATACACCAGTCCCTGTGCGGCCTATGTTACCTAGTCGTAGCCAGAAAGTATTTAGGTTAAAAGAAATGAGCCTTGACAACACACACACACACACACACACACACACAACAACCCCACGCCCGCGCGCGCGTGCACACACACACACACACACACACACACACACACACACACACATACACACACACACACAACACACACACACATACACACACGCGCGCACACACACACACACACACACACACACACACCACACACACACACACACACACACGGCTAGTTCGCGTGACTCAAATCTGACCGTAAGTCAACCATGGCATGTCGTACAATTCATCATCACCCACGAACACTGCACACCTGACACCGATGCCCCCCCCCCCCCCCCCCCCCCTCCGCCACTCTAGTATCTTTCAGAAAAGGCATGGCATCTACATTCCAAGACAAAAATGACGAAGAGGACCACACCAGCTCTGGTCTTGGCCGTGTTTCAGAGCAGACTGGGGGACGGGGGGGGGGGGGGGGGGGGGGGGGGGGGGGGGGGGGGGGGGGGGGGGGGGGGGGGGGTGGGGGGGGGGGGGGGTGGGGGCAAGGGGAAAGTCACTGCTTGTTGTTGTGGACAAGCTGTTCATAGATCAGCAGGTTACGTCTTTCCCTGTGGACAAGCTGTTCATAGATCAGCAGGTTAGACGTCTTTCCCTGTGGACAAGCTGTTCATAGATCAGCAGGTTGACGTCTTTCCCTGTGGACAAGCGTTCATAGATCAGCAGGTTGACGTCTTTCCCTGTGGACAAGCTGTTCATAGATCAGCAGGTTGACGTCTTTCCCTGTGGACAAGCTGTTCATAGATCAGCAGGTTGACGTCTTTCCCTGTGGACAAGCTGTTCATGATCAGCAGGTTGACGTCTTTCCCTGTGGACAAGCTGTTCATTGATCAGCAGGTTGACGTCTTTCCCTGTGGACAAGCTGTTCATTGATCAGCAGGTGACGTCTTTCCCTGTGGACAAGCTGTTCATTGATCAGCAGTTGACGTCTTTCCCTGTGGACAAGCTGTTCATTGATCAGCAGGTTGACGTCTTTCCCTGTGGACAAGCTGTTCATTGATCAGCAGGTTGACGTCTTTCCCTGTGGACAAGCTGTTCATTGATCAGCAGGTTGACGTCTTTCCCTGTGGACAAGCTGTTCATTGATCAGCAGGTTGACGTCTTTGCCTGTGGACAAGCTGTTCATTGATCAGCAGGTTGACGTCTTTCCCTGTGGACAAGGTGTTCATTGATCAGCAGGTTTACGTCTTTCCCTGTGGACAAGCTGTTCATAGATCAGCAGGTTTACGTCTTTCCCTGTGGACAAGCTGTTCATTGATCAGCAGGTTTACGTCTTTCCCTGTGGCCACCGCCTCTTCTTCTTGTGGCACGGAATAACGAACAGTGGCTGTCCTCTTGCTCTCATGATGAGATGATTACCAGATTATATGTCACTGCTGTTAATTCCTTTCTTATCCCTCTCACCCCACCCCCCCACCCCCTTTTCCGTCCTCTCTGCCCCAGCCCCCAATCACCTCCAAATCTCCCTCTTCACGGATCAAAATATGTACGCGCGCATATTTTTGTACATGTGTGTACATATCAACGTATATGTGCTTCTGTGTGTGTGTGTGTGTGTGTGTGTGTGTGTGTGTGTGTGTGTGTGTGTGTGTGTGTTACGTGCGTGCGTGTGTATGTGCGTGCATGCGTGCGTGCGTGTGTGTGTGTGTGTGTGCGTGTGTGTGTGTGTGTGTGCGGACGTGGGCACACGCGCGCGCATTCGTGTATGTGTGCGTGCGTGCAGCATGCTGCGCGCATGCGTGCGTGTGTGTGTATGCGCGCGCACACGCGTGTGTGTATGTGTGTATGTGCGTGAGAGAGAGAGAGAGAGAGAAGGGGGGGAGAGAGAGACAAAAGACAGAGACAGACAGACAGTCGGGTAGAGAGAGAGAGAGAGAGGGGGGGGGGGCGAGAGAGAGAGAGAGAGAGAGAGACAGACAGACAGAGACAGACGGACAGTCGGGTAAGAGAGAGAGAGAGAGAGAAGGAGAGAGACAGAGAGAGACAGAGGAGGAGACAGAGAGAGGAGAGAGAGAGAGAGAGAGAGAGAAGCAGGCCCATGCACAGAATTGTCCTGATCGGTAAATGACCCGGGTCCTCACAGTTAGAATAAGCCTGGAACGTTTTTCTGTCAAGGTTGTGACCCTCGCACTGATGAAAAGGCTTTTGAATAAAAGGACAGCTCACCCACTGAATGGCAACTCGTAGTTTGTGACGTTTGTAAAACGCTCTGTCTGTCTGTCTGTCTCTCTCTCTCACTCACACAAACACATACATACACACACGCATTCTCTCTCTCTCTCTCTCTCTCTCTCTCTCTCTCTCTCTCTCTCTCTCTCTCTCTCTCTCTCTCTCTCTCACACACACACACACACACACACACACACACCACACACACACACACACACACTAACACACACGCATTATCTCTCTATCTCTCTCTCTCTCTCTACACACACACACAACACACACACACACACACACCACACACACACACCACACACACACACACACACACACACACACACACACACACACACACACACACACACACACTCCCGCGCGTGCGTACTCGCACACACTGAAATTGTGCCGTGAAATACTTGTAAATGACAGATGACCAGTGTAGGATAGATCAACACTGCCAACAGTTCACTCACCCAATACGACTGGTGATGAATCTGGGATATATCAGCACTGCCAACTGTTAACTCACTGTCTGTCACTAACGGTCAACATACGGTATTTCAGTGCTTCAAACGGTTAACTTACTATACATGGATGGCTGCCCATAAGAGGAAACTCGGCGCACAAAACATCTGACTCACTGTAAACGACTGTGGTCAGTCTACGAAACTTCAGCAAACAGTTTCGCTGAAGTAAATGACAAGTGAATAGTCTAGGGTAATTCAGCAAACAGTCACCTCACAGGAAATGACTGGTGATCAGTGTGACCTGTTTCAACACTGTAAACGGTTACCCTCGCTGTAAAAATACGGTTACTGAGTAATACAAATGGTTACCGCGCTATAAATGGTGATTAGTGTAGGATACTTCAGCACTGTAACCCTTAACGCTGTAAATAACTGGCA
This sequence comes from Conus ventricosus, assembly GCA_018398815.1. NCBI lineage: Eukaryota > Metazoa > Mollusca > Gastropoda > Neogastropoda > Conidae > Conus > Conus ventricosus. The sequence goes on from CM031617.1 coordinate 421,655, forward strand.
GTCATTTGCATAGTGATTCAGCACTGTAAACCATTACCTCGCTGTAAATGACTGGCAGTCATTGCATAGTGATTCAGCACTGTAAACCATTACCTCGCTGTAAGTG
>CM031617.1:427897-437897 GCA_018398815.1 Conus ventricosus
GCGGCGCAGATTTAAGCCTTTGTTCTGTAGTTTTCGTGAGAGTACTTCTCTTCACAATTATTGGCCTGCGGTACTTCATGCGAAGTGTCCAGTGAGGAGAAACAACGGAAAAGAAAGAAAAGAAAGAAAGTGACAAACGCGACTTCAAAGCAATGCGCGCCCAGTGAGAGGTGATAAGTGATCGTTCGACCTTCGTTTTCATTGTCTTTAAATGTTGTTAGGTCGAAACGCGTCGTGTGTTGTCTCGTCATTTTTTTTCTTTCTTGTCTTTCGCTCGGCGATATAGCACTTCTCCTTGTAAGTCCGTTCTAAGTCATGATTTTACCGACTTCTTTTCTGTATAACCTCTTTTTTTCCCAAACCAACTCTTAATTCCTGTGATTTATTAGCATATTCTTTAACCCTCTTTCGGACAGCCAGTTGATTCTGATGAAGCATTGACCTTTGTATGACCCCTGAGTGGAGTCAGACACTCATCATTATAATCTATGCAGGCATGTGAAGGCTGTTGTTCAAAGGTCACGAGGAGGTGGTCGCACCAAGTCAGTCGTCTGCTGCTCAATCGTACACCGTCGCTGATTTACTGTGTCGGAGAGTTCGAATCACGGGGGAGCACTGTGCAAGCGACCTTCGGCTTGAAGTGCTCTCCATACACTCTTGGTACAGACGACCTTCGGCTTGAAGCGCTCCCATACACTCTTGGTACAGACAAAGGATGGTTTGGATATTGTCTCTGTGTCTGACATTGTGTGACAGAGTCGTCGCCTTAGTACACTAGGAACTAGGAGATATAAATCTATATAATCCTCGTGCACACGAAGCAGTGCTTAGCGAGCTATTATCTTTTCTTCCCTATGAAGTGTCATCACACACACACACACGCATGTACGCATACACACACGCACGCACGCACACACACACACACTTTTCTATCGTATTTATGTTGTTTATAGTTCGGCCGACAACCAGACACCTCTCTCTCTCTCTCTCTCTCTCTCTCTCTCTCTCTCTCTCTTCTCTCTCTCTCTCTCTCACACACACACACACACACACACACACCACACACACACACACACAACACACACACACCGCTCGCGCGCGCGCGCACTGGCATGCACATGCGTGAGTGGACACACACACGGGCGCGCGTATGCACACACACACACACACACACACACACACACGCACACACACACGCACGCACACACACACGCACACACACACGCACACACACACGCACACACACACGCACACACACACACACACACACACACACACACACACACACACACACACACACACACACACACACACCGCGCGCGCGCGCACATGTACTGGCACGTGCGTGCACATGCGCGAGTGGACACACATGCGGGCGCGCGTATGCACACACACACACACACACACACACACACACACACACACACACACACACACACACACACACACACCCATCACCAGCCAAATCAAAGAAAAATCCATCAAATGGACACTTTTTTTTATAGATTTAATCTTTCAATATGCTTTGCTGGAAAGTGGCAGCAGTTGTAGAAGTAGCAGGGAGGCAGCCCATTGTATAAACGAGAGTGCCCATTGTACAGCAGTTGTAGAAGTAGCAGGGAGGCAGCCCACTGTATAAACGAGAGTGCCCATTGTACAGCAGGTGTAGAAGTAGCAGGCAGGCAGCCCATTGTATAAACGAGAGTGCCCATTGTACAGCAGGTGTTAGAAGTAGCAAGGAGGCAACCCATGTATAAACGAGAGTGCCCATTGTACAGCAGGTGTAGAAGTAGCAGGGAGGCAGCCCATTGTATAAACGAGAGTGCCCATTGTACAGCAGGTGTAGAAGTAGCAAGGAGGCAGCCCATTGTATAAACGAGAGTGCCCATTGTACAGCAGTTGTAGAAGTAGCAGGGGGGCAGCCCACTGTATAAACGAGAGTGCCCATTGTACAGCAGTTGTAGAAGTAGCAGGGAGGCAGCCCACTGTATGAATGAGAGTGCCCATTGTACAGCAGTTGTAGAAGTAGCAGGGAGGCAGCCCATTGTATAAACGAGAGTGCCCATTGTACAGCAGTTGTAGAAGTAGCAGGGAGGCAGCCCACTGTATAAACGAGAGTGCCCATTGTACAGCAGTTGTAGAAGTAGCAGGGAGGCAGCCCATTGTATAAACGAGAGTGCCCATTGTACAGCAGTTGTAGAAGTAGCAGGGAGGCAGCCCACTGTATGAACGAGAGTGCCCATTGTACAGCAGTTTGAATCTGGGCACTTCCCCGAAGATGGAGTATGGCTGCCTTAATGGCGGGATAATATTAAAAAAAAACGGTCATACACACGAAACTCCGCTACCCAGATAGGATTAATCCTTGCCTGTCTATACAGGGAGTGTCCGCAGGAGCATCAGCCTGTGTATGCAGAAGAAGAAGAATCTGGTCTCAAAACTGAGGTTAGATGTTACGTAAGTACTCTCAAAACAACAAATATATATATTTCGATGCTGTTGTGTTGATGTCGGCAGCTACAATACAAGAAAGGGAAAGTATCCTCTTCAGACGCCAGTCAGTGCATGCCTGTGCCAGCTCCCCCCTCACATTTCCCTCCGTTTCCATGGCGGCTGTTGTGACGTCATGTTTTTGATCAGAACTAGAATCTGGTCCGAAGAACTGTTCTTCCGACAGATAGAGCTGGCAGACATCACTTAGGTTCCAAACGTTTATTCTGATCTGCGTGACAACCAGCCATCATCTAGAGTGATTTCCCTTGACTAACTCATGTGTCCTCGATAGCTCAGTGGTATTACAGAGTATCCGACAGCTATGAGGGTTAAAGTCATTCAAATAAAGTTGTGTTTCTACAAATTGTGGAACGAAAAAAAAAAAGACCGAGTCAATCTGACCGAGGAAGGTGTAACGCTCCACTTTCTGACTAATAAAGTCTCGATTGTGTTCATATATGAAGGGGGGGGTGGGGGGGGGGGGGGGGGGGGGGCAGCAACCCAGTGAGACACAGGCACACAAAGACTCCTCATCAAGCCTCACAAGCTGTTGCCACGAGCAAGCGGAGCGAGAGAAAGTTGTGACGACAGAGTCCCGGCTTGTGACGTCACGTTCAGTGTGATTCATGTGTAACTTTTTCATTCATCTTGTTTTTGTGTTCACGTCAGAACGATATGATCTGTACAAAGCGTCATGATCGTTGCTGATATTAAATGGCATGTTGTGTCGTGGTAGATGCAATTTCGTCCCCCAAATACGTGTGTGAGTCAAGGACGCATAAAATATACATCATGGTTTGGTTTATGCATTTCTTACCTGCGGATGGGGAGTAACACTTTGAACTCCGGTTATATGTTACGACTATGCATAGTCATTCAACAACATCGCCTATTACCCCTCCTGGGGTAACAGGCCGCCAACCAAGGACCACCAGGCATCACTGTCCCTTGCTCTTATCTCCATCTGGGATCCAATTCATCCCCATGGTTTCCTGATGTCCTGCTTGTTCCGAGTTCACTGCGCCAGTGTCCATTGGCCGACCTCTTTTTACGTTTTCCCATGGGGGTTCAAGTAAGGGGCTGTCTGGTGGTGTTTGCTTGGCAGGCTCTGCATCGTATGTAGCCAATCCAGCCCAAACGTCTTCTTGATTTAGGCATAGTCTATACTTAACCTTTTAATATAATACTTTAAGATGTACCAAAAGTTAAGAAAACCTTTTACTTTTAAGATGTTCCAAAAAAGTTAAGTAAAACCTTAAAGTTAAAATCTTAACCAGTCAAACACAACAACATTAACACCAGCCCTGGATACTGCCCAGTCAACCAACCTACGATCCCTAAGGACGTTAAATTTCACGTGTAATCACTAGTCTAAGCGAGCAGGATCTGCGTCCCCCGTCAGACATATATCGGTTTCCTTTTGGGGCCCATCTGGCCCACCTAATCCCCTTCAGGACCGTCAACCGGAGTCCTGAGTACCAGAGGCAAACGCCCCAGACACACAACTGGAAGAGGGTCACACTGATTCAGAGTTCAGACGAAATAAACCCGCGTAGCTAACATGCAGAGAGGACAGCTGAGGTGGATTTCACTTGGGTGGGTCAGTGGAGATTACCAAGGTCCTGCCTTGAGCGGTGTTCACTGGGATTGGTCATTGGAATGAACCTAGGTCTGGTCCATGATGGAGAGTTCACAGGGGAGTGGACGCGCGAGTGGAAGAGACCTAGTGTCCTTGTCTTGAGGGTTGATTACACAGTGGAGTGGTCAGAGGCTGTACCTAGGGACTGTCTTGATTGTGTGAGTACACAGTGTAGATGTACAGTGTAAGACCAGATGTCCAGGTCAGGTCTAGAGTGTGTAAGTTCACAGTGGGAAGTGGTCATTGGATAGACACTAGAGTCTGTCCTTGTAGGTGGAGTTCACTGGCAGTGTGTCATGATGAGAGAAGACTTAAGAGATCTGGACTTGAGGCGAAGAGTCAAGATAAGAGTGAAACAATACCGTCGCCAGCAGCACAAAAGAGCTTCCCGAAGGAAATAATCAATGTTTCTATCCTTTACAGGGCCATTGATCCGTGTACTGGTCACAAAGCGCCCTAATGGCACTGGTCCCTGTTGGGAGACACTAGGCACAAATGTCACATAGTTCTGTTGTGACACTAGGCAACTAAAGCACAGATTTCTATTGAAGAATACTAGGCCCAAATGGCACAGAGGCGACTGTATGAGACACTAGCCCAAATGGCACAGAGGTCTGTAGGTGACACAAGGCCTAATGGCAACAGAGTTTCTGTTTGGTACCACTAGGCCCGTAATGGCACAGAGTTCTGTTGAGATACTCAGGCCCTAATGCAACATGATGAACGATGTTAGAAGCTACTAGCCCAAAATGCACATAGTTCTGTTTATGAATACTAGTCCCAAAGCACATAGTTCTGTGTGGTGATACAAGGCCCTAAAGCACAGAGTTCATTTGGTGAACTATGCCCTAAAGGCACTGCCCTGTTGGTAATAACCAAGCCCTAAATCACAGAGTTTTGTTGTGAAACTATTCCCCAAAAGGCAAAGATATCAGTTATGAAACGGTCCCTAATGGCACAACGTTCAGTAATGATTATACTAGGCCCTAATAACACATAGTATCAGTTGATGATACTATCACAAAAGGCACAGAGATTCTGTTGGTGAAACTAGGCCCTACAGGCACAGATTCTGTTGTGTACAAAGTACCCAAAAGGCAAGTAGGAGTGTTGGTGATACTCGGCCTAATGCACATAGATTCCTGTTGTGATACTATAGCCCTAATGCACAGAGTTCTGTTGGTGTACAAGTCCCTAAAGGCACAGAGTTCTGTTGGTGATACTAGGCCCTAATGGCACAGAGTTCTGTTGGTTCCTAGGCCCTAATGGCACAGAGTTCTGTTGGTGATACTGGACCCTAATGGCACAGAGTTCTTTGGTGATACTAAACCTAATGGCACAGAGTTCTGTTCGTGATACTGGGCCCCCTAATGGCACAGAGTCCTGTTGAGATACTAGGCCCTAATGGCACAGAGTTCTGTTGGCGTACTAGGCCCTAATGGCACAGAAGTTCTGTTGGTGATACCGGACACTAATGCACATAGGTCTGTTGATGATACTAGGCCCTAATGGCACAGTTTCTTTTGGAAATACTAGGCCCTAATGGCACAGAGTTCTGTTGGTGATACTGGGCCCTAATGGCACAGAGTTCTTTTGGGTGATACTAGGCCCTAATGGCACATAGTTCTGTTGTGATACAGACCCTAATGGCACAGAGATCTTTTGGGTGATACTAGGCCCTAATGGCACAGATTTCTGTTGGTGTTACTAGACCCTAAGGGCACAGGGGTGTGTTGTTGAACTAAGGCCCTAATGGCACAGAGTCTGTTCGGGATACGGGGCACTAATGGCAAGAGTTCTGTTGGTGATACTGGGCCCTAATGGCACAGAGTTCTGTTGGTGATACTAGGCCCAATGGCACAGAGTTCGTGGTGTTACTAGGCCCTAATGGCACAGCGTTCTTTTGGGTGATACTGGACCCTAATGGCACAGAGTTCTGTTGGTGATGCTGGGCACTAATGCACAGAGTTCTTTTGGGTAATGCTGGGCCTTAAGGGCACTGGCCCTGTTGGTGTTACTAGGCCCTAATGCACAGAGGTGTGTTGGTGATACTAGCCCAAATGGCACAGAGTCTGTTGGTGTTACTAGGCCCTAAGGCACAGAGTTCTTTTGGGTGATACTGGCACTAATGGCACAGAGGTGTGTTGGTGATACTAGACCCTAAGGGCACAGAGTTCTGTTGGTGATACAGCCTTAAGGGCACTGGCCCTGTTGGTGATACTAGACCCTAATGGCACAGAGTTCTGTTGCTGATACTAGGCCCTAAGGGCACAGAGGTCTGTTGATGACACTAGGCCCTAATGGCACAGAGTTCTGTTGGTGATACTAGGCCCTAATGGCACAGAGTTCTGTTGGTGAACTAGGCCCTAATGGCACAGAGTTCTGTTGGTGATACTGGACCCTAATGGCAGAGAGTCTGTTGGGTGAACTAGGCCCTAATGGCACAGAGTTCTTTTGGTGATACTGGACCCTAAGGGCAGAGAGTTCTGTTGGTGATACTAGGCCCTAATGGAAACAGAGTTCTGTTGATGAACAGGCCCTAATGGCAGAGAGTTCTGTTGGTGTTACTAGGCCCAATGGCGAGAGTTCTGTTGGTGATACTAGGCCCTAATGGCACAGAGTTCGGGTTGGGTGATACAAAGCCCTAATGGCACAAAAGTTCGTTGTGATACTGGACCCTAATGGCAGAGAGTTTGTGGTGAACTAGGCCCTAAATGGCACCGAGTTCTGTGATATACAGGCCCTAAAGGGCAGAGAGTTCTGTTGGTGTTACAAGGCCCTAATGGCAGAGAGTTCTGTTGGTGATACTAGGCCCCTAAATGGCACAGAGTCTGTTGGTGATACTAGGCCCTAAGGCACAGAGGTGTGCGGTGATACTAGGCCCTAATGGCAGAGAGTTCTGTTCGTGATACTAGGCCCTAATGGCACAGAGTTCTGTTCGTGAACTAAGCCCTAATGGCACAGAGTTCTGTTCGTGATACTGGGCCCAAAATGGCAGAGAGTTCTGTTCGTGATACTAGGCCCTAATGGCACAGAGTTCTGTTGGTGATACTAGGCCCTAAGGGCACAGAGTTCTGTTGGTGATACTGGACCCTAATGGCACAGAGTTCTGTTGGTGATACTAGGCCTAAAGGGCACAGAGTTCTGTTGGTGATACTAGGCCCAATGGCACATAGTTCTGTTGGTGATACTAGGCCCCAAAATGGCACTGGCCCTAATAATCCCCTGTCACCATGTTGAAAGAAGTCCTGAAAATAACAAAACAACGACAGTAAAAACAACAACGCAAGAGCAACAACAACAACAACAACAACGGTAACAACAACAGCCGTAGCAGCAGCAGCAACAACAACAACAACAACGCTAATAGCATAAAATAACGTAAGTACTAACCCCTGTTCAAACAGAAATCTGAACAGTTAACATCCTTTAGGCGTGTAGGATAACCATGCTGGCGACATCAGCCATCAGCTTGTTTCATCATCTCAAGATGGAAAGATAAGAAGAAGAAAAAAAATGTATATGCAAAATGGACGCCCCGAAAACAAAGTTCCCACCAGGAACACATGAACAACAACAGCAAAAGAGACGATGGAAAAGACAGATACAGCACATGGGGACAGATGGACAGACAGATACAGCACAATGGAGACAGATGGACAGACAGATACAGCACAATGGAGACAGATGAACAGACAGATAAAAGCACAATGGAGACAGATGGACCCAAAAGATACAGCACAATGGAGACAGATGGACAGACAGATACAGCACAATGAAAAGTTAGTGTCCATAAAACTCTCAGTAGTGTGATAGCCCCGTTTTCGAGTCACTCATCAGGTGTGATACGAAGAATTTAGCTCGATAAAGTGCAACTAAGAAAAATGAGTGGAGAACTTGCAACAACAACAAAACAGAGGAAAAGGGACACAAAACCAAAGAAACAAACAAATTCAACATGTACAGTGCAGTGAGAGAAAAAGGGTGTATTTGTAGGTAAAAAAAAAAGGAGAAAGAGACACAAAAAACAACAACAGGCAAGCAAAGTAGCATGTTAAGGCAGCAAAGAAAAAACGTTGTATTTTGTAGTATAAAAAAATAAAGGAAAAAAGAGCACAAAACGAACCAAAAACAGACAAACAAAGTTAGCATGTTAAACTGCAACAAGAGAGAAAGGGTGTATTTTGTAGTGTAAAAAAAGGAGAAAGGGAAAATTAGAAACTGACAAACAAACAAACAAACAAACAAACAAACAAACAAACAAACAAACATGAACGACAGCAAAAACAACTTTTTTTTTTCCAGAGACGGAGTAATAAAACAAATTGCCATTGCTGACACAGAACTTCCACAAGATGAGGATTTAATATGCTGAAAAATTCATGTATATTTTTTTGTTTGTTTGCTTGCTTGTTTGATTGTTTGTTTTCAAGTCTTCAGTCCCTTTGTGGGCAGGGGAAGGGGTGAGGGCCATCACTGGGAGGGAGGAGGGGGAGAAAAGAAGGGGGGAAAAAAGAGGGGTGGAGGGGAGGGAAGGAAATTGGACGCTGTTTTCCTTTGAAATAATGTCTCTTAAAACATACCCTCCCCCCCCCCCCCCCTCCCACCCTTCCGCCATTGCAGCCCTCTGTCTTGGAACCAGACACAGATGAATAGGAGTTTAATGTGTGTTGGCGACTGTTCACTTCAAACGCTGTGACGCTCTTTCTGACCTTTCGCAGACCGCCACTGCAAATGCGTTCAGTGTGCACGTGCACTTGTTGTTCATGTGTGTGGTGTGTGTGTGTGTGTGTGTGTGTGTGTGTGTGTGTGTGTGTGTGTGTGTGTGTGCGTGCGTGCGTGCGTGCGTGCGTGCGTGCGTGCGTGTGTGTGTGTGTGTGCGTGCGTGCGTGCGTGCGTGCGTGCGTGCTTGCGTGTGTGGTGTGTGTGTGTGTGTGTGTGTGTGTGTGTGTGTGTGTGTGTGTGTGCGTGCGGGCGTGTATGTTTGTGTATCTGTGTGTGTGCGTGTGTGAGTTGAAGGGGCGGGTTGTTGTCAGCCGCACGTGTGCGATGGGGCGCGTTCAGTGCATTTTGACCCAACGTGACGCAGAATTGCTCAATTCAGTTCGTAGCCTAGTCAGCCACGCCACGCCAGGTCACAGCTCTAACTTCGGTTAAAAGATCAAAAGATGAAGAAAGAAAAAAAAAAAAAGAAGAACTACAGAAACAAGACGACATACAAGTAAAAAAAATATCAGAGCCAAATAAGAATCCACTTTCAACTGTATGCTATAAGTTAAAAAAAAAACAACAAACAAACAAACAAAGTATATCACAAACAAACCAAAACAAACCAAAACCTCATTCCCTTTGACATTTTGATGATAAGATGAAAGGCATTCACTGTCTTAAGCTGCTTTTAGAATCAGTTAATTTGAATGTTGCAGACATTGATTAATAACCGGGGACAAATCACATGGTGTGGGAGGTGGGGGTGGGGGGTGGAGGGGAAGGTGATGACAGGATTTCCACCCATCCCTACCTCCTTTCCACAATCCCCCACCCTCACCTCCAGAACTCCTTCAAAAGACGGAAGAAATAAATTTAAAAAAAAGAACAGGGAGTGCGCAGACCTCCCACATTCAAACGGATCCTGGATACATGCTTTGCTCCGGATCCGCTTCCTCGATCTCCACCAGCAATTCACGGGATCGTTGTTGGGTCGTATTCGATCTTCCCAGCATCTGGTTAAAAGTGGTTCAGCATTTTGTGTGTGAAATCCTGCCAAGCAAACCAAACCAGATCAAGTGCAAGTATTATGTCTTCAGCGGGTGTGTGTGTGTGTGTGTGTGTGTGTGTGGTGTGTGTGTGTGTGTGTGTGTGTGTGTG
>CM031617.1:450397-462897 GCA_018398815.1 Conus ventricosus
TGGCTTCACGTATTGCTGCTTGTGTAAGTCGACAGCTGAACCGAAAATTGGATCGTTCTTCCCAGCATCCACACGGCTGCCACGTCATGATATTTTTCTGAGCATGTTCTTGTTTTCTGGACTAGCGGTTAGTCTTTCTTCCTGCTAAGACATTTTCTCTACAAAGACGGCACTGACATGCTACTCACATTCCTCTTTTTTTGTGTTTTTGATTTGTTTTTGTTGGGTTTTTTTTTTTAGTATTTTTTTATCCAGAGTTTACTTACAGCTTTCCTTTTCTTTTTCATCTGTGTGTAAATGTTGAAATTATTTACGTACACACTTGAAAAGAAAATGAATGTGTCATTTTAAAAAAAAATTAAAAGACTGCACTGCCATGACATTGCCATCGTTGTCAGCACGGTCCGTTTCACTGTGATGACATTGCCATCGTCATTGTCAGCACGGTCCGTTTCACTGTGATGACATTGCTATCGTCGTTGTCAGCACGGTCCGTTTCACTGTGATGACATTGCCATCGTTGTCAGCACGGTCCGTTTCACTGTCATGACATTGTCATCGTTGTCAGCACGGTCCGTTTCACTGTGATGACATTGCCATCGTTGTTGTCAGCACGGTCCGTTTCACTGTGATGATATTGCCATCGTTGTTGTCAGCACGGTCCGTTTCACTGTGATGATATTGCCATCGTTGTTGTCAGCACGGTCCGTTTCACTGTGATGACATTGCCATCGTTGTCAGCACGGTCCGTTTCACTGTGATGACATTGCCATCGTTGTCAGCACGGTCCGTTTCACTGTGATGACATTGCCATCATCATTGTCAGCACGGTCCGTTTCACTGTCATGACATTGCCATCGTTGTTGTCAGCACGGTCCGTTTCACTGTCATGACATTGCCATCGTTGTCAGCACGGTCCGTTTCACTGTGATGACATTGCCATCGTCATTGTCAGCACAGTCCGTTTCACTGTCATGACATTGTCATCGTTGTCAGCATGGTCCGTTTCACTGTGATGACATTGCCATCGTTGTCAGCACGGTCCGTTTCACTGTCATGACATTGCCATCGTCATTGTCAGCACGGTCCGTTTCACTGTCATGACATTGCCATCATTGTCAGCACGGTCCGTTTCACTGTGATGACATTGCCATCGTCATTGTCAGCATGGTCCGTTTCACTGTCATGACATTGCATCGTTGTCAGCACGGTCCGTTTCACTGTCATGACATTGCCATCGTTGTCAGCACGGTCCGTTTCACTGTGATGACATTGCCATCGTCATTGTCAGCACGGTCCGTTTCACTGTCATGACATTGCCATCGTTGTCAGCATGGTCCGTTTCACTGTGATGACATTGCCATCGTTGTTGTCAGCACGGTCCGTTTCACTGTGATGACATTGCCATCGTCATTGTCAGCACGGTCCGTTTCACTGTGATGACATTGCCATCGTCATTGTCAGCACGGTCCATTTCACTGTGATGACATTGCCATCGTTGTCAGCACAGTCCGTTTCACTGTCATGACATTGCCATCGTTGTTGTCAGCACGGTCCATTTCACTGTGATGACATTGCCATTGTTGTCAGCATGGTCCGTTTCACTGTGATGACATTGCCATCGTTGTTGTCAGCACGGTCCGTTTCACTGTGATGACATTGCCATCGTTGTCAGCACGGTCCGTTTCACTGTCATGACATTGCCATCATCGTTGTCAGCACGGTCCGTTTCACTGTGATGACATTGCCATCGTCGTTGTCAGCACGGTCCGTTTCACTGTGATGACATTGCCATCGTTGTCAGCACGGTCCGTTTCACTGTGATGACATTGCCATCGTCGTTGTCACCACGGTCCGTTTCACTGTGATGACATTGCCATTGTTGTCAGCACGGTCCGTTTCACTGTCATGACATTGCCATCGTCGTTGTCAGCACGGTCCGTTCCACTTTGTCAGTAAATGTCCAATACTCGACCAGACCTCACTCGGGGGGGGGGGGGGGGGGGGGGGGGGGGGGGGGGGGGGGGGGGGGGGGGGGGGGGGGGGGTCGGGGGTCCTCAAGTATTAGTGGGAAGGGGGGGGTCCTCAAGTATTAGTGGAACTGAAGACATGGTGAACAAAGTGTTCCACATGCTGAAAGCCTCCATCAGAATGAAGAGAGCCCCTTGTGTCCACAAGGTCCCCCAGAAATACCATGTTTGTGAGTGGTTAATGCTTCTCTGTGATCTCAATGGAAAAACCTACATTGTGAAGGTCGACAGCTTTTCTAAATGGACTGAAACACTCTTGTCTTCAAACAAAAAAACAAAAAAAAAAAAAAAAAGTTCCGCAAGGAAAGCATGTTTAAACAGAAAACGTTAACGTCTTTTTAGCTACACAGTTCTGTGAGTTTTGAATTCAGGCAGTTTGCCGCAGAATACAGTCCACCGGTACCACAACGACAGAGAACTATTCCCACAGCAATGGAGAAGCTGGGCGACCATTGCAAGCCACAGTCAAGCTACTTACAAAGTTAAAAGATCTCTACTGTACCTAACTCAGCTCATCTACACAGTCACTCCAGTCCTTGCGTGCGCGCGCACACACACACACACACACACACACACACACACACACACACACACACACACACACACACACACCACGCACGCGCGCGCGCGCGCGCACATTTACCTTACTTAGTGATTGTAACTTGTTTCAGTTACACGCTCGAGCTAAAGGCTTAAAAAAAAATGTAACATTCATTTCTACCGAAAAGCTTATCTGTATTCATATTCTTTTTTTAACCGTTGGGGAACTTGTTTTTCTTTTTCTCCAGTTGCTTATTATTCTGCAGAACGGGTTTTGATAAAAATATTATTACGAGCGAAACTGAAATTTCGTTTTCATAGTTCCAGCGATATTCAATTGTAGCCAATGTTAAATTCTTTTTTAGTTGGCAAATGTTGAAATTATATGCATAGAAACTTGAAAAGAAAATAAATGTGTAATTACAGGGGGAAAAAAACTGCGCCGTATAAATATTTCCGTGGCCATATTCCAGCGATATTCAATTGTTGCCATGGTTTGTTTGTTTTTTCCATCTTATTTGTTACTGTATTTATTATTTCTTTTTTTTTTTCAATTTTTTTTTAAATTTTTCATGCAAATACATGACATTCACTTACATATACATAGACTAGATAGAAAAACAGCCACCATACATACATACACATACATATACAGATCACCAGATGAGAGTTTAAGGTAGTACAACATGAGTCCAATTACATAATATAAGACGGGTGTAGATACATTAATAAACATATTCAAACCTTTTATGAATTTTCACACACACACACGCACGCGCGCGCGCGAATCTGTATGCATCTGTACAAACATTTGGGAGTGTTAAGTCTAAAAGGGAAAGTGAACCACAAAGAATTCAAAAGAAAAAGGTTAACCTATAATATAGTAGCATTGTATGATACATTACGATAGAAGCAAAACTAGCCTTAATTATTACACACAATACACGAACATTAGACATGGGAAAATAATGGTTTGTATGTCAGCCATTTTTCAAAAAAAAGTTGTATAGCATAAGCTTAAATATGCATTATGTTGCTCGATTTTATATCTATAGTTCAATTTTTTCAAAAAAGATGTTGTTTGTGGAGGGTTCCTTCTAATTTGCATGTGTATACGTAATGTTTTGCTAGTAATATAATGAAATATAAAATATCATCAATATTGATTGTCACATCGAAGCCCAATAATATTAAGGATGCCGTTAATTTCATATTCTCTGCGTTGACACATTTTTCTTTAATTAAACCAACAAGAGAATTCCAAACCTGTTGAACATAAGCACATTTCCAAAGCATATGGTCAATACTATCTTTACATAAACCACAAAAAGTACATTTATCATTATCAGCCACTCCCATTTCTTTTAAAATAACATTAGTACCTAGACACCTATGCAATATTCTCAGCTGAAACCATTTCAACTTTATGTCTTTAACTTTATGTACGTTCAAGAAGCATAATTTCCAGTTATGACGAACCGACATTTTCTGATCCCATTTGTCACAACATTTTGCTCGTAAATTATTATCAATCATAATATCATAGTATAATCTAGAGCCTTTATGAATGGCGAACAATTTCTTAAATGAGAGTGTTAAGTTAATAGATTTATTGTTCTCAACAACAATATTAGGTTTCTTATGTAGTCAGTTATAGCTGACCTATAATCAGCAAAAGTAAGAATATTAATGTTTAGATTATACTTTTCCCTAAAACATCTATGAGACAGAAAATGTTCATTTTCATCAAAAAACTGAGCAAGATGAAAAACGTCTTTGTTATCCAGTATTTTAGACACAATATATTTTTTTCCTATTTGAATTCGGTTGTTGTAGCAAAATGGCTCAGCAAGAAATTCAGCAGAGGTTTTTTGGTGTACATTTGTAAAAAAAAAAAATTTCTATAAGCATCAAAGACGTCCTTCCAAAAAAGGTTATATGAAGTAAATTTTGAAACTAATTCTGGACCATATTTGTTCAAAATTGGAAACTTAGGGAAATTAGTAAGTAAAATATCTTTCCATGTAAGGGCCGATTTTTCAGCCCTGCGAATCCAGGATAATTTAAGAGATGTGACGAATGTTCTTAAGTCAGGAAGGCCAATACCACCATTTTTAACACTTTTGTGGGCTATTTTCCGACCGATTTTGTCCGTTTTTTTTTATTCCAGACAAATTGATAACATACTTGTTGACAAGTTTGAAAAAAGACATCAGGAGATTTGGCAGAAGTAACCACAGATGAGTCAGTTTTGACAGAATTATGGATTTTAAAATTGCAACTCTGCCAAGAGGCGTTATCTGGCGTTTTACCCATATCTTAAATAAGTACTTAACATCGGCTAGTCTTTCTGAATAATTAATATTTAAACAATCTTTCAAATCATTCGTAAACCATACACCAAGTATTCGAAATTTGGATGGATTCCAATCGAAGTCTAAATGCTCTAAATATCGGATTTTACAGTTTTTTCTACTTCCCAGCCATATTACACTTGACTTACCCAAATTCATACGAAGACCTGAGACCAAGCCAAATCTATATAGAACACCAATACATGTTTTCAAAAGACTTACGATCTCCTGCAAGTAGGAAACTCTGTATCATCGGCGTACTGTGACAATTTATGTTCTACATCATTAATTGTAATTCCTTGGATATCAAGATTTTCCCTGACCATTATTGCAAGTATTTCTACACATAACACAAACAAATAGGAGAAATTGGGTCCCCTTGTCTACAACCTCTTTTTACGTTAAACCAGTTTGAGACCTGACCGTTTACGATGACACACGACTTAATCTTTTTTTAAAAAGTCCTTATCCATTTGCATATATCATTTTTAAAACCAAAAACATCTAGTACTTTAAACATAAATTCCCAATTTACCGAATCAAAAGCTATTTCGAAATCTATATTAATAACAACCCAGGTAAGTTATATTCATCCAAATAAGCAATAGTATCATAAATCAGTCGTAAATTATCACCAATATATATGTTTTTAATAAACCCTGTTTGGTCTTCGTTAACAATGTTTGTAGTACTGATTTAATCCGATTTGCTATGCATGACGATCCAATTTTATATACGACATTTAAAAGTGGAATTGGTCTCCAGTTTTTTTAAATACTGTCTTGGTTTATCACCTTTGGGAATAGATGTAATGATTCCTTCTTTTTGTACACTGGTCAATTCCTCTTTTCTGAAACTTGCGTTTAAAAGCTCTGACAACGAATATACTAATTTTAGTCCAGAAAACCTTTAAAAAAAATTCTGTGGTGAAACCGTCAGAGCCAGGGCTTTTATTATTACTCATGTTCTTCAGGACATACGTTGCTTCTTCTAAAGTAATCTCTCCCTCTAAATCGTTTGCTTCTGTTTTCTTCTAGACAAGGGATGCTATTCACTAAGTTATTTATTTCACAATCCTGGACATTGTCTTCTGTATAGAGTGACTGTAAAACTTCCGCACCTCTTGAAGGATATCCTTTTTGATTTGTTAAAATGTTACCTTGTTCATCGATGATCTTAGCCATATTCTTACTGACAAAATGCCGCTTTTCTAAATTGCAATCGGCTGTTTGGATGATCCCTGGAGTCTTTTAGCCAGGGTACGACAACAACAACAACAACAACTACTGACTTTCTCCCCTTCCCGCTATCCATCTAGCTCGTGATCTTAATAATACTCCTTCCATTTGTTTTTCTCTAATTCTTTCAGCTGTTCTTTTTTTTATATTTATATTTCTAACGTCATCCTCATTCTTTTTCTCAGTTTTTCTAATCTACAAGTATCTTGCTCTAATTGTTTTTCTTTTTCTATAGTTTTCTTCTTTTTCATCGTAGCATAAGAAATTGTTTTTGATCTTATTTTCATCAATAAAAAAATCGAGAAAAATGTCGTCAGAAACAGAAAATTGTAGTCCTCATCTCGCAAATTGTTTTCATTTATGTTTACTGAATATTCTTCTTTAATGTTTTTGATTTCATCATTTATTTCATCTACATATGCCTTATCTTTTAAAAGAGATGAATTGAACTTCCAAAAGGTATTATGCTTTACATTGTCATTGAATTTCAGTTTAAGAAGGACAGTGGAATGATCTGTTCTATATCCGCATTCGATATCAGCGTCATCTACAAATGAAACCACAGAATCTGAAATTTAAAAAAAAGTCTAACCTCGCCTGTTGAAAAGGATTGGTTCTTCTCCACGTGTAACGGAGACAATCAGGATTTAACTGACGCCAAATATCGTTTAAATCTAAATTATCGATAATTTTTTCGACAGTCTCTTTTGCTTTAGGGTTATTAGTATGTTTGTAATTACAATAGCCTCGAGAAGGATCAAGAACTAGATTAAAATCACCTGCTAATATTATATTTTCAGTATTAAACCCACCAATCTTTTCTTTCAGTTCATGATAAAACCCAGGATCATCTCTGTTAGGGCCATATATGTTAACATAAAGGAAATTGCTTTTATGCATTTCAATCAATACCATGACATAATTTCCAATTGTATCGTTCATTACACGTTTGACTTTGAATTCGAAATTATTGTTAAACAGTATTGCAACCCCTCTTGAGTTTGATGTATGGTTTGAAAAAAAACCTCGATATCCCCATTCCGCTAAAACATAATCTTCCATCTTTTTCTCAAAATGCGTATATTGTAAAACAATAAACAGAATATTTCTTATTTCTTAAATAATGGAAAACATCCCGTCTTTCTGCGGATTGTTTAGACCTTGACAATTTACTGAAAGAACGATATACTACTATCCATGTCTTAAGTAAATTTTAATGAATACAGTAAACAAGTGGGTATGTTTTTGCTCCCATAAGGAAGCCTAACACAGAGCAACTTTTATTCAAGACTGGCACAGCCTTTTAAACTTGAATAAAGTCAGACAAATACATAACGAACAATCTAATAGTGGGGGAAAAACAAGCGCAGGCCAACAACTGAACTGTCTGGCAAAGATTTGGACTTGAGCGGAGGGGAGGGGAGTTTGAAGATGGAGAAACTGGGAAAATGAAATTAAAAAAAAATAAATAAAAATAAAAATGTTACAGATATGAAAACTCTTCTCTAGCTGCATAAGGGAACCATCGCAATCCCTTTTGAAGGCAGATATATTTGTATGCCTGCTCCGAGGCCTTTCGCCTGTAACTTTTTTTTTCTTTTTTTTATTTTATTTTTTTTTAATTTCATTTTCCCAGTTTCTCCATCTTCAAACTCCCCTCTCTCCCCTCCGCTCAAGTCCAAATCTTTGCCAGACAGTTCAGTTGTTGGCCTGCGCTTGTTTTTCCCCCCTCTATTAGATTGTTCGTCTATGTATTTGTCTGACTTTATTCAAGTTTAAAAGGCTGTGCCAGTCTTGAATAAAAGTTGCTCTGTGTTAGGTTTCCTTATGGGAGCAAAACATACCCCACTTGTTTACTGTTTATCGTTTACTGTTCCCTACCTCATCTCATTTCCGATTTTGCTTTGATTAAATTGAGGTTATTTGTATTTGTTTCTGTCCGTGTGTGTGTTTGTCTTTTGATCTCCCTTGCATCTTTGGGTGGATCCTCAGGCGTAGGCTCAAAGACTGTCCCCTACATTTTTATATTATTTACATAATGTCTTTAGTTTTACAGCAACTTTTTTACCTCCCCACACTTTCGTTTGGTTGCATTACTACTCTTTGCTGGCTGCTCTGGGGGTGCTATTGGATTCTTTTTTGCACCCATGGTGGTGAGAACACCACAGTATTATGGACTGTGGTGTGTCTCTATTTGACGCTGGGAGCGCAGACACAACCAGCCGTGTCTCCCTGACGAGTCCCGATCCAGCGGGCGAAAGGCCTCGGAACAGACAATACAAATATATCTGCCTTTAAAAGGGATTGCGATGGTTCCCTTATGCAGCTAGAGAAGAGTTTTCATATCTGTAACATTTTTTTTTAAATTATTATTATTTTTTTTAAATTTCATTTTCCCAGTTTCTCCATCTTTAAACTCCCCTCTCCCCTCCGCTCAAGTCCAAATCGTTGCCAGACAGTTCAGTTGTTGGCCTGCGCTTTTTTTTCCCCCACTATTAGATTGTTCGTCTATGTATTTGTCTGACTTTATTCAAGTTTAAAAGGCTGTGCCAGTCTTGAATAAAAGTTGCTCTGTGTTAGGTTTCCTTATGGAGCAAAACATATCCCACTTGTTTACTGTTTATCGTTTACTGTTCCCTACCTCATCTCATTTCCGATTTTGCTTTGATTAAATTGAGGTTATTTGTATTTGTTTCTGTCCATCTGTGTGTTTGTCTTTTGATCTCCCTTGCATTTTTGGGGTGGATCCTCAGGCGTAGGCTCAAAGACTGTCCCCTACATTTTATATTATTTGCATAATGTCTTTAGTTTTACAGCAACTGTTTTTCCTCCCCACACTTTCGTTTGGTTGCATTTACTACTCTTCGCTGGCTGCTCTGGGGTGCTACTGGATTCTTTTTTGCACCCATGGTGGTGAGAACACCAAAGTATTATGGACTGTGGTGTGTCTCTATTTGACGCCGGGAGCGCAGACACAACCAGCCGTGTCTTCCTGATGAGTCCCGATCCAGCTGGCGAAAGGCCTCGGAGCAGGCAATACAAATATATCTGCCTTCAAAAGGGATTGCGATGGTTCCCTTATGCAGCTACAGAAGAGTTTTCATATCTGTAACATTTTTTTTTTTTTTAATTTCATTTTCCCACTTTCTCCATCTTCAAACTCCCCTCTCCCCTCCGCTCAAGTCTAAATCTTTGCCAGACAGTTCAGTTGTTGGCCTGCGCTTGTTTTCCCCCCACTATTAGATTGTTCGTCTATGTATTTGTCTGACTTTATTCAAGTTTAAAAGGCTGTGCCAGTCTTGAATAAAAGTTGCTCTGTGTTAGGTTTCCTTATGGGAGCAAAACATACCACACTTGTTTACTGTTTATCGTTTACTGTTCCCTACCTCATCTCATTTCCGATTTTGCTTTGATTAAATTGAGGTTATTTGTATTTGTTTCTGTCCGTCTGTGTGTTTGTCTTTTAATCTCCCTTGCATCTTTGGGTGGATCCTCAGGCGTAGGCTCAAAGACTGTCCCCTACATTTTATATTATTTGCATAATGTCTTTAGTTTTACAGCAACTTTTTTTCCTCCCCACACTTTCGTTTGGTTGCATTTACTACTCTTCGCTGGCTGCTCTGGGGTGCTATTGGATTCTTTTTTGCACCCATGGTGGTGAGAACACCACAGTATTATGGACTGTGGCGTGTCTCTATTTGACGCCGGGAGCGCAGACACAACCAGCCGTGTCTCCCTGATGAGTCCCGATCCAGCTGGCGAAAGGCCTCGGAGCAGGCAATACAAATATATCTGCCTTCAAAAGGGATTGCGATGGTTCCCTTATGCAGCTACAGAAGAGTTTTCATATCTGTAACATTTTTTTTTTTTTCATTTTCCCAGTTTCTCCATCTTCAAACTCCCCTCTCCCCTCCGCTCAAGTCCAAATCTTTGCCAGACAGTTCAGTTGTTGGCCTGCGCTTGTTTTTTTCCCCCACTATTAGATTGTTCGTCTATGTATTTGTCTGACTTTATTCAAGTTTAAAAGGCTGTGCCAGTCTTGAATAAAAGTTGCTCTGTGTTAGGTTTCCTTATGGGAGCAAAAACATACCCCACTTGTTTACTGTTTATCGTTTACTGTTCCCTACCTCATCTCATTTCCGATTTTAATGAATACATTATTTTTAAATAACAAAAACTTTACATTATTACCGTCAAACAATAAACAATCCAAATAGAAGGAAACATCCAATCAATGCAAACAAGACAAAGTGAATAAACCATAAAGACAATAAAATGACTCCCTTTGTAACGCAAATCATCATATCCTGGTGAATCGACGAACACATAAGGAAGACGGAGTAGGACAAGCATTATGTACAATAATCTTGCAAACAACAAACAATGGAAACGTGTAGAAAAATCGCCTGACTCGCTCGTTTGTCGGTGAACCGGGATGTATTAGTTCATCTTCAACATCGTGCTTGAAGTATAATGGAGGACAGTAAATTCACTTTTCAAATGTCAAATTTTAACCACGGAGCAGCACACATGAAGCCATGTCTTTCCTGTAGGCTTAAACTCGTAAGGAAAAAAAAGCCCCAGTGAGCTGAACTTCAAAAAAGAGAAGGAAAACAAAAAAAAAAAAAAGCTTCGTTTGACTCGTGCGGGGAGAGCCGCGGGAAGACGTCCTGCCGTTCGGTGACAGCCAGCCCAGTCCGTATTTATTTTTCATTCTCATGACTGCAGCAGTTATTTCTTTATATTGTTAGTGTTTTTTCAAGAATGTGTTATTACATCGCTACATGTTGATAGACTTTGTGTTTAAGGAGTACACACACACACACACACACACACACACACACACACACACACACATCACTCACTCTCTCTCTCTCTCTCTCTCTCTCTCTCTCTCTCTCTCTCTCTCTTCCCCTCTCTCACTCTCGCGCTCTCTCTCTCTCTCTCTCTCTCTCTCTCTCTCTCTCTCTCTCTCATACACACACAAACTCTCTCTCTCACTCCCCCCCCCCCACACACACGTACGCAAACTCTCTCTCTCTCTCTCCCCTCTCTCTCTCTCTCTCTCCTCTCTCTCTCTCTCTCTCTCTCTCTCCTGACACACACACACACACACACACACACACACACACACACACACACACACACTCCCTCTCTCTCTCTCTCTCTCCTCTCTCTCTCTCTCTCTCTCTTTCAAACACACATGCTCACGCGAGCGATGAAAAAAAATTGAGCAGAAGGTGAAAAGACGACAAGGGCGACAAATCCAGCTAGTCAGACTGTACTCTGTGTATGTGCCTTTCTTGTCGCGTTCTGCAAAAGTGCTAATGCCCTCTTACCATGTTTGTATGTGCACGCGGGTACACTGCACCACCAATCATAACAGCACGCACCTGTCTAGGCTGTGCTCTGCCAGCAGGTGCTGCACCAATCGAAGGGACGTTTACAGAAAATGGCGAATCACGAAGCCCGAGGTTTGTACAGAAAGGTTTATCAAATAAAGGAAATTTCAGAGATTGAAAACTTATACGAAGCTTAGATAATCTCGTTTCTTTCCGAGTCAGGTTATTTCCCTTGAAAATTCACTTTATCGTCGGTGCAAACGTGAGAAATGTGGTCTTTGAGTTCCTGAGCGCAACACGGAAATGTTTTTTTTTTTTGAATGTTCAACCATCATTTTGGTCCCCACGCATATTTAAAAAAAATAGCATAATGTCTTCTAATTAATAGGGAGAGCCGTTGGTTATTTTTGTCGTGTGGTGTGTGTGTGTGTGTGTGTGTGTGTGTGTGTGTGTGTGTGTGTGTGTGTGTGTGTGTTGTTGTTGTTGTTGTTTATTCTGTTTAACGTCTGTTCACTAAAAGTGATATTAGACGATTGTGTGTGTGTGTGTGTGTGTGTGTGTGTGTGGTGTGTGTTTTGTGTGTGTACTTGTTTATGTTTTGTGTTGTGTTTTGGGGGAGGGGGTTAGTTCTTTGGAAATTTGTTTAAAACGAGAGAGAGAGAGAGAGAGAGAGAGAGAGAGAGAGAGAGAGAGAGAGAGACTCAAAAAACTAAATACAATTTTTTTAATTGTGTTATAAGCTTCAAGCCCATTCACACTTGGAAAAGGGAAGGTGGGGGAGGGGGAAGAAACAGAAGTGAAAATCGACTGAATAGAACGTACATGTCATAGTCTGGTTACGCAGCATTCTCCCACACATGGAATCCCTATCGCGGTACGCTAATTTCGGTATACAGTGTGACATATCTAAGGGTCCTTCCGATATGATTCCACACAGTTGCAATCGTAATATTTCAAACAAACAAAAAAGGAAAGAAAAGATCATCTTAAGAGTGG
>CM031617.1:472897-475397 GCA_018398815.1 Conus ventricosus
ACAAACACATACCATATACACAAACACATACCATATACACAAACATACATTACAAAACACTCCATACACAAACACATACCATATACACAAACACATACCATATACACAAACACATACCATATACACAAACACATACCATATACACAAACACATACCATATACACAAACACATACCATATACACAAACACATACCATATACACAAACACATACCATATACACAAACACATACCATATACACAAACACATACCATATACACAAACACATACCATATACACAAACACATACCATATACACAAACACATACCATATACACAAATACAAGCGCGCGAAAGAAAAAAAAAGAAGAGAGAAAAAAAAAGGTATGACATTCATGCACGCACAGATCCAAAGACATAAAACACACAAGACAAAATCAACTACCACGTGTAGCCAAAACACACAGGACAAAATCAACTACCACGTGTAGCCAAAACACAGGACAAAATCAACTACCACGTGTAGCCAAAACACACAGGACAAAATCAACTACCACATTGTAGCCCAGTGAGCACGGCTCTCAACCCAGGAAGACAGCACCGACGATGTCATTCATTATACATAAAGAACAGAAACCAAACGTGGTTTTACCACCACACACAAAAAAAATTTTTTTAAAAAATCAAAATGCAACCACAGTACAAAACCAGGCAATACAAGGAACAACCCACGTGATATAAAAACTAGAGCGTAACCCCACGTCACCATCTTCATCTTTTTGATTTGTTCACTTCGGATGACTGAGCACCACAGCCTGCGCGAGATCGGGGAAGACACTTGGGTGGCAGAATCCCTGGAGCTCCACACACCGTCGCCATGCCGCTGCATGTGAGGAGTCAGTCAAATCGTGTGTGTTTTTAGCCCAGCTGACCGACAGAAGAACTACACCACGACCTCAACCACCCCGACCACGACCACCACCACCAACCACCAACCACCTCCCAGGGACTCAGTCGGTGAAGAAGGCCATCCGGTCGTCCGGAGAATGCTGGGCCGAGTCTTCCCCTGCAGAACCAGGTGGCCGAACTTGTCGCCGTACAGCTTGGCCATCTGCAGCGTCAGGCTGGACAGGTCGAAGCGGTGGCAGGTGCCCACGCGCCGCTCCACGTGCGAGCAGATGCGGAAGGCGTGCGGGTCCACTGGGCACATGCAGGTCTGGTCGAAGGCGCAGCTGACCCAGGGGTCCAGCACCACCTTGGTCATGAAGGGCTCGTTGTGGAACACGCTGAAGCCGGCCAGCAGCTCCGGGAAGGGCCAGAAGAGGCAGGCGGGGTCCCGGTAGAAGTCGAACATGGATTGCACCGTGTGGTTGGGGATCGAGTCCCAGCTGGCCAGGAACTGCGCCCCCCAGCGTATGGCCGAGGCGAAGAACTCTTCCAGGTCCATGTCCTTGAAGCGCACAGAGGTGTCCATGTAGACCAGGACCTGGGACTTGGGCAGCAGGGCCTTGATGATGAACGGCTTCCAGGCGTAGCACATGAGGTGCCTGGTGTGCTTGGGGAAGAGCTTCAGATTCAGGTCCATCACCGTGCAGTTGCAGTTCTTCTCCACGCGGCGCCGCTCCAGCGGCTTCAGGCCCAGATCGAAGTACAGGAAGGAGTAGGAGCCCGGGGGAAGCTTGGGGAAGATGTACTTCCTCATGTTGAAAACCAACGCCTGGGACTCGTTGTAGTGGTTGGAGGACGCCGCCGTGACGAACAGGTACTTCCTGGGCACCGTGTCCTTCCCCAGGGACTCCACCAGCTCCACCTGCTGGGGCGTCAGGCGGAAGCGAGGCTCCAGGAGCTGGCGGATTCGGGTTGGGGCGGAGGGGTGGAAGTGGTGAGGGCAGGTCGTGTCGATGCACGTGCCACGCGTGTTGTTCATGGCGGTGAGGGTGGCACAAGGCCTCTGCCCGATGATGCCCCCGCTGGCCTGGGCAATCCGCATCTCCAGGACCTGGGCCAAGGCGTTCACCTCGCCCTCACTGACGTCCTCCCCCTTCCCCGCGTGAGGGACCGCAGGCGTGGGCTGTTGTTGTTTGGGAGAGTCTGCCGCTCTCTGAGGTTTGTCAGCTAAGACTTCAATTCTGGCTATGACGTCAGCATGGGCCGACTCTTGGGAGGGACGTACGTCACGTTCAGCCCGCACATGACCAGCCCACTGCGCCGCACGACTGTTGAGTTTCCGGATCTCGATGTCGATCATCAGCACCAGGATCAGCACCAGCAGGCACACCAGGATGGGCACGGACATGTTCTTCTGGGAAGACTTCAAGACGCCCACCAGGCTGCCTCGCATCTTTCGAAACTTCGGCATTTTTTTAATTTTTAGACACAGTGAGCTCCCCTGGCTTTGCTTGCTTGCCTTGTGTGTTGACAACACACTGTTGATGCCACCTGCTCAGTGTCAACACTGTGTTGATGCCACCTGCTCAGTGTCAACACTGTGCTGATGCCACCTGCTCAGTGTCAACGCTGAC
>CM031617.1:485397-495397 GCA_018398815.1 Conus ventricosus
ACTGGAAAAGGAGTTATGTAGGCCATTTTTCGTTCTGCACTACATAATGGACAGTTACTAGTAAATGACCTCAAAAACATTCATTATCTCATTTCCATGTGCAAAACCCCTTTTTATGGATTTAACTCCGATCTAGACCTCAAAAACATTCATTATCTCATTTCCATGTGCAAAAACCCTTTTTTATGGAATTAACTCCGATCTACTCTCTCTCTCTCTCTCTCTCTCTCTCTCTCTCTCTCTCTCTCTCTCTCTCTCTCTCTCTCTCTCTCTCTGTGTTATGGGAGGGATCTCTGTGTGTGTGTGTGTGTGTGTGTGTGTGTGTGTGTGTGTGTGTGTTCTCTCTCTCTCTCTCTCTCTCTCTCTCTCTCTCCTCTCTCTCTCTCTCTCTCTCTCTCTCTCTCAGTATGGGAGGATCTCTCTCTCTCTGGCTCTCTCTCTCTCTCTCTCTCTCTCTCTCTCTCTCTCTCTCTCTCTCTCTGTGTGTGTGTGTGTGTGTGTGTGTGTGTGTGTGTGTGTGTGTGTGTGTGAATTTTCTCTCTCACCTGTGTCGAAGTTGCTGGTATTTGCTTCATATATCAGTAAAAACAGATTAGGCCTGCGTTTCAAAGGAGTTGTATCATGCTTCATGCAAAATCTTTCAATCGAGTTTCTCTCTCTGTCAATCTGCCTATCGATTTAGTCATCTGTTGATCTTTCTTCTTTTTTCCTTTTTTTCCCTTCTTTTTATCGATCTATAAACTGTCTCCGTATCTATACAGTTTCCGATGGAAAATTTGAGCTAGGTATTTTTTTTTCCTTTCTTTTATTCATTGATTTTTCTTTGTCTGTATAGACATGCTGAACTATATATTGGTCAGTAGTGTGTTGCACACACCACACACACACGCGCGCGCGCGCGCGCGCGCGCGCTTTACAGTTGTTGTGTATACATCCTTTATCATTGGGCCTGTTTTAGAATTACGCACAGCTTGTTTACTGTGTGCTAGTTGTTTTTATTTTGGCCCATAGGGGAGCGTTAATGACCAGTGACGTGAGCTGGGAACGGTGTCGGCGAGACGGACAGATACGGTGGCCTCATTGTTATCACCCTGAGCACCGGGACAGGTGTCTGTGCCAAGACGAGTTGCACGTGCTGTGTGTGGTACAGCCTCTAGCATCCCTCTGCCGTTATCACCAGCTGTGAGCTATTAGTGACGCTGAAGCGAAACAGCCTACTTGCTGGACAAAGGTGATGGGTCTCTCTCTCTCTCTCTCTCTCTCTCTCAACCGAATTTGTTTCCTGTACGCTAAAAGCAGAAAGAGAATAAATCGCACAATCTTTATGCTAAAAGCAGAAAAAGAATACATTGCACAATCTTTATGCTAGAAGCAGAAAGAGAATAAATTGCACAATCGTCGTAGCTGTGATGCGTTATGTTCAGTTTGAGAGACTTTCATCCGTGCAAAGTATCATTGACAACCTTGTACTTTGAAACTGTGCTTTTTGTCTTGCGCTGATTCGATTGATCGTGATTTCTTTGCAGGACGAGTATGAGGCATCAAGTGTAGAGAAAAGGTATCATCGTTAGGAACTTGCATGCTCTGCTTTGATGTCATGAGTTGTTTGGATGTTTCAGTGTTATATACCTTTCACGCAACCCTCCATTTTGCGTCATAGCCGAGAATGAACAAATCTCTCTCTCTCTCTTCTCTCTCTTCTCTCTCTCTCTCTCTCTCTCTCTCTTGTTGTATGCTGTTCCCACACCCTTCATTTTGAGTCATGGCCTATAATGAAGAAAACGTCATTCCCAGCTCTCTCTCCCTCGCCTCTCTCTCTCTCTGTGTCTCTGTCTCTCTCTCTCTGTCTCTCTAACACACACGCACACGCACACACACACCCCACACCACACACACACACACATTTTTTTT
The DNA here is from genome assembly GCA_018398815.1 of Conus ventricosus. NCBI lineage: Eukaryota > Metazoa > Mollusca > Gastropoda > Neogastropoda > Conidae > Conus > Conus ventricosus. The sequence goes on from CM031617.1 coordinate 487,309, forward strand.
TCTTTTTCTTTTTCTTTTTAGTTTATTTCATTTATTTATTTAGCTTTTTGCTTTAAGCAGACCGGTGGTGGTTGGGAAAATGAGAGTTTGAAGTGGAAGATAAAAGTGGAGGGAGGGGAAGGTGGGGTGGTGTGGTGTTTGGGGAGGGGGAAATAGGGGAAGGTGGGGGTGGTGTGTGGTGTTTGGGGAGGGGAAATAGGGGAAGGTATCATTGACAAGTTAAGGATGTCCTGCACAATTCTTAGCTGTTGTGGTGTTTGGGGAGGGGGAAATAGGGGAAGGTGGGGGTGGTGTGGTGTTTGGGAGGGGGAAATAGGGGAAGGTGGGGGTGGTGTGGTGTTTGGGGAGGGGGAAATAGGGGAAGGTGGGGGTGGTGTGGTGTTTGGGGAGGGGAAATAGGGGAAGGTGGGGGTGGTGTGGTGTTTGGGGAGGGGGAAATAGGGGAAGGATGGGGGGAGCGGAGGGGAGGGGAGTGTCATGCTCAAAATGCAAATTGTGCTCCAAAGTGTGTCACTGCGTTGAAAAAAAAAAAAATCCGCTGTGTGGATTTTATATTGATAATATATTCCCTGGCTTTTCATTCTCGTTTTCTTTATCCACCTCCCCTTCCCCCTCACCCACCTTTTCTTTTCTTTCGAATCGTTGCCAAGTCAATTAATTTGAAAAGGAGGAATTGTATAGCCTGCACAAAGTTTTGTTTTTTTCCCACCACTATACTGTTCAACACATTGTGGCTTGATCAATCAGTGGCAGATTGCATCTGTTACGAAATCCAAGTTAAGGAATGTCCTGCACAATTCTTAGCTGTTGACACTGCTCCGGTTATTTAACACTAGGGCTGACCACTCTGTTGACTTTTTTGTTGTTGTTGTTATCTCCCTTGCATCCTTCAATGGCTCCTCAAGCATAGGCTCAATGATCGACCCTCATACATGACTGTAGTTTTTCAGCAGCTTATTTCTGTACCACACTTTCCTTTCGTTTTACTTTTCTACCCTTCGCTGGCTGCTTTGGGGTATTGTTGGATTCCGTTTTTAACCTTGGTGGTGAGAATACCATGGAATTATATATAAACTGTGGTATATTTCTATTTTATGCCAAGGGATCGGAATCTCAATTTGCTGTGCCCTCTAACAAGTCCAATTAAATAGACAATAGGTGTTTGAGCGGGTAATATAACAGTTCTATATCCAGAAGGGGTACAGTTGTTTTTATGGAGTGCTAGTGAGACATTTTATATACGTGTATGATTACCTGACATTTCATTTTCATTTAATATACCCACACCCACCAACACACGCTTCTTTTCTTTTAAGTCTTGGCTACATCATTAATATTACGATGTAAAAGTTATATAATAGCACTTGCTTTCAGAGAACAGTATTTTACCAATCCTGACTCACTTGCTCAACCACCGTGTTTTTGGGCGAAAGTGGCCTTAAAGCCGCCTTTTCCTGTGGCGGAAGAGAGAGAGAGAATCACTGGCAGACAGACAGAGAAGAGAGAGACAGAGAGACAGACAGACAGAGAGGCGGGCACACACACACACACACACACACACACACACACACACACAAACACACGCTCATACACGCGCGCGCAACAGAGAGAGACAGACAGACAGACAAACAGAGAAGAGAGAGACAGAGAGAGACAGACAGACAGAGAGGCGGGCAGACACACACACACACAGAGAGAGCAGGGTAAACGTCTTGTTGGCACTGACAGCACAGACTGAGCGAGCGCATGGCCGAAGGTGTTGGTACACACGAGACTGACACCAGGCTACTAACACAGTAGTCTCTTCAACACGGGACAGACTCAGGAGAAGCAGTATCAACACTGGCAGACACGGGACGAAAAGGTGTCAACATGGGCCGGGGTAAACTGATCTAAAACAACAACAACAACAACAAAACCTGATCTGGGAGCTGTTCACAGTTTCGTGACGTTGACAGACACACGCACACACACACACACACACCACACATGGGGACAGACAGACACTCATACACGCGCGCGCGGGCGCTAAATTTTCCCCAAACCCTGGGCCCCCGGGCAGGTGTCTGTGCCAAGCGGTTGCAGTGCTGGTGTGGTACAGCCTTTGCACCCCTCGCCGTTATCCCCGCTGTGGCTTTTTGGACCTAAAAGCGAAACAGCCATTGCGGGAAAAAGGTGAGGGGTTTCTCTCTTCTCTCCTTCTCCCCTTTTCCCCAAATTTTTGTTTCCCTGTACGCTAAAAGCAGAAAAGGAATAAATCGCAAAATCTTTATGCTAAAAGCAGAAAAAAAATTTATTTTGCACAATTTTTATGCTGAAGAAAAAAGAGAATAAATTTGCACAATCGTCGTGCTGTGGGGTTTTTATGTTTCGTTTGAGAGATTTTTATCCGTGCAAAGTATCATTGAAATTTGTACTTTGAAATGTCTTTTGTCTTGCGTGATTCGATTGATCGTGATTTTTTCCCCGGGAGAGTATGGGCAAAGTTGTGGGGGGAAAGGTTTCTCGTGGGAAATTTGCAGCTCTGCTTGAGGTCAGAGTTGTTTGGATGTTTCAGTGTTATTCCTTTACGCCCCCCTCTTTTTGCGTCATAGCGAGATGAAAAAAATCTCTCCTTCTCTTCTCTCTCTCTCCTCTCTCTCTCTCTCTCTTCTTCTTTTGTTGTATGCGTTCCCACACCCTTCATTTTGGTCAGGGCCCTTTAATGAAAAAAAAGCCCCTTCCCCAGTTCTTCCCTCCCCCTTCTCTCTTCTTGTCTTGTCTCTCTCTCTCGGTTCTCTAACCACACGCACCGACACCACACCACACAACAAAAACACACACATTTTTTTTTTTTTTCTTTTTTTTTTTGTTTTTTTCATTTTTTATTTAGCTTTTTGTTTTAAAGCAGCCCGGTGGTGGTTGGGAAAATGAGGTTTAAAGGGAAGAAAAAAAGTGGAGGGGGGGAAAGGTGGGGGTGGTTGGTTTTTGGGGAGGGGGAAATGGGGGAAAGGTGGGGGGGGTTTGTGGTTTTTGGGGAGGGGAAAAATAGGGAAGGAAATATTGAAAAGTTAAGGATGTCCTGCAAATTCTTAGTGTTGTGGTGTTTGGGGGGGGGGGAAAATGGGGGAAGGTGGGGTGGTGGGGTTGGGGGGGGGGGGAAATGGGGGAAGGTGGGGGTGGGTGGTGTTTGGGGAGGGGGAAAAAAAAAGGGGGGAAAGGGGGGGGGGTGGTGGGTGTTTGGGGAGGGGGAAAAGGGGGGAAAAGGTGGGGGGGTGGTGTGGTGTTTTGGGGAGGGGGAAAAAATAGGGGAGGTTGGGGGGAGCGGGGGGAGGGGGTGTCATGCTCAATGCAAATTGGTCCAAAGTGTGTCATGCTTTTAAAAAAAAAAAAAATCCGCTGTGTGGTTTTTATTTTGATAATATTTCCTGGCTTTTATTTCGTTTTCTTTACCCACCCCCCCTTTCCCCTCACCCACCTTTTTTTTTCTTTAAATCGTTGCCAATCTTAAATTTTGATAAAGGAGGAATTTGTTTAGCGCCATGTTTTTTTGTTTTTCCCCACCACTATTTTTCAACACTTGTGGCTTGTAAATCAGGGCAGTTTGCATCTGTTACAAAATCCAAGTTAAAGGTGTCTGCCAATTTTAGCTGTTGACCTGCTCCGGTTTTTTTAACCTAGGGCCACCTCTGTTGACTTTTTTGTTGTTGTTGTTATCCCCCTTGACCCTTTCAATGGCTCCTAGCATGGCTCATGATCGCCCCCATACATGACTGTGTTTTTCAGGCTTTTTTTCTGTCCCACATTTCCTTTCGTTTTATTTTCTCCCCCTTCGTGGCTGCTTTGGGGTATTGTTGGTTTCCCGTTTTTAACCCTTGGGGGTGAGAAAAACCAGGGAAATTTTATATTTAAACTGGGGGTATATTTCTATTTTTTTCAAGGGATGGGAATTCAATTTGCTGTCCCCCTCTAACAAGCCCAATTTAAAAATAGAAAATAGGGTTTGAGGGGTTTTTAAATAAACATTCTTTTTCCGAAGGGGTCATTTGTTTTTTGGGGTGCAGTGAGACTTTTTTATATAGGTATGATTCCCTGACATTTCATTTCATTTAATTACCACCCCCACCAACACACGTTTCTTTTTTTTAAAGTTGGCTACACATTAATATAGATGAAAAAAGTTTTTAGCATTGCTTTCTTCATACAAATTATGTTTTTTAAAACCCCACGCACGGCGCGCCGCGGCGTAATGATACGAAACACACCTCACACCAGAGAATCAACACATCCAATTTTCATAATTACACACGGCATACCCCCAACCAGAAAAACATAAAACCACACCAACGCCACAGAGAAATTGCTTCTCTCTCTGTTTTCCCCTGTTGTTTTCTCTCCTCTTCTCTCTCTTTCTCTCTCTTTCTCCGTCCCCGTCGTCTGCCCTCTGGGAAAATTCTGGGCCCAGTAGTTGTGTCTGATGTGTCTGGTCTTTTTCATTACATTGTTAATTCAATTATCACTTTCCCGCTTGGGATGTTCTGTGTACTATCATACATCGTTAATTGGAATTATCCTTTGCCGCTTGTGTCTGTGTGTCTTTTACTTTCATCACATCGTTAATTAAAATTTATCATTTCCCGCATTGTGTTGATGTGTCTGTGAATATATCCATTGTTAATTGGAATTACACTTTTCCCCCCTGTTTAAAAATTTTTTGGGGATGATGGCACGTTTCGGAATGTTTTGGGGCAGCTTTATTTCATTTTTTTTTCCTTTTTCCCAAGATGTTCGTTATTATCTGTTATTGGTGACGACAATCGAGGTGATTTTTTTTGAAAGAAATAGAAACGGAAAATGAGAGAGAGGAGAGAGGAGAGGAGAGGGGAAAAGGGAGGGGAGAGGGAAAAGGGGAGAGAGAGAGAGAGGATTGTGGGTCAATAATACTGAAGTTAGGATAACGACAAAAGGAAGCTGCTTGCTATTTAGGGGCATGCGCAAGCTTGGACGGAACCGTTACGGTAGACAAAACCAAAAAACCCCCTGCGCCGGGGGTTGTCTGTCCGGCCCGGCCCCCTTTAGGGCCGTCACCCCCGCCCCCCCCCCCCCCCCCCCCCCCCCCCCCCCCCCCCCCCCCCCCCCCCCCCCCCCCACCCCCCCCCCCCCCCCCCCCCCCCCCCCCCCCCCCCCCCCCCCCCCCCCCCCCCCCCCCCCCCCCCCCCCCCCCAAAAAACCCCCCAAACCCGACACATTTTTCGTTTGGAAACAGATACAAAAAGAAAAATAAAGGCGTAAAAAACACCCCCCCAAAAAAACAAAAAACCCCCCAAACACACGCAGAATTGGACGAAAAAGGAAAGGGAAAAAAGAAGGGGAAAAAAAAGAAAAAAAGGGAAAGGAAAAAGGGGAAAAAAAAAAAAAAAACAAAAAAAAAAAAAAAAAGGGGGGAGAAAAAAAGGGGGGAAGAGGAGAGAGAGAGAGAAAAAAGAGGAGAGAGGGGGGGAGAGATGGGGGAGAGAGAGGAGAGAGGAGAGGAGGGAGAGAGAAGAGGGGGAGAGAGAAGAGAGGAGGGGGGAGAAAGGGAAGAGAGAGAGAGGGGAGGGGAGGAGAGAGAGAGGGGGGAGAGAGAGAGGGAAAAAGGGGAGAGAGAGAGAGAGGGGGGAGAGAGAGAGAGAGGAGAGGAGAGAGAAGAGGGAGGAGAAAGGGGAGAGAGAGAGAGAGAGAGAAGAGGGAGGGGGGGAGAGGAGAGAGGGGGGAGAGGAGAGAGAGAGAGGGAGAGAGGGGAGAGAGGGGGAGGGAGAGAGTAAAGGGGAGGGAGGGGGAGAGGAGAGGAGAAGAGGGAGAGGAGAGGAGAGAGGGAGAGAAGGAGAGGGGGAGAGAGAGAGGGAGAGAGGGGGAGAGGAGGAGGGAGAGAGGAAGAGGGGAAAAGGAGAGAGGGAGGGAGGGGGAAGAGAGAAAGAGAGAGAGAGAGAGAGAGGGAGAGGGAGAGAGAGAGAGGGGGAAGAGGAGAGAGGAAGGGAGAGAGGGGGGAGAGAGAGGGAGAGGAGGAGAGAGAGAGGGAGAGAGGGGGGGAGAGGGAGAAGAGGGGGAGGGGGAGAGAGGGAGAGGGAGAAGAGAAGAGGGGGGGAGGAGGAGAGAGGAGAGAGGGGAGAGAGAGAGAGAGAGAGGAGAGAAGAGAAGGGGGGAGACGGGGAAAAGGAGGAGAGAGGGGGGGGAAAGGGAGAGAGAGGGAGGGGAGGGGGAAGAGAGAGGAGGGGGGGGGAGAGAGGGAGGGAGAAGAAGAGAGAAGGGGGAGAGAGAGAGAAGGGGGAGAGAGAGGGAGAAGAGGAGGGGAAGAGAGGGGGAGAGAGGGGGAGGAGGAGAGGAGAGGGGAGGGAGAGGCACAGGGAGAGGGGAGAGGGAGAGGAGAGAGAGAGGGGGAGAGAGAGGAGAGAGAGGGAGAGAGAGAGAGGGGAGGGAGAAGAGGAGGGGAGAAAAAGGGGAGAGGGGGGGGAGAGAGAAGGGAGGAGGAGAGGAGGGGGAGAGAGAGAGAGAGGGAGAGGGGAGAGAGAGGGGAGAGAGGGAGGAGGAGGGGAAAGGAGAGAGAGAGAGAGAGAGAAGAAGAGAGAGAGAGAGGAGAGGGGAGAGGAGAGAGGAGAGAGGGAGAGAGAGAGAGGAGAGAGAGAGAGAGAGAGAGACGAGAGGAGAGGGGAGAGAGAGAGAGAGGGGAGAAGAGAGAGAGAGGGGAGAGAGAGAAGAGAGGGAGAGGAGAGGGGGAGAGAGGGAGAGAGGAGAGAGAAGGGGAGAGGGAAAAGAGGGAGAGAGAGAGGAGAGGGGGAGGAGAGGGAGAGAGAGAGAGAGAAGGGGGGGAAGAGAAGAGAGAAAACAGAGAGAGAGACAGAGAGAGGAGAGAGAGCAGGGAAGAGAGAGAGACAGGAGAGAAGAGGAGAAGAAGAGAAAAGAGGAAAGAAAAAAGCAGAGAGAGAGAGAGAGAGAGAGAGAGAAGACAGGTGAGACAGGAGAGAGACAGAGAGAAGCAGAGAGAAGACGAGAGAGAGAGAGAGAGAGAGGGGCGGGGGGAGGGAGGGGGGAAGAAAAGAATAGTAATTCGAGGAAAAAAGGTGGGGGGGGGGAGGTGGGGGGGGGGGGGTAAAAAAAAAAAAGATGGAATGAAAAGTCTGGGAAATTATCAAAAAAAGTCAATCCCATGCGCCCTATGGGCCATTGTAAGCCATCTTCGAAAAAGACAGAACCATTCATCTTGCTGCTCGAGGCCGATGCCGTAAGATAGGGGGGGAGTAATGCTGATGGGATGACCAATCCTGTCTGCAAGGTTTTGTGTATCTTTTGAGGCAGAAAACCCCCAAATTCTTTTTTCTGTGAAAAAGGTATCCTTTATGTTTAAAGTTCGTGGTCTGTACGTCTCCCCACTATGTATCTGTCTGTCGCCCCTGTCTACCTGCGGTTTATCTCTCTACTTATCGATGGTGATTTATGTCTTGTTTTTTAAATTTATTCCTCAATTTTTTTACCCTTTTTTTTTCGAACTTTTTTTTCTATGTCGTTTATTTTTTTTTTTTTATTTATCTATTTTTTTAAATCTTGAAAAGAAAAAAAAAAAAGTGTCTTTGCGCTTTTTGTTTTTCAGACACTTTAGCAGCAGAACTTTGTAGTATTAAAAAAAAAAAATCGTGCTTTCTTTTTGGGTCTTTTTCAACTACGGTGAGAGGGTTTTAATTTGGGTTTTTTTGTTTCCAACGCGGGGAGAGCTAATAGCTGTTGTCGGACGTGGGGAAAACGACGCAGACGGCGGAAAGACAGCAGATGGGGCTGGTTTCTTATCATTCTGCGCCTATTTTAGGTCTGAGGCTGGCGTGTGGCATTGCAGCAGCTGTGACGTATCACCAGTGTGGTGGTCGAAAACTTAACAGCCCGGAGTTCACCGCCGTGGGTCATCCGCCCCAAAAGCCCGTGAGTACCCAGGTGGTGTCATCGACAGCCCAACGCCTGGACGTATCACCCGCCGTGGTGTCATCGACGCCCACACAGTGTGAGATCACCAGCCGTGGTGTCATCGACAGCCTAACAGCCCGGAGTATCCCAGCTGTGGTGTATCGAAGCCTACACGTACATT
>CM031617.1:500397-527700 GCA_018398815.1 Conus ventricosus
GTAGAGAATAGCCATGTCGTGCAGTCTGGCCTGAGTAAGTGTAGTAGAGTACAGCCATGTCGTACAGTCTGACCTGACTGACGCCTGGAGGTATGATGACAGTAAGTGTAGTAGAGAATAGCCATGTCGTGCAGTCTGACCTGACTGACGCCTGGAGGTATGATGACAGTAAGTGTAGCAGAGAATAGCCATGTCGTACAGTCTGACCTGACTGACGCCTGGAGGTATGATGACAGTAAGTGTAGTAGAGTACAGCCATGTCGTACAGTCTGACCTGACTGGAAATTTGTAGCATCCACTTCATCGTCCTTATCCTCATCGATCATCATTATAAAAAAAAAAGTCTTAAATTGTGTGGTCCTTCATGTCCTACTCTCATAGTGACTTCTATTTTGATGATCTCTCCTCTCCCATGCCCTCGGCTTGGTTCTGTCGGTCACCGGTTTCGGCAAATTCATGGGAACAGTCGTTGGACGGACGTGGTGGCGCCTTCTGGAGGGAGGGAGAGTGCACTCACACCGGCTCAGCGACTAAGCAATTACTGTCGTCAGTAGGAGGCTTAATAGATGGTGTCCTGCGGTATGTTGGATCAGAACAGGCGCCACTGAACACCACCAAAGTGGCTCGGCAGCAGTGCAGTGTCTCCCCCGGTGGGTTGCCTCTAGATGCTATGCCACGCAGATAACGCGAAAGATGACACAGCGGCAAAAGAAAAGAAATTGGAGGGGCGGGGGAGGGGGAGGTGATGGGGGGGGGGGGGGGTCAGTGGGGGACAATCTGTACAAGTCAGGCAAGAGGAGAAAGGGCGATAAGCAGGTGACACAAATGTGGTGGAGGGGGGGGGGTGGTGTTTGAGAGATCCCACATGACGGTTCAGTTCCAACAACAACTTCTTCTAAAGGACGTCAAGTAACTGAAACAGATCACATTGCAGGAATGATACCGACAGAAAAAAAAAAACGTGGGGAGGGGGGGGGGGGGGTTGGGAGAAGTAAATGTCCTATGTACATGTTCACATGGCATGGGTAGTTGACGAAGGAAAGGGAGAGAATCCTCTACATCATCTGTTGGTGGTGACGCCACGTTTCAATGACAGAATAATGGGGAGAGGGGCATGGGATAGGGGGCACTGCGAACACCTACCCCTACCCTGAGCCACCGACATCCCTAGTGTCCTGGGCGGTTACCGGAGTAAGACCCGAAAACTTCCAACCCCCCCCCCCCCCCTCTCCCCCCCTCCCCCCCCCCCCCCCCCCTCCCCGCCCTGCCCCGAACCTCTTCCCACCCTCCTCACCATGCCTCCAGCGAAACAAAATGACGTTACCCCTAACCCCGACCTGACCTTTGGAAAAGTCAATTCAAGAGTGACGCATGCTTCCGGCCTCCATGATATTTTTGCCTACCGCCTGCCAATTGCCTGTCAGCGAGCGAAACATCATTCTATCAACAGCTAGTAAAAGAGGATTGCAGTGAGTTTTCCGAACAAGCATACGTTGATAAATAATGTGATTTAATACATATAAAGCTATTAATGCAGCGAGTTTTACGAACAAACATACGTTAATTTATAATGTGATTTATTATGCTTGAAACTATTCATGCAGCGAGTTTTACGAACAAATGTATGTTAATTTATAATGTGATTTATTACATATGAAACTATTAATGCTTTAACACAAATTTGAAAGGAAAAAAAAAACTATTCCGCTAGACATAAGGGACGAACGATTACAAGACAAACACGACGCGTTTCGACCTCTTTCGTCTTCTTCAGGTAAGATTAACAACATTCAGGACAATGAAAACGAAGAACGAGCAATCACTTATCTTCTCAACTTTGGCGCACAAAGGACGTTGAATGAAAATTAACCGAGATGAATTTTTTTTTTAATCGCTCTTTCGAGTACGGGAGAATATGCATTAGAAACGATGGTAGACAGTGCGCTGGTATTCATCGATTGGTTGATTCTGATCAACACTGTTAAAGCGAGGCATAACCGAAGCATTCAAGATCAGACCGTTGCGTTGGGCTAATGAGTAGGTCAGACATCTGCAAAGTCTTGTCTCATCATCATCATCATCATCATATCTTCATCATCAACATCTTCATCATCCTCATCATCAACAACATCTTCATCATCATTATCATCATCATTATCAACATCAACATCATCATCATCATCATGATCATCATCATCAACATCATCATCATCATTATCATCATCATCATTATCAAACTCATCATCATCATTATCATCATCATCATCATCATCATCATCTTCATCATCTTCACCTTCATCATTACGAAAAGAATCTCAGTTTAGAATAATGATTCGAAGGAGTTTTAAAGAAATGAAGTCAGAACTAATGCTCCGAGGGGAACCCACCCCCACCCCACACCCCCCGCTCATCCGCCACTCCCACCAAAAACGATCCGGTGGAGATTCGAACCAGCCACCCCAGGATCACCAGGGTCGGTCGGGAGTCGTGAATGTCGCCATGTTGCACACTGTGGTGTTGTGGCTCATGTGGGGAGTGGACAAGTCTGCACGTTTCATTCACGGAACTGAGTGGAACAGAACTAAACTGAACCTGATGTTCTTGTCTCTGTCGTAGGTTGTACAGAGAAGTTGGCGGTTTCAGCTTTTCAGGCGCGTTGTGTGTGTGTGTGTGTGTGTGTGTGTGTGTGTGTGTGTGTGTGTGTGTGTGTGTGTGTGTGCGTTCGTTCGTGCGTGCGTGCGCGCGCGCGCTCGCGCGTGTGTGCATGCGTGCGTGTGTGTGTGCATGTGTATGTGTATGTGTGCATGCGTGTGCGCGTGCGTGCGTCTATGTGAGTTTCGACCGCTATATTTAGCAGCCAGGTGTGGCCGGTGAGTTGGCGGGTGTTGCGATAGGCCCAACACAAATGTATCGCTTCCTGGCTGGCCGATAGCTGACCCCTGAAATGCTGCCCTTCTTTCATCACTGGGATAAGCCGTTCTTTTAGCTGGGGCGATAAGTTCTGTCGGAGCTGATTCAACAGGCGCTTTCAGAGCATAGTCACGTTGTGGGAACGTGGCCACACACCGCAATTAGCATTTTGCACTAAAATACTATAAAAAGCAATGTAAGCGTTTGGAGACCTACCATAAATTTGAGCCAGCATTGAATGTTAAACTGATGATTTCCAAAGAACAACTCCCCACCAAAATTATTTCCCTTCATTTGGGGGGAGTTTCACCGATGAAATCACAATCTTCAAATCGATTATGACCTTCCCTTGGCTGACGTCACATTTCAGGCCTTTGCACTCACACCGTGACCCTATCTTTGCGCCAGCAGGAAGCGTCCAGAATAGTCCCATTCCTTTTGATTTCAATCTGTCTGCTTGGAGCCACCAAGCTCGTACCTTGATGGCCATAGGAAAGAAAATGAGAAGAATCAACCTTCAGACACATTAAAAATTCTCAACAGCAAAAAATCGAAGTGCGGCAGTCCATTAATACTGACTTCTTAAGCAAAGCCTTGGTGCGTTCATATTCGGTGTACAGCCTGTGAGACGGACAGGAAGGGGGGAAGGGGTAGGAGGGGAGAGTTATCTCGGTGGTGCGGAAGGAGGGGTGGGAGGGGGAAGGGTCGGTGTCCGGGGGGTGGGGGGGTAGGGGGATGGGATTGTTTGGTTGAGGGGAACGGTTGGGATGGGTGTGTCAAAAATGGGGTCGATGAATGAATATGTTGAGATGTGAAATATGTTGTTGTTATGATGCTAGTTATAATGATGTGAGCGGGTGCGGCGGGGGCAGGGGGGGGGGGGGGGGGGGGGGGGCGAGAGGGACTGGGAGATGGGGTGATGGGGTGCAGATTATGTCCGAATGAATGGTCATGGAAGAGGTATTTTCATGAGTTAGTGTGTGTGTGTGGTGTGTGTGTGTGTGTGTGTGTGTGTGTGTGTGTGTGTGTGTGTGTGTGTGTGTGTGTGTGAGTGCGCGCGTGCGTGCAAGCGTGCGTGCGTACGTGTGTGTGTGTGTGTGTGTGTGTGTTGTGTGTGTGTGTGTGTGTGTGTGTGTGTGTGTGTTGTGTGTGTGTGTTAGAGAGAGAGAGAGTGCGCGCGTGCGTGCGAGCGTGCGTACGAGCGTGCGTGCGTACGTGCCTGCGTGCGTGCGTACGTGCATGCATGTGTGTGTGTGTGTGTGTGTGTGTGCGTGCGTGCGTGCGAGCGTGCGTGTGTGCGTGTGTCACGAGTTTGTCACGAGGCCTACGACGTTCGCCCCATCTAGGGTGGCGGAATTATTCATTTGTTTATTGTCGTTGCTGTTGTCGTGTATCCGTCCTTAATGTGGCTTGTGGTGCGGTTGCACCTTGGTTTTAGTTCAGCTCAACTTCGGTTTGCTTTCTCTCTCTCTCTTCTTATTCACTGCCCGTGCTATTCATCCTGCAGGTTCACGGGTGGCTGGTACCTTTCTCTCGAACTTGCTGTCTATCGGCCTCTCGCCTGTCTTTTTCCCTGTCGCACGTGCTTCATTTCTTTTAGTTGAAGTATGCTCACTCTGTGACGCAGCATGGCATGTTGGCCGCCATTGCTGAGGGAGGTTAGCTCTTCACTCGAGCGGAAGATGTCTCTGGGAGCGCCTGCTCCAGTCTTGGTTCTTCACCGTATCATCGAAAGTTTCAGTCAGTACTTTCAATTCCTGCGTCGGCCTGTAGGAGAGGGACATCATTCTTCTGTTTCCCCATCTTCGCCTCTGTCCTCTCGACTGGACAGAGGGTAGAGAGAGTCGTTTGAACCGCTTCTTCTGGGTCACCCACGGGTAGCTGGTAAGCATCAGTTTCGTGGTTTGTTTGTTTTGGTTTGTTGTTGTTAGCCGGCTTAGTCTTCTCTTTTGCGCAATTTTCTTTTGTTTTCGAAATTGTAAGAGAAATATTGTGTGAGACCTTTTCTCTGGTTAATTCAATCTTTAACCTGGCCATTCTAAATTATTTCCAAAAGTCTTTCGCCTGTTTATATTGCCGTCCTGGTGATGCGTAGTCGTAGGGATGGAGAGGAACCTGTGAGTCAGGGTTGGTACTTGCTTGGTCCTCGCGCTCTCCGCCCCTGTCACATTCGCCGACTCTTATCCTTCGGCCAGCCGTCTGTTTGTGTGGGCAAGAAGAAACGAGTGGATTGTGCGAGTGTGCGGTACCCATGATTTTGTTCCGTTCGATGCGTGTGGTTGTGGAGAGTTTGTGTTATGTGAAAAGGTGTTTAGAAAATTACAATTACTATTGCATTAGGTATGTGCAAATGTGTGGCAGGTATAAACGCTGTCGCTGTGTTGGTTATTTCCTATGAAAGAATTTAAATGTAGTGAGAGATGAGGTGAAGATAATTCATATTTGTTTTATAACCTGGTGAGTTTACTGCAGTCGTTTACCTGCATCGTGGGAGAAAGACCCTAGTAAACATTCCTGATTCCGAGGGCTTACGTGTGCGTGTTGTAACGTCCCCTCCCCAGCCAGGCGAAGTGCTGTTAAGATTTGACAGGCATGGGTCAGACGGGACTGACCGGGGTTCCAGTAACCCTTCTTCCCTTCCGCCTTCCTTTCTTCCTTCCCTCCTCTTTCCTCCGCTCCTCCCAGCTACGTTTCCCCCCCCCCCCCCCTTCGGGGCTTCAACCCGATACGGACTGGATGGTGCCAACGGGCGGTGGAGGCCACGCGCTGGCTGAGACCACGGGACTGGATGGTGCCACGTGCTGGTTGAGGCCTCAGCGCTGGCTGAGACCACGGACTGATGGTGCCACGTGCTGGTTGAGGCCACACTCTGGCTGGGACCCTCGGTGGACGGAAAAGGGTGCCAGCGCGCTGGTCGAGGCCACCCCTGGTCGTGACCGCTGTGGACTGGTCAGAGGGAGGCCCCCGCCGTCTTGGAACTGGGCCCGGCGGCCCTGACCCCCCGTCCCGGACCTCCAGTAACAGCGCCTCGTCCCCCCCCCCCCCCCCCCCCCCCCCCCCCCCCCCGACGCGCTCTTCACTGCCTGCTTGGGAGTCGAGGGCGTCGCTTTGAAGCGACTCCCTGCGAGAACCCGACCCGGTTCGGAGCACCTATGCGACAGGGTGCTCCAGTAAAGGCCTGACAGAGGCAGGGTTTGGACGCACGCCCAGGGTGTTAGAAGGGATCGATGCTGGAAATGTTTCTTTATAATTGTGTATATGAATTACATGTGCTGGAATGCTGTAATTGTGAATGTGTACGTCCGTATGGTGAAATGTTTTATTTATAATCGTGCATTTTGGGTGTTGGAGTGCTTGATTGTGAGTGTCATGTTTGTGTCGTTGAGGGCTCAGATGTGATCGTGCATGGTGGAGTGTGTTGGAATGTTTATATTGCTGGTGTGAATAAATGGGGTGTTGTATCGTAATCTTTATTGTGTGTCTCTTGCGGGGCGTGTGAGGTCAGTCACTCCCGTCACTCCCACCTAGAACCGGATCCTGTGAGGGCAGACCTCCCAGGGGTCGGTCGTGACAATTGTGGGGGCTCGTCCGGAAGGGTAGGGGCTCTGGCTGTCTCTCTCTCCGCGTTTCGCAGAGTCCTGTTTAGTTCTGTCTGTTTGGTATAACGTTAAGTTAGTATTTCCGCGTTTGTTTTGTGGGTGGTGGCGGGGGACTCTAGAGTGAAGGGAGTCTTTTTGTGCCTGAGGGAACATCCGTCCGGTGTGAACTCGGAGTCGAGGTGAGACCGAGGGGAAGTCGACACCGCGGCCCAGACCTTCCTTCCGCCGGGTACCTCACGCAGGTACGGCCGTAATCTGCCTTTGCTGTTGCCGCTCATCTTCCATTCCTGTTTTGGTATTAGTCAGTTTTTTTTTTTTTTTCTCTACACCGGGTCAGTGAAGTACAGGGGGTTGTATCGGACGCTAGGTTTCTTTTTTTTCCCTCTCCCTCCCGGATTCCGTCTGCCAGTTTGTTTTGTTTTTTTTTCCGCCAGCCCCACCGCACGGTTTTCGCGTGCTGTGGAGCGCGGTGGTTGCCAGAGTGGGGGGCAGCCGGACATAGTTCTTTTGTTTGTCTTTTTTTTTCGGTGACCCCACGCACTGTTGCTCGTGCTGTTAGAGCGCGTGGTTGCCAGAGGGGAGGCAGCCGAACTTGTGTCCGCACACACGCACACACACACATACACACATATACACACACCCCTAAAAAAGATTTTTTTTTTTTTTTTTCTAGTGGAATTGTCCAGTTTTCCCCCGTATTTGAAAACCGTAGGATATTGTTGTCATGGCGACGTCCGGCGCTGGTGATGGCGACCGTGCGTCGAAGAAGAAGGGTATTCAAAAATGTGACTGTAGTCCCCTACTATTAGTACCAGTACTCGACTACGGTAACTTCGACTTGGCTTCCAAGTGCTGGATGCAGGTATCCAGGGGGTACTTTTACTACCGCTCGCTGGGGTCCTTTCCTGTCGAAACCCCGACCTGGCACTTCTCCGTCCGGCTCGGAAGCGTCCGAGTATAGCGTAGCAACGTGGGCTTCTGTTGGTCCAGAGACGAAACCTTTCTCCTTCTCCAGGCTTTTCCCCTCGGAAGGAGCATGCCCAAGAAGACTTTCCTTAGGGGAAGGTCGAGACCCAAGGGACGGTCCCGACGGCATCCTCCCCGGTTCGGGAGTGGTGAACCCCGCCCAGGACAAACACTACGCGTCCGATGTGTTCTAGAGCGACAGCGACGGAGGAATGGAGGCCCAACGTAGGGAAGAGCGGCTAGGCAGGAAGCCCTTCGTAGGAAGAGGCAAGGCGCCGTAGGGAAGAGCGCAGGAGGAGGCTGCCAGACAGAGGCCCAGCGGAAGGCAGAGGCTTCAGGCAGGAAGCCCTCCGTAGGGAAGAACGCGACAGATGGTGGCCCCTGCCGCAAGGGAGACTGACAGACAGGAAATTCTGCATAGGGAAGAGGCTATTTTCTGCGCAGAGAGAGGAGCCCGCAGACAGGAGCTCAGCGTAGAAGAGGGCCCGCCAGACAGGAGGCTTCAGCGTAGGGAAGAGCTGCCAGGCAGGAAGCTCTCCGTCGGGAAGAGTTGGATCAGCGTAGGAGGAATGGAAACAACTTCTTGCGCAGGCTCCCGCACTGTAAGTCAGGGGTATCACCAGCAGGTGATATGAGTTAGGGCCCAAAGTTAAAGCTTCCAGAATTCAAGCCTCTAGTGAGGACATTGATATGTTTCTGGAACATTTGACAAGGTTGCTATTCATATCAATGGTCTGAGGAACAGAAGGCTATCACCTTTTTTCTGGATTATCTGGTCTGCAAGGGGAGTGTGTGCTCACTCTAAATGAAGTGCGTCTTATGCAGACATGGCAGTTTGGCTCTGCTAAGCGTTTCCTTCTTACCACCAGAGACCTACAGGAGGAAGTTTCAGGTCCCTGAAGAAGAAATCACGACGCAACCATCGTGCAGTTTGGTGATAGCTGCGCAAAACGCTCGGGTCGTGGGGGGGGCGTCATTGGCCAAGTTGGAGCTGGAGGCTCTGATCCTCATTGGAACAGCTCACCTAACAACGGTGTCCCCAGAGTTGAGATTCCGGTAGGCGAGACAGCACCTCAGGATATTCCACGCTGCGATTCACACCGCTGAGGTGTTTGCTGGAAGCTCGCAGGGCTTATTGGGCATCGCCCAGAATACGGAGAGGAAGCACCTCCTACAGGATTTAGTGGCGGTAAGGCGCCGACAACTGCTAGTGGGGTGAACAAGGCAGGCATTCATCCGGGGACCACAGGCACCCACCCGCCCGATTTTGTTTCTTTGGTGTCGTTCCTGCCACATTAGGAAAGATTGTCCTAAAGCAGCCGTTGGTAGTCGTTGGGCTGGTCCTTTCCCACGCCCGTCGTGCCTCGGCTAACGTGGGTTCCATCACCCAGCTTCGGGTATTCAGAGTGCCCAGTGTTTCCCTCCCGTTGTTGGTTCATCCTTGGGTCGACACCACAGGATTCGGGGAGCATCAACACTCTTTTTGTAGGATAAGGATTAGTTCCCCTAAGGCCCGGCGGGGCGGCCATTACGATGTGTGCGGGTTGGAGGCGGGATTTAACCTCCCACCCGCCTTCAGTACTCGTTCGTATCTCTCACCCCACTACTGCGGTGGCGAAGTAATGGGCCATCGCGGTGAGCACCTCGTATTCCCTTATCCATAGGAATCCAGCACCTTTTGCAGACGGACGCTGTCATCCGAGTCATACGATCTGCCCATACAGGGCGTATGTGGGAGTCACCACACGCACCAAAGCTAAGAGCGGAACAGGAATGCGTCCCGTTCTTCAGCCGATCTCTGACGAGGTTCTTGCTAGGGCCGATCCCTGCCTTCCATTGTGTCTTCAGGCCAGGGACTTGGATTCCAACGCCTGCGGACAACTGGTTAGATCGTCCCGCTCATCTGCCCAACCCGCCAAGGTGGCTCAAGCTCCACAAGGGGATCCACTTTGGGGTTCACTACACTCTGGCAGATCGGGTGCCAAGCTGCTTGCGTTCCCCAAAGCTTGAGAGAAGCTGTTCTCCCTCCCGGCAGCCCATGATCCCCCATGGCAAGTCAATGGGCTCCACGCGACTCTCTCGAGCGAGTTAACAGGATTTCCTTCTGGCCAGGGATGAACCCTCAGGTGTTAGGCAAGTACTGCCGCAGTGGCGATGTCTGCACACGGAAAAAAAAAAAAAACAACGCCTAAAGTCCGCATGAAGCGTTTCCCCCTAGGTCAGTGCACGGGTTCGGGGGAGCCATTCAGCAAGGTTGGGTCACCCTGGTGGGACCCCTTAATCCTCCAAACTCTCCCCATCCGACGCGGCACCGCCGACACTTCGGTAGTGTAGAATCTGCGAGTCGATACCCCAGGGGCTGTCCCGCTTAGGACTATCGATGCCCCTGACTGTTGCAGAATCTCTCCAGGCAGATTTTGGACGCGCACGGGCGGCCCAAGAAAAGTACGGCCGGAAGTTTGTACTGGAGAGCGATCATCATCCTCTCCAGTGCTTGGACCGACCCTGCCAGTCAGTCGTTCGACTCATGAGTTAGGCAGTGGAACTGCAGAGTCATGCGTTCACATTCCCGTCATATCAAGGGGTCCCGTAAGACGGATGCTGACTATCTTTAGCCGAGCTCCGTAGTTTAGCACATTGGAAAATCATCCAGAGGACACTTCCCCTCAACCAGTTTATATCCCCTTTTTGGTCTCTGTATCGGTGTATTGACAGTTTTCACATTCAGTGATGTTAACGGTAGTGAATCACCCATGTTTCGGATCTGTTACTGTCATGGTTGGAAGGTTCGCTTAGTTGTATGATAAATGTATATAATGGTATTTCTGGTGTGACTCTATCGTAGAATGTTTGTATTGGATTCCTCGTACTCTGTCGATCACAGAGAGTTGGGTTCGGTCCCATTGTTGTGAATTTGCACATGCGTCAAGGTTCAAAGGAGCACTGTATCTCAGAGAAACAGATGCTTTTAGAAGGGGGTTTGTCACGAGTTTGTCACGAGGCCTACGACGTTTGACCCACCTAGGGTGGCGGAATTACTTATTTGTTTATTGTCGTTGCTGTTGTCGTGTATCCGTCCCTTAGTGTGGCTTGTGGTGCGGTTGCACCTTGGTGTAGTTCAGCTCAACTTCGGTTTGCTTTCTCTCTCTCTCTCTCTAATTCCACCGCCCGTGCTATTCATCCTGCAGGTTCACGGGTGGTCGGTACCTTTCTCTCGAACTTTCTGTCGATCGGCCTCTCAACTGTCTTTTTACCTGTCGCACGTGCTTCATTTCTTTTAGTTTGAAGTATGCTCACTCTGGGAAGTAGGGGGCTTGTTGGCCGACTTTTGTGAGGGAGTTAGCTCTTCACTCGAGCGGAAGATGTCTTCTGGTTGAGCGCCTGAGATGAAACAAGCATTTTACCAATTCTAACCACGCTGCTCCTCCACCAAGTGTTTGGGCAATAAGTGGCTAAATTGCACGCCCTTTTCCTGTTCTCGGAACAAGTTAGCTTCAATTTAACCAAAAATTATCGGTCTTATCCTACATTCAAACATTACTGTGTAGGGTGATCCGTTTTTTAATACTATTTACTAAAACTTTTCAGATTTTAGTTTTTGCTTAATCTGTGTTTTTCCTGGTCCATTTTCATACACATCTTGTTCGCGCAAACATCTTCAAATGAGTCTCTGTCTTTCTGGGAAATAACACTACAGTCCTATAACTGTTTCTAAAGTCTTTTAAAACGAGTTATATTTCTGCAATAAAATCCACACATTATTACCATCGTGTTTCCGCTGAAAGCCAGCTTTGACAATGTGTTCTCTTTTTTAAACGATATCTTTTTCTGCCGAACTGTCATCTATAATAAAGGTGTCTGCGTTCCTTCAAACACTTTATAAAAGCACTCTAAACACTCCACTCGTTTAGTGTAGGATTAACTAAATATACGTCATTGTTTGTCCATATAAACACTTTCTATCATGATGATAATGCTTTGTTCCTTTTAAGTGTTGGTCAGAAAATCACAATATGTTCAAAATTTATAGCGATAAAACTGTTTGTAATAAGTTTAGGGACAAATATTGTTTTTCCAAAACCAGTCTGCCCACATATCATTTTGAACAATGCGGGGATTTTTTTCATAATGTTTAACTGCTCATAGTTTATAACAGGAATTTATCGATTCCAGTTATTATTTTTATCATACTCTCCGTCAAAAAAAACTTGTCAGTAATATAAAACCCTACGAGGCCTAAATGGGTAAGATTAATCCAATTCCAGTTCTGGGTAAGATTGTTTCTATTATAAGTCAACATTGAATTTTGTTGCTTTTGTTATGATCTTATATTCCTCACCATTGTGAAGAAACGACGATGGTACAGTTAAGGCGTTTAACGTTAAGTTTTGCTGCTAATATTAATTCCTTTTATAAGGACGTTCACTAACGCCCACAACATCCTTCCACATCTTTAAAGACAGAAAATTTCAAATTCATTGTGAACGTGTCTTCTAATTTTCTGCTTGGGAAAGAACTGTAAATTTTGTAGAAGCTTTTGTTACAACTGTTTCTTTTCTGTGGAGGATGTACTGTTTTTACCCATACGGCGTTATTCAATTTCTTTTCCGACTATTGTCGTCCGGCATAAGACTTACATGTAAAGGGCCAGAGGTGAATGCTTTTCTGAAATTTTTTGACGGCTAAAAATATGTAAATGGGTTATGCATTCAAATTTTATGTCCATTCTAAATTTGGTTTCTATGTGCCATTTGAGTCAGGTTTTCGAACTTACTTTTCTATTTCATTTCTGGCCAACATTATTTGCCTCTAGATTGCGCAGTTGTTCGAGTTTAGGAAAACTTTTTGCTGTCGCCAACCTCTTTACGTTTAAAATCACCATATTTAGTGTACTCAAAACACATACTAAAGCGAATATTCACATTAATGTTAAAGTCCGCAAGTCTGCAAGTTTTATTCTAAGGTTATAACACCTTACAGGCGCTATGTATCCTGATTCTTCTGGCCCACGCGGCATTATTTTTTAGTAACGTATTTATTTTATTTCCAAAAACAATGTGCAGGTTATCACATTTCACAACTTTCCCCGCACTTTGTCTTTTATTTTTATATTACATTCTGCCCTCACAAACTAATCTTTTAAATGTAAATTAGGGATTGTATAATTTCATAATCGCCAATATGAGCGTTTCCCTGACGGAAGAGCTCTTAAAAACAGTTGAGGGGCCTTCCATTCATATAAGTTTCAGCAGTGCTCAGCTATCCAAATGAACATAGAGTTAATGAATGTAATCGAGATCCCTGAGCGGTTTTTCTCTAATAAGTAGTTTTGTTTGACGTAACTCTAAAAAAAACTATGAATGGGCCGATTTTTGGCCACGTTTTAAAAGACTAACATTTTAGCTAGCTCCTTTATCAAATAGTACCCTACTTCTTCTCTTCAGGTTTGAAGGTCAACATTGTTTTCAGAGTCGCATTGTTAAGTTGAGAGCAAGGTCGAAGTTACATTGCTTTTTAGCGAGCAAAACCGTAATATACCATCAGGTATGGTTAATTGGCTAACTAATTGGCCTTATTATTAACTTTTGTAATCCTATTATTCGCGTGGCTTGTTACTTATATTAAACCATACGACTTTGGTAGAAATATTTCATGGAGCGCGACGTTCTGGTTCCGCATTCGTTATTTAATAGCTGTTCTAAAAACGAGGGCGGTCTTGAGTGTTATTGTTACAAACATTTGTTAAAACAAATTAAAATGAGTGGCATTCAAATATTCTGATGCAAAATATTCTGTTGGGCAGCACTACAATCTTAAAAATATAAACAACTGACAACTCGACATTTCTGTGGACCCAGACTGACACTTTCATAAAAAGGTAAGTACTCCATTAGCTAGATATCTTAAACCCCCCTGTTAAAAAAGACTACATCCAAAGTGTGTTCAAGTTTCATCCGATGCAGTTTTATCAGAACAGTTTAAACTTTGCTGTGTTTTGAGCATCAACTGGGGTGGTGAGTGTCGTAGCTGATCACTGAAATCATTCCTAATCCTTTGGTTAGGTCCTGTGTATAGATTTCATTTCTATTACACCTTCAGATTATTTTGACTGATCTGCAAGCACCATTACCAAATGACAAACGTTTAATCATTTAGCTAACCGAAATAGCATGAAGGCTTTTGAAAGAATTCTGTAACGAATTCAATATTAAATCAAGACAGACTTTAGACAAAAGTTGGACCGCAATCATGGTTAGGCACCCCTTTTTATTGGGGCGTTGCACAGAAAATATAAACTTTTGACTGAATCCTCCTTACACATATTTACTCTTCAGGCACAGCTGTTCACCTCGGGTCCATAGAGCAAGGAGGCATAAAACAGCCTGGACCAACATTTATCTTAGACACTTAAGGGGGGGGCTAACTAAAGCAGAAATAGAAACGAATAAATGACTTATTCGTACTTACGTTTGGGTGTTTGCTAGGTTCACAAGCACAGGCAAGATCGAGCAAACTGATCTTCTACTGGCTTTGATGCACAAAAACAATTCTTTAAGCAAATTTAGAGGATGTCCATTATTTTTACGTTGATTTACTTCAAGTATAAAAAGGTACAGATGTTTTACTATACGCAGGATCAAAAAGTAGGACTTTGCTGTTGGCACTGGTTTTATACATGCTACCTTCTGACCTCAGACTCCAGGTAGGAACACATAATAAACTACATCAATGAAATTCTCGTTGCAGGAAATGAACAGAAGGTCGGACAAACGACATCATAAATTCAGAGCCAGTAATATTGAAGAGTAAAAAAAACAAGATGCACCCAAAGAAATAAGTCATCCTATCCCCGTTGGCCAAAGCCCAAAGGCCATTGAAGACTCAGAAAGCTTGCGGATTGTTTCGCGATGACATGAATATGATATGAAAAGGACAGCGCTTGTTCTTGGATATTAACTGGCATAGGATATTATTGTCTTTAATCTTACTAATAATTAACCCTAACTATTAAAGAGAACTATTGGTCCATATGGTGCTCGGCCATAAAGCCAAGACTTTGCTTGCAGTAGACAAAAGCCAGCTGAAATTACTCCCCAATATTCATGGTAAAGCGTCTATAGCTTTATGGCTAATTTTTTTAATAAATCCGCAAGTGATCAAGCTGTTTTTTTACCCATGATGTTTCAGGGGGTGATGGGGGCGATGGCGGTGGAGGTACTGACTTTGGCCACGCGCCTGTAATTAGCCAACACCAGTGTGCTTATTGCAAATCCTAAGGCTGTTATAACGCTTGCTATATGTGACGCCTTGCTTCCTAAACAGCGTTCGTATTCGTTCTGCTGCGTTGTGTTCTTCATATAAAATTTTTTCGATAGTTTCTCTTTTTCTATTCACTTGATGTGTAATGGCCGGTTAGTAGTTATCGCTTCTTGTCTTGCTGATCTTTTTGCATCAAGATTTGTTTGTCTTTGGGCAATTCTTTCTTTATTTCATGCTACGATCTGCGGTCGTCAGTCTCAGCGAGGTTTTTATTTTTCTCTTTTTATATGCTCATCTTGTTCACCTAGTTTTGTAAATTGTTTGTTAATTCGCCTTTGCTGGTTCTTATAAGCATGATAAGGCGTTTTTTCTCGCATGGCAGCGAGTGCGTCGTGTTAGTCACAATGCTGGTGTTTCTTTGAAAAACTGGTTTCTGCTTCTATTGCATTTATTATTTCATTTGCGATTGATTTAATTCTTTAAGTTCCATGTTTGTTTTGGTTAGCTGTTGGAAGTTCTTTGCAGTGTGTTTTTGAAGTTTAGCAACTGCATCCCTTTCTAATTTTGGTTTAGTAATGCCAAGGCGTTTTGATCGCTCACACTGAGCTTTGTCTAATTGTTACTCTTTTTTAAAAACTTTGATGAGTCTGGTTTAGATGAAGCTGAAAAGTGTCCTGGTCGTCTCACAAACAAAGGTCATCTGTTACTTCAAAATAATTAGGTCTATCAAATTCGGGAGGTTCTTGGCCTAAACTTTGGTCTAATGATTGACTACTTTCGGGTAATTCACGCCGCAAAGAGAGCCCGAGCGATGTTGTACCAAGGAGTCAATTTCACTCATGGCGTCTCCAGAATCTAAAACTTCATAATCTTCATCCTCAATTGCCTGCCATTGTTTTTAAATAATTAACTTTTTTATTGTGTTTTATAATAAATGCCACCATCATTTTGGCTCGATTCTTAACCGCATAGAAGTCTGAAAAGCCCTTGGGTGAAGGGAAAATGAAACGGAATTTATTGTTTTTTTATTCCAAATAATCATTATATTGATGCAGATCAAATTCTTTCTGTCAAAATTTCAAGACCTAGGTGCATTGAATTGATGGTGCCAGGCTCTGCTGAGTCTTTCTTTCAAAATTGAACTCGCTCAAAACAGACCCACAGGGTATTTGTTCAGGAATCTGGGGCGGGGCAATCGTTAAGAAAAATTTCTATAAAAACTTGAGGGGCAAGAAATATTTTCTTTACACAATGCTTCAGACATATTTTTACCTATTCTGAATATATGGCTAACCGGGAATGAAAGGGCCTGAACTTGCGTTTCAAGGAATCGAAAATGAAAGAGAAAGAAGCACTTATAACTTAGAATAGCGCGCAGATACTAAAGACGGTAAAAGTGCAGCTGTAAATTTTGGTATGGGAAACGCTTTTCCATACCCTTAGATTTGAGTTGTTAAAAGCGCATGCCCCTACTTTCAAGGAGCATTAAAAGACAGATTGTTCATTTGAACTAATTTTAATGACTACAAACGTGTATCAGATCATAGGGGGGGGGGGGGGGGGGGGGGGGGACACCGAAGCAAAGTACAAGCATTTTGACATCTCGTTATTAGAGTGACGTTGTTAGCAACCCTAAATTTGCAGAGCTGATTGAGCTACAATATTCAGTGCAAAATACATTATATTACGAGAGTGATTCATCTTACAACATTATCCAGAGCAGGCAGACACTATATGGGAATTTTAGTTTTAGTGTTGCAGCAAGATCGCTTAAAGGTATTTTATTGCTGTACGGAAGATGGAAGACTCGTTCAAAAGTGCAAGTGAAAAGTTTTTTATCCAAAAATTTCGAAATGTACAATGTTCGAAGAGGTTATCCTACCAAATCTACGCTAGCGGGCTTTAAAACCTTATCGCATTTTGATGAAATAAGAAAACTGTTTGGAGGCCGGGAGGTGTTAGAAATCCAACAGTTGACCTCTAGCGTCTAAAGATTTACATTCTTCACATGTTAGGCTTGATGATTATTTAACATCAAATACGGTTTATGATTACTAAGGTCAACAGAGGATTTCAGTTGATGGAAGCGGAGAGAACTGTGAGGGAGTAATAAACATTCAAATTGATAAAGAGAGAAGCGATAAACCGCTTAATGTACATTTGTTTTTATTAGATGATCGCAGCTGAAATATTGGTGTATAAAGATTATCAGTTGTTGTATTACTAAATTATTTTTTTCATTTTATAAAAAGCATGTCTGTTCAGGTTTATCCAAATGTGCCTACAGCGCCGCCAGAGAAGAGATAGTAGACAGCCCACCTTAAAAAACTTCGATTATACAAACATTACACAAATGCCAACAAAAACTAGAGCAAAGACCTTTCAAAATAACAGCAAAGCCAAACGAAGGTATTCTGTTGCCTATAATGCTGTTACATAAGTTAATACTGTGAACCATCGACTATAAGCGCTTTTCAGAAGGGAACAAGTGTAGGCTCTTAGCAACCGGCATAGGGGCGCACCCGCAGTTTAACTCTAGGAGGTTTGTCTTTAGCTCCGGTCTGTGTTCATTGCTTTAGGTGCTGCTCGACCCCCATAAAAACTATACTCCAAAAGCACAACTGCTATGGTTCAACTAATATACGGCTAAAACTTAGCGCGTTTAAACTGACAATTAAATAAAAGCGCTGGTTGACTCCAAATCAGGATGAAGAATTTAATCGTTTCAGGCCGATTTTGATGACTACAAAGACAAAAGTGTGATCTTCAAAAGAACGGGAGGACAAGTTTTTAACAGCCAGACGCGAGCAGATAAAAAAGGAATGCTTAAAAAAAGTAACGAGGGACATTAAATCTGTTCTAAATCAGCTCACAGTACAACCACCGAAGGGTTGTTTATACTTTAGGTTTATGAGTTCCAAGCACAAAATAGACGTTGATTTGATTCTGATTAAGTATTTTTTTTTTAATTTAAATAATATTTAGAGTTTGAAAGAAACTCAGCATGATAAGAATTATGAAGGGCAAGACGAATTGTTGAAGGAATGTTGAGAGAGATGCGTTTATCAAGAGCACTGAATGATATTGATTTAGAAGTCATTGATCCAGCAAACGTGCGGGCAAGCGTTGTACATGTATTTCTCAAGTTCCAGTAAATAAACAATAGGACCGCCAGTTAAAGTAAATGTTAGCTGTTTTAATCACTATGTAACAATAAAATGAAGAAATTCTAGAAGTCTGGGTCTCGGCTAAACAAACAGGACTATTCTTTCTGTATGATTAACACCCGGTTTGGGCAGACAACTGCTTGCACCAGTTTGACGCTGCGGCTGAAGAAGCCAAAATGAGAGGCTCTGGTTGGTCAGGGGCGAAGTTTTAGAGATTAGATTAAAAACAGGTACGTATGCACCGATTGTTGGCACGTCTTACATTCCACTGCATTCGAGAGTTGTAGCGATAAGAGCAGTTCTAACATAAGAATTCAGGACACACAAATTGTTTTATGTGGTGTTTTCTCGCAAGGCTGCATTATATCCGCAATAAACGGCAGAGAGAGTGTCTAACTATAGTCCTTACATCAATGATCTTAACTTTAGTGGGGTGTCCTTTCTGTTTAGTGTAGACCAAATGATCGGTTTGAAGGAACAAAACAACCAATGATGTTAATGTATACTCATGGGATGAGGAACAAATTACTTGCCCGATTTTAAAGTGTCTAAGAACAGCCCAACAATTGGCGAACCAGACAAAATCTGTTGATTAATCTGATGTTATCACAGCGGGGCTACCGGCATTACACATTAATACCGAACAATGAGTAAACTAATGCAGCATACTCAAAAAGAATGGGCACAAACAAGAATTCTGTAGGATAATGTTTAACAAGATGCCATCTGTTCAAGCTGCGAGCGACATAAGAAATTGTAAAAGTTCAGTGACTGTAATACGGAACTAATTACATCCACCGGATCTAAAGTTGTTTTTAAGAACTGGAAAGGATGCAAAATTCTCCTTATGTTGTTTTAAGCGACTTATGAATCGCTCATTGTTCTTATGAAGGGCCAGCGCGCAAAAACTTCGAAAAACAGTCTTTATGGAGTAATCATCAAATTTGTTCATTTGCTTTCATCGTTGTCAGGTCGGATGGTGTTATTCAGAGCCAGAATTATATAGAGGGCCAAATGCGCAAAATACTTCTTAGAACGCATGCAGAAAGTGCGTAATGACTGTTCTAATAATCTAAACTATCTGAAATCATAATGACGCCTGAAGACCAAGAACAGTATGACGCAGCCACTCACTGTTGGATTTGTGGTTTAGGCCTCTCATCAGACGCAGAGAATCCAACAGTAAGAGACCATGATCACATTAGCGGAAAGTTCAGAGGAGCAGCGCATAACAAATGCAATCTTCAACTAAAGTTTGATCCTAAGACATGGAAGCTGCCCATCTTCTTTCATAACTTGCGAGGTTACGACTCTCATCTTATAATGAAAGCAGTAGACGACGCCTTAGGGTGTCATGCATTGCACAGTCATCAGAAAAGTACATGTGTTTCACTTTAAATAACATGTCTTTTTATGACTCTATGCAGCACATGATGGGTTCATTAGAGTCACTGGCTATGTCCTTAAAGTCCTGCCCAATAACGGAAGAATATTTTGACTCAACTCTTGTTAGAAAGGGCGTTTATCCTTATGAGTACATGAACAGTTGGGAAAGGTTTGACGAAGAGACACTTCCTCCTAAAGGCGCGTTCTTTTCTAGTCTTAGAGGAAAGGACATCAGTGATTCTGATTACCAGCATGCTCAAGATGCGTGGCAGAAGTTAGAGTGTAAAACAATGGGAGACTATCATGACTCCTACTTGAGGCTGATACATGTTTGTTGGCGGATATTTTTGAAAATTACAGAAAGACCTGCATGAAACATTACAGCCTGGATCCCGCGCATTACATTTCTGCGCCCGGGATGAGTTGGGACGCTTTCTTAAAGTTTACAGGAGTACAGATTGATTTATTGTCTGACCTACCAATGATTCAGATGATTGAAAACGGATTGCGTGGGAATTAGTATGGCGTCACATCATTACTGTAAAGCAAACAACAAATACTTGGACGATTATGATCCTAGTAAAAGGTCTAACTATCTTATGTATTTAGATGCAAACAATCTGTATGGATGGGCAATGGCGCAATCACTTCCATTACGTAACTTTAAAATGTACACAGGCGGCGATCCGAATAATATTCAAAAGGCATTAAAGTGGTTGGGCATTTTAACGCCTGATCAACAGCGTGGTTTCATTCTAGAAGTTGATTTAGAATATCCTCATGAACTCCATGACCTGCATAATGACTATCCATTAGCAGCAGAAAGTCTAAAGATGGATCCAAGAGAGCCGCCTAAACTTGTGCCTAATCTTCGAGGCAAAAAAAATTATGTCTGCCATTACAGGCTTCTACAATTTTATTTAAGACATGGTTTGAAGTTGACAGCTGTTCATCGTATAATTGCTTTTGATCAAGAACAGTTCATGAAACCATACATCATGAAGAACACTGATCTCAGAACTAAATCTGCAGATGCTTCAGAAAAAGACTTTTTCAAGCTGATGAACAACAGTTGTTTCGGAAAGACTATGGAGAATCCGCACAAGCGTAAAGATGTCAGATTAGTCACCAAAGAGAACGAAGCAATTAAGCTGACTTCAAAACCTAATTATCAGGACTTCAGAAAATTTCATGATCAGCTTTTTGGCATAATGATGAAAAAAAAGAAAGTCAAATTAGACAAGCCCGTTTTTATTGGGTTTACTGTTTTAGAATTATCAAAGCTTTTGATGTTAGAATTTTCTTTATGACTACTTTAAGCCCTTGTATCCTGAGTCCAGAGTACTTTACACAGATACAGATAGTTTTGTTATAGATATCCCTACTGAAGACATCTATAAAGACATGGAAACCGAAGTAGCTAAAGGGCAGGCAGGATGGTATGAAACTCCGATTACCCTAAAGACTCGCCTTTACATTCAATGACTAACAAGAAGGTTTTAGGAAAGATGAGGAGAATTATCTGGAAAGGTGATCAAGGAGTTTAGTTGGTTTAAAAGGTAGAAAAATGTACATCATTTCGAGCCAGGAGAAATCATTCGAAAGCAAAGGGAATAATCTCGCAGCCTTGTGCAGTCAAACCTATCACATGACAACCTACAAAGAAGCATTGTTGGCAATAAGACTTTTCATCATGACAACGTAAAAACTGCGATCTAATCTAACAAGGAGATCAACAACAACAGTTGAAACAAAGAAGTCGTTAGAATAGAACAAACACAAAACGGGTGTTTGTTTAATCCAGAGTTTTCATATGCAAATTGGGCACTGGTGAACCGTGAAATTAATTAAAGCGGAACTGTGGTCTGGCGAATTATCTGCAGTTCTTCCTTTCCCAAAAGATCTTTGAGGAGCTGTTGTTTTGTTGTGTCAGTTTCTCAGTAAATAATACACGGGCGGATTCATTTTTTACAATTCTTTTTATTTCGTACGGGTCAACACTCCAAATTGGATCATTGCCCTGATGCGAGTGTCCCCTTCTGCTTCTCCCGGTAAAATAAAGGTACCTTACTTTTAATCCACGGTAATAGGTTTGCTGGGTTACTGGAGTCTTCAGCAACATTTATTGTTTTTCTTTTGATTGCTTGTACTGGTTTTAAACCCTTTAAATTCTCATATTCCTTGCGCGCAAAACTGAGGGCAGTCCTTCTAACCTCATTCTGTGTTGCGAGAATTGTCAATCAGCTCTCCTGTGATACTGGTATAAAAAAGTCTTTCAGATAACTGTTGTTAAAGTTTTCACTAAAGCCTGTGATCTGTGAACATCCTGAATGCCTAACTCTATGTTTCAACAATAATTGATTCACTTGGCCTTTAAAATCTTTTCTCATCATCGACTTGAATCAAGCGAGGGTAAGTTAAGGAGGGGCCTCGTTGGTATATCAGTTTGTATGGCCACAAGCAACAGCAAAGCACCTTTTGTGTTAATGGCTCCGCCTCTTGTAGTCGTGGAAGGGGGACCAGGGTCAAAGACTGTGAGTGCGTACTTAAAATCTTTTTCGTCTAATCGTATTCAGAGGGTAAAATATAGAGATCCATTTGATGGTGTCGTCCGGTAATTGGCGTTCACAAAGTTGGCCTCTGTATACGTTGGCGCAGGTAAATAAATTTGCCCAAATCGGCTTGTTAGATAACCATTCTTATTGCCAGTTTGTTCACTGACTCCAGCTGCTTGGCTTAGCTTTTAATTGCTGCGATGGCCCTTCAATAACCTTTGGGCAATATAAGATTTGTTCATTTTAGTCAGCCTGATATTATGCGCACCAAAAAACACAACGGTCATACCAACGGCAATAAACGCAATTTCTTGCATCTTTTGTTTTTCTGAAGGATGATAAAATCGCTAAATTTTGGTGGGGGCAATGTCCACGATTGGTGTTGCCTGTTACTAGATAATATTTGTTTTATTGCTTGATCAACACTTTAAATGTTGTAAGCTGCATGGCCCTGTTTTTTTCAGAGTATCATAATAAATCTAACTGCTCAATTTCTCTGCTTTTCATAGCGATTCTTGTGCGGCGGCTAGTTGCTCCCCACAGCTTTTTTGTCCTTTGTTCTCTCGCTTCATCTCGCAGTTTACTAATGCGTAATTACTTCACTAAAAGCGAGCGCATTAACCACAGCGCACGCCTTATCCATCCTTGAACGAGCGAAGCCCCATTTTTTATAAAATGGATTTTTATTTACATATTTATACTGTCTGGAATTATTCCTGTGCTTGACTAGAAAATCTTTCGTGCAACCGAAGCTGCAATGATAGCAATCAGCTTTGCTGAATCCTCAAAGCCAAGTTGCCAAGAACTACTGGTTAAATTCTTAACAAGCTTTTACCAAGCAATTGAGTATCCTACCTTGACCTCCAATAACAGCAGAATGGTATACAAAGGTTGTACAGTTTTTTCGTGCTCAGTTTTATAAAAAAAAATAATTAATAATTTAATAAAAAACATGAAGCAGTGATGATCTACTACAGATACAAGGCGGCCTAAACCTTCCAAACATTATAATGACCAAGTTTGATAGGCCACGCAGTTATGCCCCAAAAGGAGAGGTTGTATCTTTGCAGCGTGTGGTAAAACAAAACAGTTCCTCGGAACGAATTCAGCATTGAACAGATTCAAACAGATGTCGCCGCAGAGAACATTTTAAAGTATCATAACAGGTATGAAGGCCGCAACTGGTCTAGAATGGTGAAAAGTGTGGGGCAACGTTCTATTTGTACACTAAAACGAGTCAGTAGATTGCTCCCATGATCTGAACAGAGCTAACGATATGATTTAACGCCAGATCCAGTTTTATCAAAGTCATTAGAGTCCCTAGGATGTGTCTATACTTACAGATTTGGACATTGTTATCACGCCATTAATCATGGGATTAAAATAACTTTTAATCATATAATTTTGTTTCCCTTCAAATGAACGAATCTGGAAAATCATCAGAATCAGGAAACATTGAATCAGGTGGAAGAAATTAACCTAGCAGCAAATCAGCAGAAAACACTGAATCTGGAGGACCAGTGAAAAGCAACCTCATCCGGGCGTGATAAAGCAGGAAAAAATTAGCAGAGGGGAAACAGACAAAAAAATTAATGTTACAGAATATAACTCATCATGAAAACTAACACCGCCAAACGCCAGAACAAGTTGATTCACTGCCGGTCTATAAAAAACTCCATGTGAATCAAGGGCCCCCAAAGACTTCATGAATATTGAACTTAAAACTGTTAGCCATTTTTGGCGCCATTGCTGCGTTGGGGGCATTATTCCGGTTATAAAATATATACACATGGCAACAAAAACCAATAGCATCAAAATAAAATCTGAACCGTTAAATACAGAAAAAGACAACTGCAACGCCAAAACCCGCCAACACCAAAAGATCATTTTGATCCATTGTATAATGCAATAAATATTTTAAATTTTTTTAATAAAAATAGAACATGGCGTATTATAAAATGATGAAGTCAATAAATAAAGACATGGAGTCTATAAAAGACATTTCCAGAGACCAGAATTGTAATCAATGCGGTTGCTTAGGATGTAAAAACTAGTCATTAAGGATCTATGCTGACCGATCCCGCGTAAGGGCGTTAAGCAAGACTTCCCACCGATGGACGCTGTTTTGAGGCTGTGTGTACATATTGACATCTACTATTAAGATAAAACATAGATTGTAATTTTTTGATAATTATAAGATAACTTAAATAATAACTTGTTGTACTTAGAGGATAAACTTAATCAAGAACTTATCAAGAACTTGACCAAGAACTTAATTAAAAACTTAATGCCAGAACTTATTAAGAACTTGAAGTAACTTAAATTAAAAACTAATTAAGAAGCTTAGGGCGGCGACTTAATTAAAAACTTAATTAAGAACTTGGGGTGCTTGGGTGGTGAGTGTGTGTGGTGTACACAGAGCTTATTATTTGTCATGTGTAACACACTGGCCAAGACTTCAGAATAACAGCCATTGTTATGGAAGTGGACGTAGACGCAAAGCTACGGAAGCAGCAAAAAAAGTCAAATCTTCTCACTGCTGAAACTTAGACCGCTCTAGGGAGGAGAGCACTGATCTCTCAAACGGCTTGCCACTGGAACCTTGAGCGCTCAATAGGGTGGAGCGCTGGAAAAAAGGCTTGCTACGGACCTTATGACCGCACTAAGGGTGGAGCGCCATGAAGAAACGGCTTGCCACTGTGACCTTTTGACCGCACTAGGTTGAGCGTTGAAGAAACGGCTTTGCCACTGTGACCTTTGAACCGCTCTAGGGTGAGCGCTGAAGAAACGGCTTGCTTACGGTACTTTGACCGCTCTAAGGGTGGAGGCGCTAGTTCTCTCGCACTGCTGCCGGACTTTGAGAGATGTGTTTGGAGTTGCATTGGTTCTTGTACGTGAGTAGTCCAATATTTCTATCTCCTCCCTCTTGAAAACATTAAATACAAAATCCTTCCTCATAGAGTAGACTTCTATGAAAGAAAACCAACAGTAAGAAAACCTTATAGCATATGGATTCAACAAACGAGCAATCTCCTTAGTTTTGCGAGAAAATGAAGGGCCTGCCGGCTCTCCAACCTCATCCAAAGCACTAAACAAATTGTGCATGGTACTCAACATGCTCGTCAAGTATTGTCAGCTAGAAATCTCCCACTGTCATTGGTCTGCCATGATCGAAAATAATATATATCAAAACCAACCTGCACCAAACCCGGTACATATCTTCTCACTACACCGCCACACCTTTCAATGACAATACAACCCGGTCCTTGCAGACGTGGGCGGCCCACAAAGTGGGAGTGACACGTAACAGTCTAGAACAATCGCTAACGACACCGGCGTGCGCTGTCAACCTGAAATGAATATACACCCACCACCGACCCACCCCTCACCTGGCAGCCCAGTCTCCCGCTTAATTGATTTTTTGGTCCGCTTGCCGTGCGCTGTGTAACGAAGGTCGCGCGTCTCGCTAGCCGTAAATTAAGCAATTAGAGTTTCGGCCGCGTCAGCCTATCTGTTACACATAGTTTTTGTAGGTTAGAAATTAGACCAAATAAGTGTGGCGGATTTATGTCAAAAATAATAAAACCTTATCACTTAGCCTAGTTTGCTTGCTCCTCTTTACACAACCAGCTTGAAAATGGCAGAGTTAAGGCAATTACTGCCGTCGCCAAGCTTTTAAAGGCGGCTCAAATCGCCAGTTAGGTAGTACATCCTCATTGTATATTTTGAAGCATTAATATAAGATAAGTGCTGGCCACACTCTACTCCTCTCCATACGGTAGGATTACTAAGGTCCTGTAGCCCTAACCCTAATCTAGATTGTTTGCCAAACATTCGAAATCGCCATTCAGTTGCCTAAAGGGCACACTTAAAGGCTGATGAACTGGTTTAGAATTAAAAAAGTAGAAAAGTATACACATCTTAATACGACAAGATCAGCTTGCACATGAACAGACTCACTGAATCTGTAGTTAACATCAAATCAAGTCTAATTACAACTGAGAACATTTTTTACTTGGGAGGACCAGCAAAAATGTTTCAAATATAAGTTTTTTAGCATACGAATAGCCGTGTTTACC
Source organism: Conus ventricosus (assembly GCA_018398815.1). Lineage (NCBI taxonomy): Eukaryota > Metazoa > Mollusca > Gastropoda > Neogastropoda > Conidae > Conus > Conus ventricosus. The sequence goes on from CM031617.1 coordinate 526,320, forward strand.
TCCGCCTTAAGAAATGAAAGCTCATGTTTTTTAAAACATGGCTTTAGCTAGTCTCAAGCCAGCTCCCAACATCAACGCGTGATGTTTGTTTTGCTTTTCGGCCGACTTTCAACGCAGCGCCAATTTAATTATAAAGGAGCCATCTCATCAATAGTCAAACACGTATTAAAACTGGCTACATCTTGTTTCATTTCCTTGAACCAACAAACCTTTAAGATAGTCGTTCATTTCTAAAGCAGTTAGTTCACTTTTTTCGTTTTCTAGAAAAACAATCTCTCCGGTTTCACAACATGCTTCGCCTAATTCTTTCAACAAATACTCTAACATGCAGTTAAAGTAAAACTTATGGCCTCGAATAACAAACCTGTTCTTCAGTAACGTTTTAGCCATTTTAAAATAACACAAGTAAAACACAGTGGTCACAACAGAGCGCAGTCAAAACACACAGCCTTCTTGTGCGGTGGCTCAAACAACAATGGCGACCCCAGTCGTGTCGCGTGACAGCCTCGATACGGCGTGTCGACGTGGCAATCTAGAATTTTCCAAATCATTTTCTGATGCAATGTTGTGCAACCCAGCCGAGTGTGCTTCGTTTACACAGCGCAGGCTAGGAGCTCTGGTTGCAAACTGCCGCGAGCCGTAAATTAAGTGATCAGGTTTTAGCCCCGTGTCTGCCTGTCTGTGTACAAAGTTTGTAGGTAAAAATTAGTCAGAAGAAGTGTGCGGATTTTATGACATTTAACTGAGAGAGAGAAAGAGAAAGAGTGTGTGTGTGTGTGTGTGTGTGTGTGTGTCTGTCTGCCCGCCTCTCTGTCTGTCTGTCTGTCTCTCTCTCTGTCTCTCTCTTCTCTGTCTGTCTGTCTGTCTCTCTCTCTGTCTCTCTCTTCCGCCACAGGAAAAGGCGGCTTTTAGGCCACTTTCGCCCAAAAACTCGGTGGTGAAGCAAGTGAGTTAGAATTGGTAAAATGCTGTTCTCTCACGCACATCTTGCACACATGTAAAATCCCATCGCCAACTTTTGGAAGAGAAGGCCAGTTTGGCCGTTGGTATAGATGACACGTTACACATAGCATGTACCTTCCCCGAAGATGGAGTATGGCTGCCTTAATCGCGGGATAAAAAAAACGGTCATACACACAAAACTCCACTGCCTGTCTATACAGGCAGTGTCCGCAGGAATATCAGCCTGCGTACGCCGAAAGAAAAGAAAAGAAAGGAGTGTAGCTAAAGCTGGTCGGGTGAGGGACTTTCCATATACGGGAGTCGATGTACTCCGCATACTGAAAAAATGTTGGGAGGCCGAGTTGGTTTAGCAAGTTTGGCGTCCGACTGTTTCCCGAGTTCAGGGGTCGATTCCCAGGTTAGAAGAGACTTTCTTTTT